>JBBBDQ010000523.1:132500-632500 GCA_037127315.1 Ascarosepion bandense | reverse complement strand
ACGAAGATAATAAAATAATCACACACTGCCTCAAATCTCTACGATTTCAAAATAATGAACCATGGGCAAAAATACAAAACCACGACATATTCGATGTAATAATGGTTAGTTACGATGGAGAATGACATGCAAATTAGTAGGCATACTCTTTTTCTCAAACCTATCTATAATCCTGGAGAAAAAGTACACGAGATGACGGACGTATCCTGATAAGCGAACACAATGGTCTCAAATTAGATAGATTCAGGAAAAAATAGTAAACGCTCTAAAATTCATTTGATTCAAAATAGAAATAAATGCAGGTACAAAAAACAGTAAATTTTCTAGACGTCACCCTTAACGTGGACAACAATACATACGAACCATAAAGAAAAGATTATGACGATCCAATTTACGTACACACATCCTCCAACCATCCACCTGCAATCATCAAACAAATACCCATATCAAGCAACCTCAGACTATCTGAAAACTGATGTAACATACACATTTTCAGTAACAAATGAACACCATAGGACGAGGCAATTAATGAAGGTGGTAGAAAAAACAACAACTACAATATAAATCTCTACAACGAAAAAGCAAAAATAGAAAAAGAAATATTATCTGGTTTAATCCACCACACAACAAAGCCTTCAAAACAAACATAGGTAAGACGTTCGTGAACTTAATAGAAAAACACTTCCTGGTTACAAACCGGTTAGCAAAAATATTCAACAAAAATAACGTCAACATCAGTTACAGCTGCACAAAAAAATATTATTCAAATAATAAAATGTCACAAAAAAATTAACAACCTACAATAATGCAACTGAAGAACTTCAGTGGAACTGCAGAAACGGAACTACATATCCACTGCAGAGAAATTGCCAGCAAACAATATATAGTATAAACAGTATATAAAGCCAAGGTAAGTGCAAACAACAACACTATGTACTGCGTCGGTGTCACTGAGGGATCATTTAAGAAAAGAAAAAACAACGACATTCTTTCATTCTCCAACCGAAAATACTTGAACAGCAAGACACTATCCACATATGTATGGCGTCTAAAAGACGGAAATATTTCACCAACAATAAAATGGAAGATACTGATAAATCTCCTGTCTACAACAACATTGAAAAATGCCTACTTTGCTTACATGAAAAGTAGCAATTATATATCATACCCCACAAAAAGTACTTACTAAACATTAGATCATAACTAATTTACAAATGCAGGCATGAAAATAAATACCTATTATCACAATTGATACCAAACGTATAAAAAAAGGAACCGCTGATGCCATAATCCTCTCAATTATTCTGTAGTTCAAACTTCTACCATAACAATTGCATTTATTGTTATTATCACTAGACCATCATTACTTATCACTACTACTGCTTTAAATAACTATTTGCTACCACAACTGTTATTAACACCAAATATTACTATCACCGTATTAGTCCGCAATCATCATTAACGTAAATTACTCTTCTCTGCCGCAGTAAAATTAATACCACCACACATAAAAAACTAACAAGCACTACAAATTAGAATTTCTACCATTTAAATATGCGCAACCACAAAACAAGCTAATAACCAACTTTAAAATAAAAAAATAACAATACAGCCTCAAATAAAATAATAGCAAATTTTACCTGTCATAATTTCACACAAACACCCTCATACGCAATTATGTACGTGTGAGAAATCGACAACTGTCTGCGCGTTGACATTGCAACATTTTTATTTTTCGAATACACCACTCGAATGCGTATGTATGTGCGCAACGGCACACATATACATTTATATAACGATCCCCGTACAAGTCTCATATAAGTTTGTATGAACCCTTTAGGCAGACACGCTCGCGTTTGTCTTTGCGCACGTCAATGGGAGTACAAATGTGTATATATGTTTGCGTCTGTCATGACGACAAATCTTCCTCCAACTTCTACAAAAATACACCAATTTACGCGGACCTACATATAGCCAATTTTTAAAAAAATTAATAAGTTCTTCCGACGATCGCAAGAGCGTGAAATCCAGGGTTACACACTCACATCTATCTATCTATCTATCTATCTATCTATCTATCTATCTATCTATCTATCTATCTATCTACAAATAATTTGTGTTTTTAACAGACAGGTTCATGTCCTAATATTAAGCATTTTGCGATAAAATTCATTTTATCAGCAAAACCACTGAAAAACAAGAACCTTGGCACTAAACGTTATGACAATTAAACACTATATATATATATATATATATATATATATATATAGTGTTTGTGTGTGTGTGTGTGTGTGTGTGTGTGCAAGCGTGCGACCGTGCGGGTGAGGTTAGCGAAAAAGATATTAATATCCAGGTGTGGCGATGAGAAAATATTTAAATTGTTCAAAAGATTATGTTTCTTATAACATTTATAATCTAATTACCATTATGATTTTAATATTATTTAAAATAAAATATTTGATAGATCACATTTTTGCGAAAACCTCATAATTTTACTAGAACGCGCTGCTAAAGATTAATTCTCATAATGACAAATCACGCCACCTGCGTTATTTAGAGATGCAGAAATTTAAAATTAAATTAAGATGTTTTCTGATTCTAATAAAATGAAAAATTAAAATATTGTTTCTAGTCAATTTTGGCTTCAACTCAATTATATACACGTAAATGTACAAATGAATTAACCGATTCAAATTTGTACTCATTGAGTACTTGAGTAGCAATCTTTCTTTAATACATGTCTCTTTGAAAAAATCTGATAAAATGTTCTTTGTGTTGTCTTTTTGTCTGTTAGATATAAACAACAACTTGAGTAACCTTTATTTTAATTCCCAAATAAGAAGATCTCCAAAATCCGAAAGCTTTTCAGAAGTTGATATGACTTTCAACAGACCGAACATTTGCAGCTGTATTAAATGACGTCATCTGCCTTATGTGAATGTTTCTCAGCCCAGGTAAGTAGACTCCATTAGCGCTATTTTTGTCACAGCAACATTTTCATTCGACGATTGCTTACCAGATGCTTCTCACTCAGTAACGATGTTATTGAAAATGTCACAGAGTACTGTCACAGGGTACTGCATATTCCCATATGATATGCGTATTGAAAAGAAAAAGAAGCATTTACGTTTATCATTATCAGTGAAAATCAAAACGAGTTTCGTCATCTGCGTGACTTTATCAGGGCAAATATCCTTCAGAGAAAGAGACACATCGGCTAAGATAATTTTTGTTTATATTCATATTGTCCAATTCAGATATACTCTATCTGACAAGTGTACATTTATTTTCATTATATGTGGGTATTCAGAAAAAAATCCATTAACAGGTTTCGTTTTGAGCTTTAGAAAAAATCTCTAAAATATGATGGTTTTATTTAGACAAATGGGAAACTTCAATGGATGTAATTTATTTAAATTATAGTAAGAAAAATATGAAATAATCTATTTTGAAGGACCTGCCTCAATTTCATGAAGTGTGTTGGACTTAATATTGCTGATAAAAACATTTCTTTGTATATACTCTTTAATTCGGTGGTTCTCTAGAATGGGAAGGTACTAAAGTTTGATATATTTCATCCTCGGCTTTCCTCAAAATGCGGTTTCAAGTGTGTGGATCCCTTATTTGTTAGCGGTGAACTGTCTAGGTAGTTTAACCAATGTAGTATTTCTGGAAAATTTTGCCTATTATTATGTATATTAAAACCTCTGAGTTGCATTAGATATTATTTTGAATTTTGTGGACTACGTCTTTAAATTCATGGCATTCTAATAGGTAGATGCATATTTCAGAATGTGATTGATTGCATCATTTTACATTAGGCATTTTAATTGTTGTCTGCAGTTTTGTACATGTTGGTACTTTTTTGATGGTTTTGTTTGACGTTTTCTTTTCATAATGGGATATTTTTGCAATATGTTCTTCAATGTTTTCTGTCTTTATTATGGTTCGTAGATAAATTTATAAGTGTGCAAGGAATTCTGTGTATTTTTGGTTTAAAGTTGAGTTATAGGAGGTGACATTCTATTTAAATTTATATTTTTATTTTGTTACTAGTAGTAAATGAATTTTAAATCGTGTTGCATTTTCAATGTTATTATACATTAACTTTGAACGTATTCTCTCTTAATGTGTATTTTATTAATATCTTCTAGTATGTAGTCTCTTGTTGCTGGGTTTGCCTGTTTTGTAAAGATTGGCTTCTTTATGTTGAGTGTAATGTTAGTACGAATTTGCTTTGTATGGGAAGATGTACAAAAAGTTACAGTCGAGAGTGAGTAGTATTCTTAGCATTAATATCGCATTCCTTGTTCTGGTCATTTTAACGAACCCACAATGTCCTTGTCCTATTGCTGTACCGATTCTGGTACTCGCTATGCTCATCAGAATCCGGATGATGAGTTTTGTTATGTGGCTCATCAAACTGATTGTTTGATGGATCTCAAATCCCTTGGCATCTGGCTTCTTAGGACGTGTTATGAAGATTGCCCAGCTTAGTCATCCGTTATATTGCTGCTGTTGTAGATTTCCTTTATTATTTCTGTTAGTCTGTCTATGCCATATCTTTCTAAGAAAATCTCGTCTCGTTCCGCTGCTTTGTTTCATTTCAATTTGTCCATTGCCGATTCTACTTCGGTTGTTAATATTTCTGTTCCGTCTGTACTTTTATGCATTGTTGGTTGCTCTCTCTTGTCGTGGAAGAACATTATGTTATAAAATAAAAAAAAAACATGTTCCATCACCCAATCTCGGGTTCTACGAACAAGCTCTCTGTCTTTATGAAGAGAACGACTTAGTCGGGACTTTGTCTACTGGCTGAGAAGAATAAACATGCTTTGTGCCCGATCTCGCTGATGCAGAGCCGGGCAAATTTTCAACATTGGACTGAGTGTTAGAGATCATGTTCCCCCCGTTAAAGCGGAGCTATTTTTACATCTCTTCTCGATGGGAGGCATGGGTAAATACGAGCCAATTAAATTCTGTAAGTCTGCTGACTGACTCCTAAATGTCGAAATGTTTTCGGGGAAAGTTCGGCTGAGTTGTAACTTGAACAATGTATTCTATACCAAAGTGACGTATGCTGTATAAAATTCAATCCAAAATGACGATCGTCCTGGCCGACAGATTATGGAAACGAACAATCTGTGTGTAAAAATATTAACTTTTATTTTCATTCTCTGCGTTGACAATTGTTTGTGGAAGGGTAGTAGTCAGACGGAGGCACATACGTACAAAGAATCCCTCTCTGTTCTCTCGAAGCCCTTAAAATACGATCTCATACAAGTTTAAGTACATTGACTTTCATTTTAGTCAAGGCGCATTTATTTATTTTTACACCATATTATTGCCTCTAGTCAGCTATCTTTGAACTCATCCAGTTCCTGTGTCATTGTTTCATATTTCCTGTTTGAGCGAATTAGTATTATGAGGATCACAGATACGACCTCTTTTGTCAAGGTTCATTTATTTAACATTGTTATCGGGTCAGTTGCCATTGACGTAGTCACAATTCCTCTCTTTCAAAGGTTTATATTTTCTGAACTTGACACAACTCCCATTGTTTGTCATTGTTGCTGACTCTAAATGATATGTCTGTTCGCTTAACAAAATAAATTCACATTACTTCAATGTAACCATCGTTTTGGTTGATCACCAGCCTTTCTGATATTTACCTTAAATAATGTTTATTTAATGTAATAAATTTGTCTGCTAGCCTGCATTCTTAAATTTGAGCGAAATTACATTTGTAAGTCACTGGATATATAACATACAATATACACGTCACTGAATATATAACATTCAAAGAGAGACTTAGCTGAGGAATACAGACAAACTTTCTGTTTCACCCACTCAGGGATCTGTCTACGGACATTAACTCGACTGTGAAGAAAACAGGGTTTTTGGCCTAATTTCGCGTATGCAGTGGCCCGTGTGCAAGCGCCCGGGTTCCCACATTATAACCCACTTTGTAAGACATCTCATTGTGGAGGTATGGGTAAATACAAGCCAGTTGGAATCAGCCAAACCAGTCCTGACCTTGGAACTCTTGTTAGTGACATGAATTGACTTCCGTTTTTCAGAATATTGGATTTATTTTAAGCTGACATATCAAATGTAACCTTTCCTACAACGCCTACAAAAACTGCACATTAAGTTAATTTTGCTCATTTTTACCTTACTCATTTATGCATTTATTATTCTTTGGATTTTAATGTTTGATTTTTTTTCAGGCAATATTTTCTAAATTGTTCTCGTGGTCTTTCTCTGCCATCTTCCTTTTTATTTATCTGCATTTGACAAATTTATGCTCGATTTTCATTTACGGCTAATTTCTGTTTTACGCATATTTATCACCTCTTTTATTTGAAATAACCGATAGATTTTTTAAAAAAAGTAAACATTTTAGTTCATTTGTTTGAGGTTTGAATAGTAATTTATTTTAGTTTTCCTCGTCCGTTTCGACCGATATTTAGTTAATAGATTTTTCAGACATTACTTGTTTAACATCATTTCTTAAATTTCATTGTTTTAATTTAAACTAATTCACTTCTTTTAGACGAACTTTGACTTTTGGCTTTCACCTAATTTCATATGTGAGAGTTTTCCTGACTACTTTGGAATCTGTTAACCAGGGAGACAGGTATGAGCACTGCTTAGTTTGATGATTATTTTCTCGCCACCAGGCAGCTAAAGGGGATGGATACGACGGCTTCAGAAATTGGAGAAACGGTGAAGTTCGTTGGCGGGAAAAAGCTCTGGAATTAGATGGTCTCTGCTACCAATTGTATTTGAGTCAGTCACTTCAATTTTTTGGTTACTGGAACTGATTTACAACAACTGCAATATGCAGTTGTCTAAACTGCGACACCTCAACAGGTGTAAGTTCCTACGCAAGAACAGAATGGTGGGGATAGTAAAGCTAACGGTTAATATTTAACGACAAAGAGTTAATGATTTTAAACAAGATCTTAAACAGACGTTTGTAGGCTGTCCTCTCTAGTTTTATTGGTTCCGTTTAGATTGGGCTGTGATAGGCGGTAGATTTCAGGAGATGTTACGGTTGATCGTCGAGCAAGTCGAGAGTGAAACCGCGATGATCAAATTAGATCAAACCAATTGGATAGGTTTGATCATCGATTTATAGGGACTGTGCTTTCGTCCAAATGTTTTGAACCATAATTTAGCGCCTGTGTTCACGTCGTGTGAATGCATTTTCTGGAGTGCTAGTAGGACGGAATGGGTTTCAATAGGAGTCATTCATATTGTCTTCCTCCATTTGTCAAGGTTGTTTGCTTTCGCCTCTGCTGCACATTTATTCGTTTAGCCTTTTCTTTGTAATTTAAAAACGAATACTGTCTGACGCAGAAATTATTTACCTGTTGCTACCCACTCGGGCAAGTTCTTTGCATATAGTGTCATTTCGGTGCTTGTGTCAAGCAAAGCCCAAAGTGACGAAATCAGCAAATAAATCTGAGGATACGACAGCATGACTATTCGAATTCAACTGCGATATGTTTGAGGCTGGTCGCGTTGGAAAAAGTTTCTTTTGTCGGGCGTTTCATCTAATTATACATGCCAGTGAAGATACTTAAGGTTTAGTTTTGTCGCTATTTCTTCTTGGAAATAAATTAAATCTAGGTGTGGGAGGAGGCCAAGCTTGCAGTTTACCAGTCGTCACAAAATATCTTGACATATAATAAATGGCCTTACGTTATCAAATATTGCTGCACTGAGCATCAGTCTGGTCATTTATTAATTGGTTTAGGCTTGTCAAATATTGCAATTCTGGACATCATCCTGGACACAAAATATTTGACCTACTGTAGTGAAATATTGCAGTACTAGGCATTCCCCTGAATATACATACTACTTGGTCTATCTTAGGCCTAAATGGCAGCACTAGGCATCATCTTGGACATATAAGGTTTGGCCTACTGTAGTAAAAATATTACAGTACTGGGTATTGCCCTGGGCATAAATTAGTTGGCCTAACGTAGTCCAAAATAGCAGTAAAAGGCATCCTCCTGGATATATACTATTTAGCCTACTAAATCACCATATTTATTATACAAAATATGCAACAGTGCGATATTTACTAGGAGGAAACCAGACATTATCAACCTCATGCTGGACCCGATTTTAACTTGGCAAAGATCATTCTTTTTGGAACATTCTGGAATGTCATTACTGAATCACAATGAAAGCCTCTTCCAAATAAATAAATCACTTTAGTGCAATATCAGCATCAACAACTAAAATGGATATCTCATGTAACTCATAGAGTAAATAATGACGTTATCAAAATATTGATAATACTCACATCTTCAAATAAAAGTCTAGGAAGCAAACCATCATCATTAGCAGCTACTTGTCAAGATAAATATACTTCGCTGAATTTTGTTAAGAGAAATAATTTAAAGATATCAGCTGAAATCAGTACTGGTTTTCAGATGAATGAATGTCAAAAATGTTTCTGTAAGGAAATGGTTAATAAACACCATTGTCACATTTTTTATAGTTTTTAAAAATAAACTCTGACTAAACTTTATAACAAAATTTGGTGTTCTTATGTCTTCTATTGCTTCTATCATTTCTGTATCGGTATTTATTATAACTATCCGAGTTTTTCAAACTTTTTCTTACATATATCAACAACAAACTTCTGATCACACATAAACAATAAATATTATAAAAATATATTACATAATACATAATGCAAAATAAAACCTGTATAAATTTAGTTTAGTCGTTGTAAATGACGTGATCTCTAAATAAATTGAAATAGATTCCGCCATTCGTAGACCCAGAGAAATTTGGTTAGCACGCAATTCTGATAACGCGCTATAATACAAAATTTAATCAGGTCTGTAATGAAATAGTAACGTTCTCAATTCGTGAAATATATTTTTATACATAATATATATGCTCATCTTTCTCTCTCTCTTTCTATGTATGTATGTATGTATTAATATATTATCGTCTATAATATATATATATATATATATATATATATATATATATATATATAAGACGATAATATATTAATATATTTATATATATATATATATATATATATATATATATATAGTATGTATGTATATATTAATATGTATTAATATATTATCGCCTATAATATATATATAATAGGCGATAATATATTAATACTGGAATACCAGACTAATCTAATTATCATAAAGTAAAACAATAAATATTAAGTTCAAAATTTGACAGTCTTTGAGACAGAAAGATAAATGATAGCGTAGATTTGGCGACTTGTTCTTCTTATTACGTTAAGTTATACTCATATATTTTTCCCAAAAATATTTTACTAATTAGATGGTCAATCCTGACATAATCTTTGCCAACAGTTTATATTTTATGTTACCTAGGGATTTCTCAGACTCTTAGTAAAATGCTCCCTAAAAGGGAGTTGAATTCAGAGGAAGATCAGTCAGTTAAGTGCCATACGTGAAACACGCTTGGGCGATCATGTCTCGAAAGTGACATGACTGACTGGGCAGAAGATTATCCCGCAGTAGGTTACCATTGCTTTCTGCGGTAGACTGGTTGCCAGCCAAGGCTATAGAACTCAATCTGTCCTGTTATTTCACCCATAATTGGAAGAAATCGACGGATTAATACCTTTCCCAAGTGTATTTGTGCGTAAGTGAATGCAATAAATTCAGCTGGATTTCGACCTCTTCTCCGCGAGTTCTCGTTCCGAGCCGATATCCACTGGACCAGAACGCACATCCTCAGAGGAAGATAGGTGGCCTTATATAAGTGGTGATACTGTTGAAGAGAATATCTGAGAGCCATGCGTGTTTTCTCTTGCTTTTGTGTCGTGGTGTAGAGTTCTCTCGACAGACATAGGTTATTCCCGAAGCCACACTTGTGACAGCAGACACTACATTGTGTAAGATGGAATTATATAACAATGAAAGTAATATTTTGTGGAAAAAATATATTTGAGTATTTATTACCTTAATTCAATAAGAAGTCCAAAATTGTCAATTCTACGCTGTCATCTACTTTCAGACAGAAAAATTGTCCCATTTTGGACCTAATATAAAATAGTGTCGGTTCATATTTATTTTTATTTGAATTTTGAACAATACAAAATTTTTCGATGTTGCGTTCTTTTTGATGTGTGTGTTCTTCGAAAAGAAAAAGAAAAAATGAACTTTTAAGACATACAGAACTTTCTCTAATTGTGTGTTAAAAAATAGAATGGGAAAAAATAATAAAAATGACAGAAAAAAGGTAGGTTCTTTCTCCCTTTTCTTCCCGTGTAGTGCGTGTTATTTCTTTTATTTATTTATTATTTTCGGTTTAAGGATATTCTTCAAGGTATCACAAAGAAAGTAGTCAGTGCCACGATAAAAAAATTCGCTAAAAAAGAAAGAAATCAGAACAATGGATGCTTGAAGCAAATCAGTCCTTATTTGGCCAGTATATAGATTGTAATTAGCGACTGAAATAAAAATGATTAAAAGAAACAAAGGGAACGATAAAAATGAGAAGAGTTAATATCCAGCTGAAAAGGTGGTTAATATTTCCGTGGCAAAAAGCTGCTATAAGTCAGTCATGGATATGATCCGACTGAGTTTTGCAGAAAACTTTGGAAGTTGACAAAAGTACAAGAAATGATAAATTCTCTTATGGTTATAATTCTTGTGATTGCGCGTCTCGGAATAGTGATTTTCTAAGTGTGACATAGATATGGTGTAAGGATGAAATTATTGAAGAACTAGGGATCGGATTCGTCGATCAATCGTAATTGTTCGAGTCCTAGCTATTACATCACGCCATATTTCAGAACGCGTGTCAGAATGTGTAGCCGAACGAAATACTCAGTGGAAGTTAAAAATGAAAATTGAAGTGTATAGAAGAAAAAAAATAACTTCTTTTTTCTTTTCTAAATCGCCTTCTAGCCTGATTCATTATTCTGCCTAACTTAAGAGGCTACATTTGAGTTAACATTTGGAAAAGTGTCTTTTGCATAGAATTATAAAAGAAGATCCATGCACACAATTACAGAGAAAAGAAATATTCTCACTTTTGATAATGGTAATTTTTGTATTGCATTTGCACGTGTTCGTTTGTATCATTGATTTGTTTTGGGTTTCTACGTAAATATTTTGTACAATTGCCGTGGTTGCATTGTGGAGAAGTGGTCGAATAGGAGATGCACTTAAATGCTTATAGGTGAAGATTTTGAAAAATGGTAGTGAAGGATTATTATATATTCTATAACCACCCTATATAATTTTGCTCAGAAAATATTTATATAAAACAAATATTACTTAATAGAGGAATGCAAAAAAAGTTTGCTCACATTTAATAAATGCTGTATTGAAAAATCTGGAATGCACTCATCAAGTGACAAACGAAATTACTGTTATCCAGGTTAGAAAAATTGAGAATGCAAAACCTGCTTTTATTGAAAGGATGTGGTTGTGTATTTGTAAGCAGCTGTATTCAAGGTCAGAGATTATCAATCATGGCAAGACAATAATTAAGATGACACAATCGAGCAAATTCGGCTTATATAAGAGCGACGGTCCAGAGAGAGAGAGAGAGAGAGAGAGAGAGACAGAGACAGACAGACAGACAGACAGACAGAGACAGAGAGCAGACCACTCGGTTAGAATGCTGGCAAAGGAGGACAACTCCAGGCAGTGAGATGCCTCCGTATGCGTAACTGCTATCTCCTTAACTACCTCCTACTCCACACCAATGTCACCGAGAAAGAATAAAAATATAATTCGTGTCCGTCATTTATCAGTGAAAATGATAGTCATTTTGGTTTTCATTTTATAGATATACAAAGAGGATATATAGCGATTTATACCTGGGATTTCTGCTTTTTCAAGATGTACTTTAAATTTTGGCAATGAACAATTTTTTTCATCAACTTACACATCATTTGTAATTTCACAACCAGATAGAGTTTCTTTTAAAATAGGGTAATTACAAACACATCTCTGTATCAGCAGACTTTGCACCATTTCACATACAGTAGTTAACAGTTTGCCTTAAAATCCGGAGTGGTGCGTACTTTTCCTGAAGCCTCGAACAGTTATTACAAGCAAAACTGGGCGCACCGGGTAGTGCTTTTTTGTCATCTCTATCTTATCAGCATTTACTTTTTTATACCAACATTTATCTACATTTTAAGTATTTACAATTTTTCTAGTTGAATTGTACAAGTATATTTTATCACACTCATTAACATGCATAATCTAGTTAAAATAAAATGTGTAGTTTATATGAAAATTGAGATGCAGTAGAGTATACCACCTACGTATTAAAGATAGTGGGCAAGATATTCCTACTCCTAGATACTGTAGCTCACGAAACAATGGAACTGGTTCTGCTTAAAGCGTTTGGGATAAATAACCATTTGTACAGTTCCAAAATGCAATGGAAGGCAGTTATATACTATATATGATACATGCTTAGGGAATAAATGTCTCGAAATGCAGAATATTTTCCCGCAGTAGACTGGTTTTCAATCAATGCTCTAGAATCCAATGTGCTGTTATTGACCCATAACTGAAAGTGTTAATATCTTTCCTAAGAGTATTTTGCTTAAGCGAATGCATCGAGTTTGACTGGAATTCGTACTAGATGCTCCGTTTTCTCGTTTCATGACGGTATCTGCTGCACCACAACAGTATACACCCGACCGAAAAAAAGAAAGACTTGCTCACATATTTAAACAACGTACTGAGACTTAACCGAAGTTCCTTGGCATTTATTTTTAAAGAAACACACACACATTCACACTGACAGACACTGAAACATATGTATATGTTTAAGTACGTGTGTGAATATAGGTGCGCGCACGCTCGTCCATTTGGAAATTTACTTGACTATCCCTAATGTTTGTCGCACAGTTAACTTAAATAACAGGTCCATCCATATAACTGGAAGTTTTGTTATTATAAGGTTTGAAATAAATGAAAAAGTTAATAATTATTCGTATTACCCATATTTTAATCATAATTAGTTAAACGTTATCACTAAAATATACATATTCTATTTCTTGACTGAACAATTTGAAAAGAAAATGATTAATTTTAATTATTCTGCAATCAGGATAATTATAACTAATCATTTTCTGTTCATTTGATAGCCTCAAGCTATTTTCTCCTGACGTGTCCCTGCATACTTCATAAGAAAGTCTCACTATATAAAGTTTTGTTTCATTATTAAAGAATAACAATAAATAAACGAATATGTAAGTTTTGTACAATATTCTGATGTTATATTCTGGACGATATGAATTTAATATACATTTTTAGAGCTCGAAATATCTCTTCTCTCTGTATATGTATGACTCTGTTCTTTTTTTTTTTTTTTTTGCAAAGCAAATCCTAAAGCTTATTGTAATTTTTATGCGTAAATAAAATAAAAATATCCTATAAATATAAAATTAGAATATTCGACATGCATTAATATTTACTTGCAAAGTACGATTTGACTGTACAGATGTATACCTAAATATATTCTGGGATAAGTATTTTAGTATGTTGCTTTAAAAGGAAATATTTATATAGAGTCAAGAAGTATAAAGCATGAAATAGATTTGAAACAATGAATTCTATTTGAGGCAGAAAGTTCATATACCATTATTCAAAATGAACAAATGAATGCAACACAATGCAACAGACGTTTCATTGTGTGGAAGAATTAGGAACGCAAACATTAATAATAACTTGGAAGTAAAAAGACTTGTCAAGAGGATAGTAGATAGGGAATAACATTACATTATTTTTTTGTTGTAAAGCATACGGTTAATTGGGATTTCCACAAACGAGAAGTGCAAGAAAATAACCTGATAGCATAAAACTTCTGTAATTAGGGATACTATAACACGATTTCTGGCTTTGTTCAATAACCTTTCCTGACCTTTTGGTGATTTTACCCATACTGGGTTGCCGATCTCAGATTATCTAAAATAGAACCGTTTATTAGCATTTGATGAGGATGGACCAGCCTTGCGAAGGATTGTTATACGATAACAACCAGATTCAAGACCGCAACGACACGGTGTAGATTTATAGATTGTCTATAAATCACCAAATTACAAGATTATAAGAAAGTCAAGTGACGGAAAAGAAATATCAGTTGTCTGGTATTCAGTAGAATATTTCTGTTACAATATTTCCACGGGATGATCCGTTGGTTGAATTTGGCAATATATATCTCTGATCGAACTCCTCTTATTTCTAGCAGGAGGCGAGTTTTCAGGCCAACTATATTTCAAAACTCATCCCAACCTGTTTCAGCAAGAACCGGGTTCCGACTCACAAGTTTTGTCTTTGCATTCTGATTTTGTTATACAATAACCAAACCTATGTTGAAAAAATAAATATAAGGTTTTCGTTCCCGCCAATGTTTGACCATTACCATTTCGAATTAAAAAAATTACAATGATCCATTAGTGTGGGAGAAAACACACCACCTCGTTTTGTCTGCCTACTCTTATCAAATGTCCCGTTAACCTAGTAAACATGAAATTGTCAAGACTTCATTAAACAAATCGTTAAAAATCAATGAGACATATTTTATCTGGAATTACCTTGATGAATTTGGTTAAAAATAATTATGTACTCAGAAATCTTCACATCTGTATTTTCCAGCCATTAAAATTTTGGCTATTCTTCCAGACAAATAAAATTGTTTTTTGCCATTCTTGGGAAATCATTGAAAATCACTTAAAATTAATACCAGCAATGTGAAAACAGGTTTACAGGTAAATCTATCCAGATTCTTTTAAAATTTATAATTCTCAACGTCAGTCTATCACTGCGCATAAAATTCAAAAAGTTTAGTTACAATAGCGAAGAGTTCATCCAAACTATTACCATGAAATTATTTATAAGAATGTCACAGAAGCAACTTTACGGCGGTGGGAAAGTGAATAAAACTGAGCTGCCGGATCACAACCAATAATTTTGCCGATTCTTTTTTGGATCTTATCAAAGAGCTCAAAAATAGCAAAGGCACAGGACTATACATTGCATCAAGTTTCTAAGTCTGGGCGAATGGTAGAATTAGAAATATGTACGCTATTTTATGGAGAGAAAAAATGGCTCGCAACTGATTTTCTTATCATCTACGCTAGTGATGGATTCAATTGCTTCTGAGAACGTTAGTTTGCGATGTCATTCCTTTTCTGGGGGTTAGCAATAGCCGTGTTCATTAAAAACAGAAAAAGTCTCTTGGTAGATTCATTAGAGGCGTTTGGTTTGACATCGTATTTTGATATATATATTTATCTAAATTAAACACATAAAATAGTCACTGGCCTCAATCAATATTTCTGTAGAACGTTGGGATCTCCAGGATCTCTTCTGGGTGCTCATCTTGTTTAAGTTGGTGAATGCTACCAAATTTCTTGCTCTCAGTTCATCTTTGGAAGTTTGTTGGTCTTTCGCTCAATTGTGTTGCACACGTAATAACCAACTGGTTTGCTCTCTGGGGACTAAGTCGGGTAGACAGAAGGCATGAATCGAGGCATAACAGAGCCATCACTAGCCATCAAACGCCATGTTGTTGACTGGAAATTTCATCCAAATCTTTCACAATCTTCTACATTGTTCTCTGATTGACGCGCAAACTATCTGAAATAGTTGTATTGGAGCTTCCAAGTCGAATGCCAAAGTGTAACGTTTGCCCCTTCCAAATTTCTGTTAAGGTGAATTGCGTCACTGAGTGAATTGTTATCGCACAGAGCGCGCTCAACTGACCCTACTATACTGTGCTGTAGAAAAGTCTGACATAAACAACACACATAAGCGAAACCAGAAATATATCATGGAGACAATTCATGTATCGCACCATATATATATATATATATATATATATATATATGTGTGTGTGTGTGTGTGTGTGTGCGTGTTTGTGTGTGTGTGTGTGTGCGTGTGTATGTGTGTGTACTCCCCGTTCATTTTAAGAATCTCCGTTGTAAGAACCGAAAAATAAGTTCTTTGAACTCTCTCTCTCTATATATATTTGTTTTTTTAATCATATCACCTCGAGCAAGGGTGTAACCCCACTGACGTGCAGGGGGCTACGTAAGAGTGAAAAGATTTCAAATGATGGACAATAGCAGTGAAACATGTACTAATGTAAAAGAGTTTTCTGTTGAAGCAATTCAATAGAAAAAAAAAACAAGAATATAGGCTGCCACAAGGTCATGAAAGAACTCTAACTGGTTTGGCATTTATAATTGTTGTTCTAGACTAGTTATCACATTTGTCACTTAACTTAGGCGATTATTTCTCGAAAGAGACATTATTGACAGGGCAGACGAATTTTCCAGCAGTAGGTTGTCATTACTTACTGCGGTAATCTGTTTGCCATCCAAGACTATATATAAAATTTGTCCTATATATTCAACATTTCCTGTTGTTTAATCCATAGCTAGAAGGAAGAGACGAATAAATACCTTTCCCAAGCGTATATATGTGTAAATGAATATTCGCTGCATCACACTGCAACACACTTCAAAACCGAATAAAGATTCCATTCTACTCTAATATATAACCTATAATAAGAAGCAGAAAAGAGGAAGAGAGTATGAGAGAGACAGAGAAGAAGAAGTGTGTGTGTGCGTGCGTGTGTGTGTGTGCGTGTGTGTGTGTGTGTGTGTGTGTGTGTGTGTGTGTGTGTGTGTGTGTGTGTGAACTTACATATTTTAGTTAACTTGTGGCTAATCAATTCGGTACTCGAACACAGACGACCGGACGGCAGCATAAAGAAAATTCTTCCTCTGTGAACAGGAAAAGAAAGCTCTTTGCATATCTTTTGAAGATTTTTCTCGTATCAAGGACGACGAAGTCGAAAAGAAAATTGGAACGGAATGATTAGAAATAAAAATAAAAGAATCGTTATCTAATGTTCGTATATTACTTTTATTTTTATGGAGGGTATCAATAAAAAATCGGAGAACATTTCTTAGAAATGAAGACAAGTTCATAAGACTGTACATCTTTAAAGCATTATTTACGTCTCAAAATTGATTTTATTTGAGAAATCCTCGACCAACTCAGATATATATAATAATGTAATAATAAAATTCAAATTATAATGATATAATTGAATAAAAATTATGTATTTTGTAATTCAACAATTGTGGCAAGAGTTCCTGCTAGTGGTTTTATGTGCAATTACGTGGTGAATGTGTTATTACTGAATTCTACGAGAACATATATGAATTAGAGTTTGATTTTTTACATAGTTCATAGGAAAGTTAAAAGACAGGTTTTTTCGAATGTGTTTTTAATGTTAACACTTTCATTTTTCTGTTGTTGTTGTTCTTTGCTAAAATAGAATTATCATCTACAAAGAGAATATATATTTTGGATTCAGTAACTTTGAAAATGTAGACAGGATAAAGAGAAATGGCTCAATGACAAATGTGCAGATGTAGAGAGATTGAGCAAGAAATAAAAGCACTGACAGGACAAAAAAACCTGCTCTTCAACAGGTTGCATAAAATATAAGGGGGGAAATAATTATTTTGCAGAAAGAGGAAATACTCCAACGATAGGAAGAATATATAAAATATCTTTTCCATAACAAGAGAGAGCAACCAATAATACGCAAAGATGAGGACGGAACGGAAATATTAAAGTCTGAAGTGGAATCTGCATTAGCCAAACTGAAAAGAAACAAGGCAGCGTGGCCAAACGGCATAGTCATAGAGGTGTTGATAGCCCTGGAAGAATTTGGTATATAGAAAATTACTGAAATAATAAATTAAATTTTCTAATAAAGGCGTAATACCAGATGACCCCAGAAAGTCGATCTTCATAGCACTACCTAAGAAGTCAGGAGCAAATGAGTGCGAACTTCAGAGAACCATTGGTTTAATGAGCCATATAACAAAACAGATCGTGCAAATCCTGATGAATAGAGCGACAAGCAGAACCAGGCCAGAGAGAAGTCAAGAAAAGTGTGGTTTCGTTAAAGACACGGGAACAATGAATGACATATTTTTGATTAGGATGCTCTCCGAAAAAGCAGTACAAATGAAGAAGGACTTATACCTGTGCTTTATTGATTATGCGAAGGCGTTTGACAAAATACGCCACAAAGAATTGATGGAGATGCTTGGCAGCCTGGACATATTTGGGAAAGACTTGTGAGTAATCATGAATCTTTATTGGCAGCAAGCTGCTTGCATACGGACAGGTAATTAATTGAGCAGATATACAAAGATAAAAAGGGATGTAAGACAAGGATGTGACCTTTTCACCGGAAATGTTCAGCTTATACAGCGAGAGTATTTTGAGATCCATAGAAGTTATACCTGGATTCATAATTGGAGAACACCAGTTAAATAATCTAAAGTAAGCAGGTTCTACCGTGCTGATAGCAGACACAGAAAGGTAACTACAAGACTCCTACAGAGGTAACTGAAGAAAGTAACAAGAAAGGACTAGCAATAAACTGCAAGAAAACCGAATGCACGGTCATCAGTAAAACGGACTGCACAAAATGTCAATTACAGTTTGGGGATACTAGAATCAAGCAGGTACAAAAATTTAATTACATAGGAAGTGTTATAACAAAAGACGGAAAGTGCGACACAGAGATCCGAAGGCAAACTAGCATGGCGAAGGAAGCATTCCAGAAGTTGAGTAAGGTAAACAGGACAATTTCGCTAGAAACAAGAAAGTACTGGATTGCTACGTGTTGTCCGTCCTTTAATATATCAGTGAATGCTGGACAATGTCATCAAAGATGAAGAAAAAACTGGAAGCAACTGAAATATGGTTCTACAGAAGGATGCTGCTAATACCATGGATCGAGCATGTGAGCAATGATGATATCTTTGAAATGATCGAAACAAAAAATATTGAGCATCAGGACGAGACAACTGAAGTTCCTTGGACACCCAATGAGGAAGGATTGCTTGGAGAACCTGATACTAACAGGCTAGATAGAGAGAAAACGAGACAGGGAAAAACAACAGATAACATATTTGAAGGACCTACTCATGTGGATGACGGAACGAGGGTTGGATGGTGTAACAGGGAGAAAGAAACGTGGAAAGCCATGATCGCCTACGTCCTGAAAGGACATGTCACATAGGAGAATAAACTTTATTAAAAGTCATGTTTTCTACGTGTGGCATGTAGTAGGAGCTGTAGAAAAGAATAAGATTTATTCCGATAATAAAACAATTCGGGCGTAGATATTGAAATTATGCTAGTAGTAGGAGATTTTAGTGAAGGCAAACAAAACTGCTTCAGTATATTAGATTTGATGGATGGATTTTGGATGCAATTATTACCTATGACAAATGCCAAAAAAATGGACATTCTATCTCCAAGCTACAGGCGCTCGGTGGAGAAAATCAAATTTATGCGTGTTATATACACAGTCTAAACACACGTCGGTAGCCGTAAGTGTTCAAATTTGTTACTGGATAAAGGATGTTACTGTTTTTAATGTCTAACTTTTCTTCCCAGTGTTCAATCGATGGGCGTGAGCGTAACAAAGTGAATATTGAAGTCAATACAGAAAGAAGAGAGACTGTCACATGTTTTGGGTTTTTCCTCGGCTATATATATATATATATATATATACGTATTAGAGGTGCATTGTTGGTAATCTTTCTAATAGTAATGTTTATGGGAGTTTTTGATTAATTTATTTATTTCGTTAAATTCCTTTTACTTGTTTTAAATTTTGTATGAATTTATTTTATCTTTTTTATGTTTAATTTATTTCTTTATTTGAATTTGTTATTTATTTTATTTATTTATATTTAATTCTAATTTTATTTTATTTATGTTAATGGTTGTAATGGCAGAGGTGGCATGTTAATTTTCAGATTTCGATTTTTAAGTAACGTAGTAAAATTTTATATTGATATCTGCATTTTGATATGAGTTCAATTTGGTTTTAGTAGTTGGTTTTGGTCTTGGAAGGTAATAATAACTATTTTTTTCTTACAAGCAATGTCTGCAAATTGTGGATTGCTTTCGGTATGTCCTATGTTATTTTTCGTGTGGTTTAGGTTTTGTTTTTATCTTTCCAGATATTCATAGAACGCATTGGGCTGTCCGCTTTTTTACTATTTGTGAAGGATGTTTTGTGTGCGTAATTCCTCTATTTCCAGGGTCTTACTCTTATTCCTATGTATACTTTCTGATTATCTGGTGATTTCCATTATGTTCCCTCTTCATTTCAAGAAAACGTTCATTCCAGCAGAAATTTTATGCCAGATGGAGGAAATAGTGTAAAAGTGTCTGATGATATGAGCTAATTAAACTCATTGAAATGAACTATAGTTTATAACTTATATGACAAGTTGAGTTTTGCTTTATAAACTTTTATATATATATATATATATATATATATATATATATATATATATATATATATATAAAACCAGAAAATTAATCCATAGAGTCTTTAAATCCTTTGGCCTTAAAGTAGTAATTAACCACAAAACCAAGCAAGTAGACTTCCTAGTATTAGACCTAGTATCGAATACTTTCCAACCTTACATGAAAAACAACGCTAACCCAATATATATAAACCCCAACTTTAATAACCCAGCATCCACTGTTAAGCACATCCCATCATCAGTTGAACGTCGCATTAACATACACTCATCCATCAAAGAGATATTTGATAAGCACAAGGTAATTTATAATAGAACCCTTAATGAAAGCTGGTATAAATCATCAAAAATCAGTTTTGTGGAAAAATTCAAAATCCAAAAAGCAGAAATACAAGCAGGAAAACAATATGTTATAACCCTCCATTCAACCAATCAGTTAATTTCAAGCTGGGACATAAATTTCTTAAATTAATAGAGAAGCACTTTCCCAAAAATAACCCTCTAAGCAAAATCTTTAATAAAAATACCATAAAATTAAGCTATAGCTGTTATAATAATCTAGAAAAAATAATCAAAATGCATAACACAAAAATATTGAAAATACACAGCAAAAATAAATCCAACACTAATACAAGTCCGTCCCATGACAGCAACCTCTGTAACTGTAGAAACCCCAACCAATGCCCCATGGCCAATAAATGTCTAACGAAATCTCTGATATATATGTGTTCGATTTCATCCTTAGAAAATCCTAAGGATGAAAAAATATATATTGGGAATATTATAAACGTATTTAAAAAGCGCTTTTACAATCACCTCTCATCCTTCAATAACAAAGAAAGACAAAACATGATATCTCTCTCCAAACAATTTTGGAAATAAAAAACGAAAATCACCTAAGGTCAAAATTCTCAAAAAAGCAAGAACAGCAAAATCTATGAAAGAACCGTGATTTCTTCGCCTTCAAGAAAAAATAGAGATCCTTAAATATATAAAAGGTAACAAGCTCTTAAATCAGAGACACGAAACCACAGTAAACTGCAAGCACATTAGGGACTTAACCGTACAATCATGCTAAGAAATTCAAAGAGTTCGATTGATATCCTCATTATAAAAGATAAAAAATGATATAGAAAAAATTCGATCCAATAAATCCTTAAAGTAACTCCTATCATTAAAGCCTACACAAATAACCTTACTTAACAAGATAACCTTACTTAAATACAAAAATATTCCGTACTAGAAAAATCAAAATTAAATAAATGGCTCCCAAACTTGAAAAAGAATCGAAATTCATACATTCAAAATCAAGATTAAATATACTACTTCAGAATAATTATATCATACACAAAAATAAACTGTAAGCACACGGAAAATCTAACCCTACAGTCACCCCAAAAAATACTGGGAATTTGAATAAATAGTTTTATTATTATAAAAGATAAAATTGCTAGTAACAAATCCTTCAAATAAGATCTAATACCCGCAAAAATATGTAAATAAATAGAATATATAAAAAATTAAAAGAAATAAATAAGATTCCAAACGATAATTTATAGAAAAAAGAAGATATAAAAAAAGAAAAAAGAAATTAAAAGAAAAAACCGACCCTATAAACTTAAAATTAAGATTAAACATACAACTTTATACAAAAAACTGATAAAACGCTAATTTGCATTTACTTCCCAAAAAACACAAATTTAGATTATTTGAAATAATTTCGCCTAAATACAATTATACTCCAAACTTGAATAAAAGGAAAAAGAAGAAAAAAGGGGAAAAGAAGGAGAAGAGAAAAAAAGAAGGAAGAAAGAGGTGAAAAGGTGTATATATATATATATATATATATATATATATATATATATATATATATATACCGCAAAAATCTAAATTGGAAAGAAAAAACACCCCACCCCTATCACGTCTATGAAAACTAGACACAGGATCAAAGTAAATACATGTATTAGGTCTACTAACAGCAGACATCAACCAATTAAATGATAACCAACCATAAAAATGACCACTCAACAGAGCCCTCTTTAGAAATCCTAACCAAAAGATATACCAAACCGATAAAAAGATAAAACATACATTCCAACAGATAATACCATTAATCAACAATTTCACACTTACACACCAAATTCCTCAAAAGTCTAACGATCAAAACGAGACATTCACTTAATTACCTATAACCCCAACCAACACCCACGACAAGAACGAACCAATTATAAACAGAGAATTATTCTAAACCTTTACTTCCCCTGAGGAAGTGTTTAAATCCAAACACTGAAACAAACATATGATTGTAGGGAAGAGGACATATATAGAAGAAATATACATAATTATGTAAACATAATTTATAATATATATATATATATATATATATATATATATATATATAGTAAATAACATATGTGTCAGATTTCAAATTTTAGAAAGTATTTCAATACACACAATAGAACATCTAACATTCCACTGTCATTGTTTTTGTGGATGTGCAGGTAGAATATTTGCAGTTAACAGATACAAGCTTCGAATGAGAAATCGCGGATATCGTTCCGTTATCATTCATAAGAAAAATGATATTGGGTTTAGTATAAATACATCTCATATCACTCACTTATGAATTAAATACAATTGGAATTGGGCCACACAGAAGATGTTTAACTTGACTCAAAACACACTGTTTAATTGTACTTCAGGTCTGCTCTGTTTAGGCGCTGTATAAACCTCAGGTTGGTTAGGGTTTGAAGAGCTTGAGATGACAGGTCACCTCGGAAATAATCATCAATTACCAAAATAAAAATTTGTAGATGTTATGGATTCCGGGTTAGGAACCGCACAAAATAATGAACAACAAAAACAGATATGCATATAGAAAAGTAGGTTATATTGAACGTAATATACAAACTTAAACGCAGGTTAGTAAATCCAGGAATACTATTAGTAGAAATAAATATATACAAGTCTTGAAGAGAAGTCGTTGGAAATAATATATCCGGGTATACTATTCTAGCTGAATGGAGCTCAGAGCTTATCTGGTCTCTGGGCAACTTCGGCATCTGTCGGTACTCTCCGTTAACTGCAAAGGATTTTTACGATTACTCTCCAGTGCAAACTGCAAATGCAACACTCTCTATGACAGGACTATATGTACCCTCAGTCGAGTCAATTATCATATACAAAAAGGGGAGATCCCACTACCGTAGAGTTCCTTTATAGCAAATCAACATTGATTATCATGGCTCAGTACACAAGATGTAAAACACGATGTAATTTTGTAGGAAATTAGTAATATTGATATATTCACATAGAATGATAAAAATGTATATGCAAACCTCAATACAATATAACTTCAACTCAATTTTTTAAATAATTATTTCCTCCCTTGCAAAGCAGTACTTCTTCTGGTGCGCAGTGGTTACAGTCAGAAAAGAGGAGAAAAAGTACAAGAGATGAAGGCTAAGATCAAGATGTGAATCAAGAAGATTGAATATGGCAAATAATGTTGCACTTAGGTAGTAGTTATCATGTAAGATAGTATACGGAAGAGAGTTCCAGATGCAGGAAGTCCGACAGTAGAATTGGCGTTTAAACCTTACTATTTTGACGGTAAAATGGTAGGACCTAAACGCCACTCTAGTAGCATGAATGAATTCATGTGGTCGAAACACTACCGGGAAAGTAATAGTCAGAGCAGGAGTCGTGAAATATTTATATAAAGGAAAAAGCCAAATGTAACCTTCGAAGTAGGGTTGATATAATAAATAATAACTAAGAATTGTTAAACGGTGAGCCGAGGTCCAAATACGGTTTCATACGCTACATTCACTGACGCGAACAGATATTTGCAAAGTTATGGGTATATCTCTTTTCTCTACACCTATGGGTTAAAAGGTAAGACTTGTATCACTAAAACTTTTATTAACGCCCTCTCCACTACAACAACTCTTGCAATCTAATAATATTTGTTGGCTTTAAATAACCTGAAAATAAGTCAGAAACAAATCATTCAGACAAGTTACCTAGAATTTTCTTTATGAAAAAATACTCTTCACTCGACGACCCTAAATGGATTTAAGTATCAACTTTTACCAATAACTTATTGTTATTTTATAATTGCTGAATATTCTTTTGCTTACTAAGAAAAGAATATTTCGGTACAGAACACGCATATTGCAAGTTGCAATTTGTCATGTTATGTGATATTAATCACTATAAATAAGAAGTGGTGTTTGCTTACCTAATTATGTATATGGTTAAGCGAGTACATCCATCTATAAGATCAAAACAATATTTGGAATAAAACAAATAACAAGAGAGAGAGAGAGAGAGTGAGAGAGAGACAGAGAGAGAGAGAGAGTTATGAAAACTGAATATAACGATTTACATTACATATAAATATTTTTATACTAAATATGACTGGGAAGCAAGAGGCCGGAAGAGAGTTCCAATAATGATAAGTGCCAAAGAATAAACTACTAGCGTAGAACTTGTGTTTAGCCTTTCAAATTTATTTAAACGTTGTGGGCAAAGGAGCTCATGAACATGAAAATATTCACAGAAAAGGCAGAGATAACTTGCAGAATTAGCAATGTAAATGAAGCCTAAATGAAAGATCAGGATGTTTGTGTATTCTTCTAGAAAGAGGAATTCAATCACTTTTTCGCTAACGTAACGTAACTTCCATATGGTGTTTTCTATAAATATTTCACGTTAATCATTCTACAAAACTTTATGGATATGAGCGAACTATTAAATTGGTGTTAAAGGCTCATCATTTTCACAGTTAAGGGAGCCATAAATTCAAGGATATTTTTTCTAGTACTACTCGCGTGTGGAACTGTCTACATGCCTTTTATTTTTTACTCACCTTTGATATTCAAAAGTTCAAACTCAATGTGAATCCCTAATTTCCCATTTAATTTCCGTTCTTTTATAGCTAGCTCCCCTTGATATTTTGCGCATATCTTTCACACTCAGTTGCCCCTTGAGTTTGGTTAAATTTCTTGACTTTCTTTGAGTGAGATGATTAAAAATATGACCTTGTGGATTCTTTTTTGGATTGAACAAGAATCTCTAAATACATAGCAGAACTACCAGGCCTGTTATGACGACAATATTACACGCATGTGCGAATGGTAAGCGTATAAATGTGTAAAATACTGTCTATAAAATTGTCGTTTAGGACAGAAGGAAAAATATTTGCTATTAATTGTTTAAATATTAGCTGCTCACTGTGTCAGAGAAAATTGTTTACTTGGAAGGTATAATTTGTTTTTTGGTGAGTGGTCAGAATTAAACATGTTCATTAAATATAAAATATGTACTCTAAAACAATTAAAAGAGAACGGCTTCTAATTGTCGTCGTAAAAATTAACAAGACCTTTCTTTTCTCAGCTAACAATATATTGTATTTTAATTGTAGACCCCCTACATTAATGTTTGAGGATGTGCGTTGTGGCGCAGTGGATATCGGCTCGGAACGAGAAATCGGGGAACCGAGTTCGAATTCCAGTTGAATTCCTTGCATTCACTTAAGCGCAAATACCCTTGGGAAAGGTATTAATCCGCCTCTTTCCCTCCCGTTATGGGTTAAATAATAGGATAGATTGGGTTCTATAGCCTTGGTCGGCAACCAGTCTACCGCAGAAAGCAATGGCAACCTACTGCGGGATAATCTTCTGCCCAGTCAGTCATATCTCTTTCGAGACATGATCGCCTAAGCGTGTATCGCGCATGGCACTTAACTGACTGACTGACATTAATATATAAGTCATTCGATCTGACATTTTAATTACTAATAAGTATATATAAAGCATATATATCTATAGCTTTGCAAGTACTATTATTCATGTACAAATTTCAGGCTTGATATTTCCGCCTATACTGAAGTGAATACTGGACAATGTCTTCATTGATAAAGAGAAGTAATCACGTGATAGAAATTTGGTTCTACAAAAATTAAAGGAAGGAATATGTGACAAATAAGGAAGCTTTAATTAAAAGAGAAACAAAATATCTCTTGTAAAAATAATCTGAGACCTACAATTAAAAGTCTGGCATTCATGAAGAAAGAAACTATGCGAGTTTGACACTCACTAGACATTAAAATCACGTAATATAAACTGAAACAGCCAGTAATCTCTCAAACAAGCTTGTATAAATGAATGACAGAATGCAGACTAGAGCGGAATCCTATATATATATATATATATATATATATATATATATATATATATATACAACCAAGGTTTACAAAGGATATGTAGCCATGAATAATCATGAATACACAGATCCAGAAAGGATACAGAATATAAAGAGAGAATTTAGAAATCACTATGATAAACCGATCATATATTTGTGCGTATGTGAAAGAGTTGAATGTTTACTGAACTAAATAAATAAACTGACATCTTTATCGTTGGAAGCGACAATAATTGGAGAAAATAAATATTTATGTGCCAAGACATGCAGAAGAATTCCATTGCATGTTTAGCGTAGAAGATAAGAAATTTATCATTGGCATTACCGATTATATAAAACGCATTAAATATTTGATTTAATCAAACAGTATTCGGCCTAATACATAACCACGGATTCAAACAATTTTATGATCATTATATATGTATATGATGGTTTTTCCCGTCAGAATCTACGTACGACGACCGAAGAATTTACTTGAGACCCACCCAAACTTTTGATCTGATTATGGTTGGGACGGGTTGAATGGCACCATCCACACATTCGAAGAAATGTTAGCAAAGCAAGAGTACACACTAATCCTTCAAATCTCTATCGCCTCATCCTCATCTTTTATTGTCTCGAATTTTGATCTCAGCGTAATAATATCAAAGACTTATGTCCTTACATGCACTGAAATATAACCCTCCTTGAAATCAAATTGTTTATCTACAATGGCTACCATCCAAGAGCGTGTGAATATATATTGAACTCCCACTTATAACCCATAATTAGAGAAAAGCTGTAAGCGAATATATCAGAGGAGTGGAAATTGAAACTGGCATTCTTATTTTACTTTCTGTACCGGTAAACCTTAGGAAGACCTATCTATCTATCTATCTATCTATCTATCTATCTATCTATCTATCTATTTCAGAATATTAATTATATATATAAATGAAGCCAACAGAGAAAGGATTTCACGAATCTTCGAAATCAGCATGTCTGGAACAACATTATTCAGTTAAACTAAAAGAATCACCCATATATATATATATATATATATATATATATATATATGTGTGTGTATGTGTGTTTGTGTGTGTGTGTGTGTGTGTGTGTGTGTGTATGGGGGGTTATAGCCACATTCATGACCTGTGATAAAGCGAAACAGACTTGCATGTGGATGACTAATAAAGTACAATATCATTACGATCGAGTTCTATAAAGAGATATTTTCTTTAAAAAATTCACCACACCTGCGATTTAGACATTGCTCTGCAGTAATGAAATGATTTTTCTAGTGACTGACGTGTGTATACACCGCATTTATATACACACATACACACAACTATATATTTATTCTTTCATAGGCTTTATCAAGCAAAATTATAATTAGCATTCATGTGTTTACAATCAATAGGAAAATATCAGAAGCTTTAAATTAAAAAACGCAAATATGCTTCAACATGAAAGATATGGTAAAATTTGTTGTATGCGAAATGATGTGCATAAAGTCAAATAAACGGAAGACATTAAATGGTTTTATTGATGTGGTGGATTTTTATAACGTAAATATTATTTATGTATTTATGGATTTTATACCATAATAATCTCTCAATTTTCTCAAGATTATATATATATATATATATATATATATATATATATATATATATATATATATATATATATATTGTGGGTGTTGCAAAAAAATGGGTGAACTAGAAGGTAGAACTGTAGAATTTGCCGTTACTGCAGTTGGGTTAATCACGTCTTCGCCTCAGCAATTTAAATTCAGAAAAATATATATGCGCCGTACTCAAACCTGTTAATCTACTTTGCATCGAACAGTCAACATTTGGTTAAACAGAAAAATGGCAGAAACAGGACATAGGACCCCTTCTAGAAAATTCATCAGGTAAAAATCTTTTTGATTAATAAGTAATAATTGTATGTATTAAAGCTTTCAGGAAGTGTGATTTTCTGCCTGATCTGGTTTCAATCGTAGGAGTATTGTTGAATTCTAATACATTTTTAGATCTGGATGTTTGTTGTACAGAAGGAGAATGAATTTGTGGCTGATTTTTCTTTTCTTTGACAGCTAGTTTTAGTCTATTAGTAGCTAACTCTATCTGATTGTGTAGCATTTTTATTGTGAATTATTTTCTCACTGTGTAAGACTATGGAACCTGATAATTTGCTTATAGCGGTGTTTTTACTGCTTGTTCTCGTACAAAAATGTATTCACATGTATACAGATTCGTCGCTGTGTATGCGTGTTTACTTGAATATCGACAAAGTCTCAATCTTAATTGCGACATCTTATTTTTTAATTCTTGTATGAAATACGATATTAGATTAGAGTTCATGTCATTTTCAAAACATTGTCCTGATAATGACAAGGGTGTACTAAAACTATTTCAGATGGTCTGCTGGAGAAGTCTTCTTTCATATTTTTTCTTAATAAGAGTGGTATAACGTGAAAATTATCAATCTAGTTGGTCATTTTTTTCCATGGCTACCGATGTCTTGAGGTGTCCGTGGAATCATTACACCAATCCATTAGCACGGGGATGGCATGCTGTCATCCTAATGTGCTTTACTCCCAACAAGTTTCTGACACCTGAAAAAGTTATGATAGTATCACGATCAATGGTGATGTCATTAGGTACACTGAAAATAGAGATCCAAGTTTTTAAAACTCCGTTTGCCACTGAAGTAATTGTTATGACTCACTGCAATCGGTGTCAGCCAACGTGGAAATCTCTTAACAATAGTTAGGATATAGGAATGTCCTTGACAGCTCGGTAGAAGACCCACTATATCTTAGTGAATAAGTTTCAATATTGTATCTTGATTGCTGAGAGATGGATTGTTTTTTGTATGACACTGTATTTTGTTCTTATTGCATTTTAGGAAAGTTGATATCCAATTTTTATTGTCTGATGTCATGTTCATCAAAAGAAAACGTTCATTTATAATATTTACAGTAGATCGCTTTCTTGGGAGTGAAGGATTGTGAAGATTTGGGATTTCTTTTCCACAGTGCGGGTGGGATGTATGGTAGGGTGTGTTACTGTAGTGTCACAAAAGTTTTATTACCGAAATGAATTGGAAATTGTTTCATTGTAAAACAGGTATTCGATAGAAATTCTGTTAGAGTTGAGTCAGATTTCTGTTCATCAAAAATTAAACCATGACCTAATGTATCGTCGGTAATCACTGCTGTATTTGCAACAACATTTTACTATCCTTTAATAGAACGAATGTCTGTTGTGTACTGCGAAATAAAATCTAAATATATTTAGCTAGGGGAGTATTTGTCTGCACTAAATTTCATGGCAGGAATGAAGGGCATGAGATCTGTGTATAACACAAAACTTCTACCTTCGAGTATATGTATAATCTGTTTAATTGCTAAATATATAGCTAACAATTATCTAGGAAAAGTTATTTTAGCTTATTTGCGTCTTGCCCGATTTTGCCGAGAAAAAAAAAAATTGATTTTCCTATTGAATCGATTTCCTGTTCAATTAGAGCTCCTATTGCTGTGTTGGATGCCTCACTAGTGATGAAGATGAGCGCAATTTAGTGCAATGTGAGAGTTAAGTAAATATTGTAAGTTCTTATTTAGCCATACTGAAAGAAGAAAATGAATCCTCTTGTAAGGTAAAATCCTTTTTAAAGGTTAGTCTTCAGAGATAAGAAATTAAGAACTAAACGCATTTGCACAAAACCCAAAGTAAAAGTGTCCGGAGGGAGTGCTTGGGAAGCGAGTGGTGAAGTCCACCACCTGAGTAAGGGATTGGGAAATAGCGAAGATCATGGCGTGGACGGTCGCTAGATCAGTAACAGAGTCTTTAAAATAACGAGAAATCGGGGAGCCGTGTTCAAATTCCAGTCGAATTCCTTACATTCACTTGGGAAAGGTATTTATCCGTCTCTTCCCTCCAGTTATAGGTTAAATAACATGGCAGATTTGGTTCTACAGCCTTGGCTTGCAACCTGTCTACCGCAGAAACAATGGCAATCTACTGCGGGATAATCTTCTGCCAGATCAGGCATGTCTCTTTCTTAAAATAAGCAACTTTCTTGTGTACCGGCTAGGATAGTCACATTCACTCGCCTGTTTGCCCATTTCCCTGGTTTCTGTTGGTGTTATATTGCAAGGTTGGGTGCTTGTCCTTGCATTGTTACCAAAGGTGCTGTGATACCAGCAAATTCTACTGAGTCATTGTTTGTTCCTCTACGACTAAGGCCTCTTCGGTGTGGGGTAGGATTGTGTCCACGTGAGATATTTCCAAACTTCCGTCGCTGCAGCTTTAGAAGCTGTTGCATTTGATTTTGCAAATCTGCGAGTACCTTATTGATATGCGTGTGTTTAGCATTGCAGCCATGCCCTTGCTTGGAAGTCAGGGATTGAAGTCTTTGATAGAATTACACAAATATTTTGTCGGCAGTATCAGCTAATTTTTCAAGGGCTGTGTCGTCTGTGTACTATAATGATTGACAATTTGTCCAACCATAGACGATGCAAGGCAAACTGTGATATATCATTGCTTCTGAGGTGACACTTCATGTTCCGGAGGAGTTGGAAGGGTCTTCTATCACCGATACCTATATTGTTAAAAAATTACTATGACATTTTTTCATCTGAAAGACCTGTGCTTTTAATGATGGCTGCTTTAAGGACAATGTAGAGTTCGGTGTCAAAAAATCTTCCAATAGGTCGGGAACTTCGTCGACAACGTTATGAGGCAGGTCTTAGAAAAAACTGGCATATTTTTTCCGTGATCTTATCACTGGGGCAGCGAAAATAGCCTGGAGTTGGAGGATCCAATTCTTTCTGTTTGTGGCATTGTATAGTGGTATGTGGAGGACTGAAGATTTAATCTTCAAGGTTGATTCCAAATTATTTTCGTTTAAGCTCATGATGTTGCTTCAGTTTCTACGTATTTTCTGAAAATGTTGCTATCTCTCTAGCACGTGGGCGGTTACCACCTGTTGGAATGGATGACCTGGAAGGAAGAACAGTACATGGTGTTGTTACTGCTGTAGGTTTAATCAATTATTCACCGCAGCAAGCAACATTCTAGCCAAAACATAATACATCTGACTTTCATTAATATATGTAATTTATTTACATATGTACAAAACATAAACTGCTATCCGGTGTTGCTGTAAAGAAAGAAAGAAAGAAATAAAGAAAGCAGAAAGAAGGAAAAAAGAAATAAAGAAAGAAACAAATTAGGAAGGAAGGAAAGAAAGAAAGAAAGAAAGAAAGAAAGAGAGATAAGAGAAAGAGAAAACGAAAAAGTGTTGGTTGCTGTCAGCTGATGTCCTCTGTCAATAGTGTCGTTAATGAAAAAGAGAAGGCCATCGCTCAACCCCTAAACTACATCTCTGCATGGCTTTGTCATTCTCCTGGGTCTGATGTTTGATTCATGTGTTTTTTAAATAATAATATTAAAGTTCGCATAGACTTGTTACTTTTTGTCTGTTTCTATACTTTCACCGGCTATCTCTTTAGTCGGCAGCCAATTTCTTTTTCTATTAGTCAATAGATATTTTAACATAGGCTTGCTGAATGAGTAATGAAAAATAATTTTTTTCATCATCGGAAGATATGCGTTAATTTTATACGCAGAATTTAAATATGTTTTTCTACAGAAAAATGTAATATATATATATATATATATATATATATACACATATACATATATATATATATATATATATATATATATATATATATCTTGAAACATAAAAACTTGCGTGTTGCAATATACTTTTAATTCTTAATTATATATATATATATATATATATATATATATATATATATATAAATTAGAGAAATCTTTCAAAATTCAAAGGTACCGGATGCACATTTCGACATGGGAACTCTAAAAGAGATTCCACGTTACGTCAGCGACATTGTTTTGTTCCAAATGGCCAAGCCCCTGGGGTAAAGGGGGAAGGGACAAGGTTAGCAACGGTCAAGAATTGAGACTTCCCTTAAGGTCAGGGAAGTGGGATATTTTAAGCAGAACAGAACAGGACAGAGCTGGTAGTGGCGGAGATTACAGGGTGTATAGAAACAAGAGATAGACGGGGTATCAAATATCAAATGGTAGAAGGTAGTGAGTGTTTACAGGGGTTTGAAACGGTACATTTAGGAGGGAAAGGAATAGATTTAAATGTAAGATCTTTAAAATGTTTAATTAAGTTTGTCCATTACAGGAAGTCATGAATTAAATTTAGTGTAATCTCTGTTAGAGATAACATGTCAAAATGTGCACCTTCGAATTTTGGAAATTTTCTCTAATTTATATTGGCTCTGTATTCTGAAGTATATTGAGCTCTCCATCTGCATCACTTTTTAATATTATATTTTTTAAAATATTAATTAGGATCAGGTTCTTGGAATTTACCTTCCTATTCTTCCACTTCGGACTAAAGAAAATATAGGACGTAAGCGATCATGGCTTTCCACTTTTCCCTTTCCCTGGTGTCTCGGAACACGCCTTCTCCTGTTACACCATGCAAACCTTGCTCCATGATCCACCTGATTACATCCTTCAAATATGTTATTCGTTGCTTTCCCTTGTCTCATTTTCCCTGTATCTGGCCTGTTAGTTCAAGTTCCCCAAGCCCTCTTTCCTAATTGCATATCCCAAGAACTGCTGTCTCTTCCTAAGGCTCAGTATTAAATTCCTTTTTTGCTTACATCATTTCAAAGATCTCATCATTGCTCACATGCTCGAACCAGGATATTCGCAGCATCCTTCTGTAGAACCAGATTTCAGTTGCTTTAAGATTTTTCTTCATCTTTGATGATATTGACCAGCATTCACTGCCATATTAAAGGACGGACAGCACGTAGCAATCCAGTACTCTCTTCCTAGTTTCTAGCGAAATTGTCCTGTTTCTTAATACCTTACTCAACTTCTGGAATGTTTCCTTTGCCATGCCAGTTTGCCTTCGGATCTCTGTGTCGCACTTTCCATCTTCTGTTATAACACTTTCCAGTTATTTAAATTTTTGTACCTGCTTGATTCTAGTATCCGCGACTCATATTTGGCATACTGGGTCGCCCTTTTTACTGATGACCATGCATTCGTTTTCTTGCAGATTATTTGTGGTCTTTTCTTATCACTCTTTTCAGATACCTTCTGTAGGAGGTCTTGGAATTTCCTTTCTGTGTCTGCTATCAACACTATATTACCTGTATCATTGTTTAAACTGTGGCCTCCGATTACGAATCCATTTCTAACTTCTAGGGTCCTCAAAATATTCTCGCTGTACAAGTTGAACAGATCAGGTGAGTGGACACATCCTTGTCTTACACCATTTTCCATCTTAGCATATTTATTACCTGTCCGTATGCAAGCGGTTTGCTGCCAGTAAAGATTTTGATTGCTCTAAAGTCTTTTCTAAATATGTCAAGGCTACCGTGTATCTCCATCAATTTTTTGTGGCATATTTTGTCAAACGCCTTCGCATAATCAATAAAGCACAGGAATAAATCCTTCTTCATTTCCACTGGCCTTTTAGAGAGCATCCTAATCATAAATATGGCATTCCTTGTTCTTGTGTCATTAACGAAACCACACTGTTCTTGACCTATCTCTGGCCTCATTCTGCTTCTCGCATTATTCATCAGGATTCGGACGATCAGTTTTGTTATATGGCTCATTAAACTGATGGTTCTGTGGAGTTCGCACTCATTTGCCCTTGGCATCTTAGGTAATGCTATGAAGATTGATTTGCTGAGGCTATCTGGTATTACCCCACTATTATCAATTTCATTTGATATTTCAGTAATTTCCTCTATACGAGCTATCAGCCACTCTATGACTAAGCCGCCAGGTCCAGCTGATTTGTTTCTATTCAGTTAGGTTACTGCAGATTGCACTTCAGACATTAATATTTCCGGTCCGTCCTGATCTTTGCGTAATATTGGTTGCTCTCTCTCTCTCTCTCTCTCTCTCTCTTGTGGAAAAGTTTGTTGGAGTATTTCCTTTTTCTACAAAAAGATTATTCCATACTTAGATTTTATACATCCTTTTGAAGAGAAAGTATTTTGTCCTGTCATTTCTTTTATTTCGTTATGCATGTCTGCTTTATTATTCCTGGAAAATTTCTCTACTTCTGCACATTTGCCATTTAGCCATTGCTCTTTAGCCTGTCTACATTTTCTTTTTATTTCCTTGTGTAGTTCCCTGTACTTCGTCCCATGTCTTGATATCATTTTCTGCCTCTCTTGCATCATGTCCAAAATTTCTTCAGGCATCCAGTCATTTTTTCTTTCTGCGCCTAATTTCCTTTGGGGCAATGTTGTTTGCTGATGTCAGTATTGCTTCCTTTAGCGATTCCCATTTCGATTGTCCTTTCCCAATTTGTTCTTCGTATTTGGTTCTCACGCTGTTAGTGTCATCTTTCTGTAGGGTGAGGTTATTCACAAGTGCGTTGTATATCAGTTTTGGTGCTGCACTAGGCTTCTTCAATCTCCGGAGTTTCACTTTTAATTTGCAGATGACTGGGACGTGGTTGCTGGATAGGCTTTGCTTCGAACCACTGCATTTCTGAATCTGCTGTTTATGGTTATGTAGTCTATCTGGTTTTTCGTGTCATCTCCTGGGCTTCTACATGTCCATAGACGTCGTGGGTGTTCTTGAAACCAGGTGTTAGTTATTACCTGGTCATCTGCTATGCGCCATTGAACCCATTTCGATCCTCGTTCGTTGCAGATTCCTAAACCAAAGTTGCCAGTTGTCATACCTTCCCTCTACTTGCCTACTTTGGCATTCAAATCTCCCATGATTATCCTGATTTCTTGGCTTTTACATTGAGCCTTGGCCTTCTCTAAAGTGGAGTAAAAAAAATTATTTCTTGCACGTTGCTTGGTGTTGTTGGTGCATATATGTCTACAATTGCTATGTTGAAACCTCTCCCTTTCAGTTTGACCAGGAGAACTCTTTCGGAAAACTAGCAATATCCCAGAACACCTTTCTTCATTTCTTTGTCTAGTATTAAGCCGACTCGTTTCTCATTATTTTTGCCTCCAGAGCATATTATCCTATGGTTGCCGCTGCTGAAGTCTCCATTATTTGGTCATCTGGTTTTGCATATCCCCAGAATATTGATTTTTAGTCTGTTCACTTCCTGCTTGACATTCTCTAGTTGTCCGCTTTTGTTTAACTCTCTGACGTTCCAGGTCCCCAAGGTAATCCTTTCTTTTTTGCGGACTGTCGCTGGGTAACGCTCCAGAGACACCTGTTGCTCATGTCGTTCCTTTCCGGGCGACGAATTGTTCCCTTTGGATCCAACTCCCTTTCAGGCCGTTAGCTAAATATGTATTCGTTGTGTAGCCATGATTTTACTCAGGATAGATAGATAGTGGAGTGGTATGTTCTTGCCTTCTCCAGGGGTATTTATTGAGATACAACCTCTAATTAGCTGGCCGTTGACTCATCATGAGTTCCTACGCCATTTGCATGTATTTTTTTTATCCTCCCGGATTGATAACATCCCGTATATAAAAACAGAAGAGGGGTGGAAGAAAGAATAAATATTAAGTATATACTTAGTACAATTTCAAAGAAGCAGTCCTGTAAAAAAATTAATTCCCCTAGTTACTACTAACTAGCAAAAGAGAAAGCATTACATATCCACTTAACAGAAGATATTATCTTTGAAATTTCGACATTCCTCAAAGAGGGCTTCTGTTTCATTTCCATAGTTCCGGCAAATGCTGATTTTGCGATAGCACGTGGACTAAGGGGTGGGGACAGACGAATTATGCTATTAGCTATATTACAATACCAAAATTAATTTTAAATTAAACATTAATATATTAATAAACTTAATACAAAAATAATTATTCTGAAAACAATATTGAAAACAAAGCATGGAAAACAGTGAAACGAAGAATCTTTTTCCTCTTCTTCCTTACCTACTACTCTAACAAACCGACACAACCCATTCTAGCAAAACAGCATCACATATCCAGTTAACACAAGATATTTTCATTGATGTTTCGTCCTTCCTCAATGAGGCCTTCTGTTTCATTTGGATAATCCCAGCAAATGCTGATTTTACGATAGCATTTTACAATAGCACGTGGACTAAGGGGGCACCTTTATTTAAAAGTAGAACAAATTGGCGGACATGTGGTGAATGTAGGGTACTAAACCAAATCGTTTATTCGCGCCGAATAAATTGTGGAAGGGGGAAAGTTATTTACAAAATTGAACGATATTAAAATCCTCGTCGGTCTGTAGATATTCCAAAGACTGCGTTAACAAGTACTGTCCTATTTTCGAAGTCGTTTATGTCATGTGCTTTAAGAAATGCAACCCAGTCTTCTTTATTTTACATGACTCATGCTAATGTTAATGGTTTAAGTAAGGTAGCCGCGGGCATAATTGTGTGGTCTTGATTTAAGTTTCATTATATTAAAAACATGTGTACCACGTAAACAGGCTATATTTGGAAGATAATAGACCACTTCTGGACATCTTTCCATCACAGAATGAGCGGTCCACACTTGTGTATGTGAACATAGATTTTCCCCTACTCTTCTGAATGAGGCATACATGTTTTTGACTTGTAACGCTCTATTCTCTCGCTTCTGTGAAGCACTTCTTATGTCAGAGGTTACAGCAGAAACTACAGCAAATATTTAAATAGTAGGTGGATTAATACGATCCATTTTTGCGACTATAATCATCACAGACAGCGGTTATTACCTATTCAAACATTTTTTTAATCGTTTCACCTCAAGTAAGGCGAAACCAGAGCTACATATAAAAATAAACCTTTAGGCAGGATCAGAATGACGAAATAACGAACCAGTTCCAGGGGATAACAGAGAAAGAGCAAGAGAAGAATGGGGATATAGGTGTAAATACATTTGCAAAGGTACAGAGAAAGGAAAAGTACAAGATACACGGGTAATATAGAAAGGACTAAAGTCAAGTGGTTAAGAGATGGGAATTGATATTGCATTTAAATTCCTGGACATTTTAGCCGTTACGAAGCTGATGGAGTAAAATTGTCGGCTGAATTAGGTTGATTTAATTGTAAAAGTGTAGGACCTTGATGACATTCAGGTTTCACGAGTAAATTCTCGTGGAGGGGGCACCAGTGACCTAAGTTTGTCGGAGCAGACGCCATAAAAATATTTCTAGAAAAGACAGAGGGACGACACATCCCGCTGGTGAGAAAGTGGCGGGAGTCGAGCTGCCAGGTCTGGATCAACAATATTAGAGATTCTTCTTGGAGCCTGCCGAGAACACTGAAATGAACAGCGGGGGCGCCTGATTAAATATGACAACAGTATTCTATTCATGGCCGGATGGTTGATTTGTATATGTGCAAGATGGAATCAGGTGGAAAACAATTCCTGGCCCGACATAGTGACCCTAGCATTGGATTTAGCTATTAACTCAATGTAATGATTCTACTTGAGGTCAGAAGATAAGGTAATGCAGAGGAGGTGCAGTATATTATTTATGAAACTATTAGCATGCAAGATAATTAAGAGCAATGTATATCCTACAAATGTCAACAGTTTGGTGGAATGTTTTCACTGAAAATAAATATAAGCCCAGATAACATTGATAGATCAGTCAAAATGGCTTGCATATCTACCTTTAGTTTTTTCTTGTACATCATTAAAAATGAAATTCTGTTAGAGGTAGAAATGCCAGTTTGTCCCACAGATCAGAAAGACAGCAAAATCTTATATATATATATACCTAAAGTTTTGCCATATTAAAAACACGTTTTTGTGTGCGAACAAGCCAGAACAGATGCTTTTAAAGCATCTGTTCTGGATGTGCGTTGTGGCGCAGTGGATATCGGCTCGGAACGAGAAATCGGAGAACCGAGTTCGAATTCCAGTTGAATTCCTTGCATTCACTTACGCGCAAATACCCTTGGGAAAGGTATTAATCCGTCTATTCCCTCCAGTTATGGGCTACATAATAGGACAGATTGGAGTTGTATAGCATTGGTCGGCAACCAGTCTACCGCAGAAAGCAATGGCAACCTACTGCGGGATAATCTTCTGCCCAGTCAGTCATGTCTCTTTCGAGACATGATCGCCCAAGCGTGTATCGCGCATGGCACTTAACTGACTGACTGTTCTGGCTTGTTCGCACACAAAAACGTGTTTTCTCTTAACCGTATTGGTCACCTTTCTTACATAGTGTTTTGTTGTTACATATATTTTATAATTTTTATTTTGTAACACGTGTATATTTGCATATATCTAACATGGATTAAACGTAGCATTGAGAACCAATTATGTTTTGCATTTCTTCCCTTCAGCATTTCAGTAATGTACGGTACTAATACATCACTTGTATAACAATGTTCCTAATAGGAGAACTACAAATGTAAGAATAATTCTTTCTACCATACATCAATCATATGATTAACAGGAAAACTTTTATAATTTGAAAAGTAGGAAGAAAACCCTTAATTTTTGCATTTATATTTTTTGTAGATTTAAGCTTTTCTTTACAGGAACATCTCTATAGAAAAATTATATAAACAAACTAGTTATATATTTTTATATCTATGTTGTTTTTGTTTTTGTAAATTGATTTTAATATTTTCAAAAGTTACTGAAGACTTTTTCATAAACTTCTATAAATAACTGATTTCCCGCGTGATTTAAGTTTGGTCTAAAATATCGTAAACACTTTCATGTCAAATATTTCCAAATAATCAATTCCTTTCTGTGCACCAAATGACTTTTTCTTTATCTGTTACATTTGTTTTTCTTAATTATCATCCTAATGCTATATTATTTTCTTTAAACAAATATTTATTTGGGTCGTGAATTATATATACCGTGTTACTCTCAAAAGATTATCAGCTTAGAATATTTCTACTGAAATAATTTTGACGGAGTACATTTTGATTATCTGATGTTTCAAATTTGATAATGTATTTCAGGTAACTTTATAAAGTCTAATATTGGTAAATAGTGTAAATTCAATAAATTCTAATCACGTTAAAACCTGCAACTTGATAACTATATTTTACAATATGTGTATTACATATTTTTCTTGAAAACACGCATGAATCGAAACAGACATAGCGATGTTCTTCCTATTCTATGTGCCTCTTACTTTCAGGACGTTGGTGATCATGATCTAATACATCTCCCTTATCCTAGTTGCTTTGGAACAAAACCAACGTTCAGTCATCGACCTGCTCGTGCTATTCAGATATCCGCTGCTTTTTTTCTGTATCTCTTTGTCGTCTATCTGGCAAGTTAGTATCAGATTCTCCAGGCCCTCTTTCCTAATTGCATATTCCATGAACTTTAGTTGTCTCTTCCTGAGACACAATATTAATTTTCTTTTTATTTCCATCCTTTCCAAATCCTCATCACTCTCATAATCTAAGTTCATTATATACACAGCATCCTTCTGTAGAACCACATTTCAGCTGCTTTAAGATTATCCGTCATCTTTGATGATGTTGTCAAGCATTTACTGCCATATTGAAGAACAGACACCACATAGTAACCCATCACTTTCTTCTTTATAATGAAAGATCCCCGTCTCCTAATACTTCAATCAGCTTCTGAAACGCGTCATTCGCCATGCCAATTTGCCTTCGGATCTCTGTGTTACATTTACCGTCTTCTGTTGGAACATTTCCCAGGTATTTAAACTTTTGTACGTGTTTGATTTTAGTATACTCCACCTGTATTTGGTATTTTGGGCAGCTCTTGTTACAGATTACCATGCATTCGTTGTTCTTGCAGTTTATATGTAGTCCTTTTTTTCACTCTTTTTAGCTACCTTTCATAGGAAATCTTGTAGTTTCATTTCCGTGTTTACAATCAGCACTGTATCATCGGCGCACTATATGTTGTTCAAGTTGTGGCCTCCAATGAAAAATCCTGGAACAACATCTAGGGTTCTAAGCATAGTCGCGCTGTAAAATTTGAATAGTAAGGTTCGGTTAAACAAAAATTTTCATATTTTTGTGTCATATTTTTGTATTTGTGTTAATTCACAGAGATATATCTCTTGATCATTTACTTTGAAATTAAACAAAAATATGTTTTCCTTAACTGTATTACATGTCAAATTTTATAAAAAATAGTAAAGCAAAATATCGAAATTCCATGTTTTATAATCTGACAATGAATGGAGAATTTACTGAAATTTGCTATAGTTTACTTTGAAACAATTGCTCAGGCATCTAGAATTGGGGTTAAAGAAGAGCAAAATGATATCTATCGAGAAATAAAACGTACCTTTCATAGTTCGATGTAATTACAGCAAAGTGAACAAATAACTATGAGAAAATTATTGTGATTTGGCTTAAGTATAAATAACATTGACATACCAGTTCTCATCAAACAAGATCAGTTACGAGATGCGTACGCAAATACTGTATGCTTGGGTGTAAGTTTGCTGTAATGGATGATAGCGGGGAAATATTCATTAGAGAGTCGAATTCTAATTCCCGTTGGTATCGATATAGTCACCTACGAATAAATCCCCTTGGGAAAGGTATGGATCCATCCATCACTTGTAGGTTAATTGATAAAGCTTAGCCCAGTATAACCATGATAAAAACATCTTACCTTTTTTTATGTCGCCATGATAGATTTTTGTGGCGAGATAAGCTGTTTCTGTCCAGGAGACCTTCGACGTTCATTCAACGGATCGATAGCGCTACTGTTAGTTGAAATTTCAAAATATGTCACGGAGATAAGATTTTTTGGTTTTATTTTCAAGAAAACTGATTCCTAAAAAACTAATTTTAATCGAACTTTTTTCTTATATAGATTGAGAGTTTTGCTTTTGCTTTTGCAAACTTATCTTTAAAATAGTGTGGGAAGTCTACATTTTGATTATAAAATTACTTGTTACAAGTGCGATCCATTATCTAATGCACCAGTATGTTTAAAGAAGAGATTATTACTTTCATTTTGTTTTGTGGGGTTTCAGTATGAGATATTCATGTAATGTGAAAACTACTTTGTATCTATTGCCACAACATAGTTTCAAATTTGCAAATCTTTAATGAAAATATTACATACATCAGTGCATTTTGAAAATAATTGTCTTTTATATTAAACAAATATGTGAAATCGGACACTGAATTTATGTCAAAATGCCTTTATTGATTATGTGTATAGTCGTTAAAAATTTTATTGGCGAATCTGACGCAGATTACATGTTTACCGAAGTTTTGCTGTTGGTTTTATATAAGGACTATATATATATATATATATATTGTAACAAAATTATAGAACACGTAGGTTTTTTTACCTACTGTTCATGCATTTACTTTTATAAAGAGTGCTCGATACAACGTTGAGAATTATATTATAATGGTTGTTACAACGGTATATAAATTCATACGAACGTAGCAACTTCTAAACGAAAAAAATTTTTTGTAGTATCACTACAAAACATTTTCGCGTTTAGAAGTTGCTACGTTCGCTTCTCATCGGGTGATAGGTTGAAATGAAAATTAAATGGTGAAAACTGTTTATTTATGGTGATATGACATTTAAGTGAATGTGGGGTGGGAGTTTAGTCTGATTTAGTCGGCCGTATTGTAGCCCTAGAAATATAGCTTTGGGTTAGGAGAGGTACCTTAGTTTAAAACAGGTTTCTTATTTATTTTCTCTGGGTACTTCTTATATTGGGATTTATGTTTTTTTAAGGAAGGGTCGGCTTTTTAAATTATTTTACTGCTGTTTATGTGTGATAGGAGTAGCGCAGCTGTTAATGAAAACGATGTAAGTGAATGTGGAATGGGAGTTAGTATTACCTAGTCATCAGTTTGTAGTTATAGAGATACTGCTTTGGCTTAGAAGAAGGGTGTGGGGTAGCTTAGTTTTGGACAGGTCTTTTTTCGTTTAGTTTAGGTAATTCTTATCTTGGGATATATGGTTTTTTAAGGAAGTGTAGATAGTTTTTATTTCATTACTATTTATAGGTGGCTGGAATTGCAGTTAATGTTGTGTGAGATTTATTTTCTTTTATTTATACGTTATTTGTTCTTTTTATTTTGAGAACTGCTTCTGCGCATTTGTTACTTTTTTGTGGGGATTGTTTTGTGTGGATGAGGTATATTTTGGTTCTTTAAATTTTAACGAGAAATATTTGCGATGTTTACATAATACTGCTAATTCATCTCTGCGGTTCAATAGTTTGCTATTCTTGAGGTATTTTAGAATGTGTAGCTTTTCACTTAAGCATAAAGGGCAGATGTCGTTAAGCGAGTTGCAGGTTCTAGGTTTTTTTAGAATTTTCCATTTTACTTTGGGTTTCTGTTTTGAGTCCTTTGATTTCAAAAATTATGCAGAAAGGGATGTTTTGGTTTTGGTATAAGTTGTTTTTGAATGAAGTTAAGTGCATGTACCAGCGCTGCTTAAAAGTTGTTAGTAGATCCGCGATACACGTTATTTATAGTGGGATTTTCAATTGATGTTATGTTGCATTGGTAGATTATTGAATTTATTTTACATTTATTCTGTATTGGGCAATTGTTGAGGTTTCTAAAATTACATGTGTTTTTACTGTTGTCATCTTTTTTTATTTTGGTAGTTAATTTTATTTTGATCTACGAGGTGATTTAGGATATATTTTATGTGATATTTATGATTTTTTTCTAGGTTGTTTGTGCAACTATAACTTAGTTTAAGTGTATTTTTGTTTAAAATTTTACTTAGAGGGTTATTGGTGTGGAAGTGTTTTTGAATTAAATTTAGGGCCTCCTGCCTTAAATTGGTGTTTACCATTTGTTTTAAAAGAGGTGTATACCAAATGATTTTTCTATTTTTATTTTTCCTGTTTTGGTTATAGTTTGTTATATACTTGATGTCTTGTTTCTTTTAGGGAATTATTGTAAATACTTTTGTGTTTGTTAAATATTTCTTCAGTGGGAGACTTTTTACAAATTATATATTCTATTGAGGAGGGTATATGTTTGATGATATTTGGCGGGGTTATATGACTTTGGGTGGATTTATAATGGGTATTCATTGTATTCGAAGCGCAAAAATTTTTGTGTAGTGATACTATGAATTTCTAAACTTACTAACAACCATTATATATATATATATATATATATATATATATATATATATATATATATATAACACCATTATTTTGTCACTGTCTTCGGCCATCCGCCACGTAGGGATGGACTTATATTTTCAATTCAATTATCTTTATTGTTAATAGCTTAAATCTTCTATGTTTACTATGTGTTAATATTTACTCTTTGATAATGGCTTATGTGAGCCAAAAGCTTAGACCCGATAAAAAATTCAAGAAATACTGTGATTTTTTGTTGTCTTTCAACGACATCACCATCAAGTATATCAGACGGTATGAACGGATCCTACACAAAATTAATAGACAAAACTTGTCTATATTATTTAATGAAACCTGCATTAATATATATATATATATATATATATATATATATATATATATATATATATATATATGACTCACCTGGAGTACACTCATCCGACTTCCCTATCAGAACTGATGCTAAACTGTCTGATATATACAGTAGTATCCCGTATAATATCAAAACTGGACTCACACAAGGCGATCGGCGGTGATGGAATCCCGGTGATTGTTCTTAAGAAATGTGCCCCTCAACTCTCGTCTGTCCTCTGTAAACTCTATAACTACAACCTCTTTGCTTCCTGTTTTCCTGCATGCTGGAAGTCATCTTCTCGCGTTTCTGCATTTAAGTACTCTGGAGAACCCTCTTACCCATCGAACTATCGCCCTATCAGCCTTCTACCTATATTCGGGATGGTGTTCGAGGCCATTATTAATTCGGAAATAGTTCAGCATCTTACTGCCCATAAACCCTTCTCCGACAGGCAGTATGGCTTCCGCTTTGCCAGGTCCACCTCCGACATCCTAACGACGATTACGAAGTATATGTTTCAGGCCCTCGAGTAGACCTGCGAGTCTCATGCTTTTGCTCTGTACATCTTCAAAGCTTTTGACAGGGTTTGGCACGCTGACCTTCTATTCAAGCTACGGGGTTACGGCATTAGGAGACGATTGCATGATCTGATCCAATCTTTCCTATATAACCGCATAATGAAGGTCAGGGCTCTATCCTAGACTAGATCAAGATGAGATCCCAGACAAGATCAAGAGACAGGTAGGCATCTACGCCAATGACACCAAAATTTCTCCCGCATCAGTAAGAATCCAAGCGTGACAGACAAACATAATCTTGCTGCTGTACTTGAGAGGGATCTACACTCTGTGGTGAATTGGGTAAGAAGTGGCTTGTAAATTTCAATGTGTTTAAGACCTAGCTGCAGTCTGTCAATCCTCACAGGCAACCTCTCCTGCCTCCCATGGACCAGGCGTGTCTCAAGGAAAGCAATACTTTGCGCCTCTTCGGCCTTACCCTCTCTTCTGGTCTCAAGTGGAACCACTACACTGAGTCAATAGCTAAATCCACTGCTAGAAAGGTTGGGTCACTATGTCGGGCCAGGAACTTTTTCCGCTCTGAAAACATCCCGCTGTTCTTCTCCATGTCCTTGATAGACACCAAAGGAGAATCAGTAACGTGATGGGTACCGACTTGGCGGCTCGACTACAGCCACTTTCCCACCGACGAGAAGTAGTTTCATATTGTCTGTTCTATAAATACTTCCATGACTTCTCTCCAACGCGCTTGAGTCACTGGTGCCTCCGCAACAGGTGTTTACGCGTGCAACCAGTTTAGCACCTGGGTCTCAAACATTAACAGTTAGATCAACCAAATGCAGACGACAATTTTACTTCTGCAGCTTCTTTTCCCGCACTTCCCGCATGTGGAACAGGATTCCATATCCTTGCTTTCCTGACGGCTACAATCTCCAGTAATTTAAATGCAATGCCAATACTCATCTCTTAACCACTTGACTCTAGTTCTTACTTCACCACCCTGTATAATCCTTTCCTTTCTCTCCACCTTTGCAACTGTCATCACGCCTGTATTCCCATCTTTCTATGGCTCCTTTCTAACAGGTCCGTCCTTCTCCTCACTCTCCTCTATTCATTTTACTCTTATGTAGCCCCCTGCACATCAGTGGCGTTACCGCCTTGCTCGGGGTGATAGAATTAATGTATATATATATATATATATATATATATATATATATATATATATATATACATACAAATATATATATGCAAATATATATATATATATATATATATATATATATATATATGGATGTATATACATAAATATTTCATGCGCAGTAAAAGTAACACAATAAAAATAAAATGAAAGAAGACAGGAAATTCACCATCAGCGCAATAAAAATTATAAAAAGATGCAACTTCTTCAAATAATACAACATTAAAATGAAGTGAACAAAACAAAAGGAACCAAAACAATAAACTACCAGTATAACCACTCACATAACAAATCATAAAATTACACTTAGATCTATACGAATAAGTATACAGCGGGGATAAAATAGCAGATTGAATTTCAGCCCTGAAGAGTGAGTATAGCATAACGGTTACTTCACAAAAATCAGTTAAATGACAAAATTCGACATATCAATCCTATATGACATGTTTAATAATGTGTGTGTTTGTTCGTGTAGGTATGGAGGTATGTGTGTGGGATTAAGTGATTATACATGGATGTATGTGTGTACGTGTGTATTTGAAAGAAAATGAATATATGAGCGTGGTATAAGATAGAAAAAAAATCATATTCAATTGTATATAGCCGTTACGTCGAAATTCTCCATCCTAACTTCTTGTGCATAGATAGATAAATAGATTGATAAAAGTTACTTCTGTGAATACAATCATTTGAAAATAGCAGTGGTTATTTAACAATTTATATGTAAATTGTTACCTATATTTATAATGTTCTCCCAAGTACTGCCATCATTTGCAAATCCCAAATTCAAAACTTCTCAAAAGTTCGTCAACAATTCCGATTAATAACTAAACGTGCAATAAATAGGAGACGCATGTGCCATCAGGGAAACCATTATTGTCTTTTTTCCTATCAGGCTTTTAGAAGTGAACGTTAGTTTGTTCTTAAAATATTTATAGACATCAAAATTATTTCCTCTCGGAAAGGAATAACCCAAAAGCGGAAATAACCACATTAGGGAATTACCAAATTTCTATACGTTTTTCGAGACTGACAAGATTGGTCTTTGTTTTCCGTTTGTTCTATTTTTGTTTTGTCATTTTTTCAACAAGATCAATCTATATACTGGAAGGAAAATAATTTATTTGCTGTGAATATGGAACTTGGTTAAATTATCAAAAAAAGAAAAATAATAAATGTTTTGATAAGACTGGGAATGACTTTTATAGACTTGAGATTGAAGAAAATGTGAAAAAAAGTTATTAAAAACAAAATCTCAGTAGCCAACAGCAAATTTTGAACGTATATATATATATATATAGTGTGTGTGTGTGTGTGTGTGTGTGTGTGTATTTGAGCGCAATGATTGATTGCTCTGTATGTATAATACTCACAAACATACACACGCATATATATATATATATATATATATATATATATAGAGAGAGAGAGAGAGAGAGAGAGACAGACAGACACCAGAATACGATCGTAAAATTGTCGCCATTTTCATTTTTAATTTTGGACATCCGCATTGTTTATTGTGTTCGTTTTTATTAGTGTCGACTTCACAGTATAGTAGGGTCAGTTGGACATCGTCAGTGAGAAAAAGAGCATCATGGCGATATTCCCTCCGATAGAAATTTCAAATCGGCTTGATGTATTGTTTCACTTTTAGCCGAAAGCTCAAATACGGTCATTTTAGAGTGATTTTGTGTGTCAATATAAGGATTGTTCAAAGAATAATACATCCAGTTAACATCAAGCTGTTTGGATTAATCATTAGTGATGGCGAAGTTAGGCCTTCATTTATCTGAAAATATGTATTTAAATTCCATACGGATGCCTAGATCAAGTGCCTTTCAGGCTGTCCTGGTTCAAGAGGATGGCTGTAGAAGAATCTATGTCTGACAATAGAACTCTGCATCATGACGCAAAAAAGTAGGTCTCACTCATGGTTTTCAGACAATTTCTGCGACCACATTATTCTTACAATCGGCAGTCTACCTCCGTATGGTTAGATTATGGCGTATTTGGTACAGTTAAGCAAGGCACAAGGCCAAGATTATGCAGCATTTACTAGATTTAAACACAGAAACTACTGACAAAAGATACAGGATATCCTCAAGATTCTGGACGACGTGGATTGTTTGAAATGTGATTTTATCTAAAAGATTTACAGTTTATTATTCTAAGATGAATTTGCCCATCGCGTCCTGAATATATAAAACAGTACATTTTAGTATCAATCCCTCTTACATAACACACACACACACACACACACACTTAAAAATCTTGACAATGGCCCTATTTTATGTCATCTTTAATTGAGCTTACATAAAAGAGGAATTGCAATAGACACTCACAGAAAAAATAGACAGACACACACACACACGCAGAAACACACGCGCACATACTCATACACACACACATATATGACAAAATAGAAAAAAGTATGTGCGCTGTGGTGCAGTGGACAGCGATTTAGAAAGAGAAATCGGGTAGCCGAGTTCGAATTCTAGTAGAATTCTTTCTATTTACATACGCACAAATGCTCTTGGGAAAAGAATTAACACCTCTCTTTCCTCTGGTTATGTGATAAAAACAGGACAGATTAGGTTCTATAGTATTGGCTGAGGAACAGTCAATAGTATCATAATGCGAGATAATCTTCTTTCTAGTCAGGTCATGTATCTTTCGAGACATGATCGCCCAAGCGTGCATCACATTTGACACTTTACTGACTGACTGATACCTTTGAGGTGTTTCGTTCTTTAGAACTGCATTACATAAAACGTGTTATGTTAGTTTGAACGCAAAGAATACATATGAGAATCGTCAAGCAATTTAGATAAAGGATTTTATGAACACAAAATAGATATTTGTGAAAATTGTAAGTTAAATATATTCATTCCCAACCATAACGGCAGTAACCACAAATTCAACATAAATAAATTTACCGGAAGAAATCATTCGTTACTACATAAATATCTAGAGAGAGTCACAATCACAAGGACATCCACAGTAAATTTTCGCTATGTCTTTTACAGCAATTCACCGTCGCCAGCAGATTATTTATTATTGCTATGTTGACTACCTACTTACAAAACTGAGGAAACAAAGTAGGAAAAAACAGGAAATACATTTCACTATATAAAATAAAGAAAAGAATATAAATTTCTCAGTACTTGACTTACGTTTGCGTTGGCGTAATAACAACATAACAGTGTTAGTTCGATTATGTCCAGAGAGAGGAAACGTGACACAAGTCAACATTTTCGAATTTGTACATACAAAGGCCATGTGTTTATTTAATATCCTTTTGTTATATCTAACCTGCAAAATAATAGTAATTCTACCATGAATAACAGTAACGCTACTAAAAATAATTCTAACTGCCAAAAAATATCAGCTGCCAAGTAAACGGTCACTGTATGACCGAAAGTACAATTTAAAGAGCTAGCATTTATTCTGATGTAGGTTTTAAATATATTATTATTGCTCAAATCAAAAACTAATAAAATTACTGTTCCTACAATCCTCAAATGACTTTAAGCAACAGTAAATATAGCTTTCTAAAAATATATGTGGTAGTTAAAAATTGACAAAAAGAAAAAATTATTTTCTGGGATATCATCGAAAAAACAATGTTATAATGAAAAAGAAAATAGATGCAATATATGATTTTAAATATCTTGTTTTCTTAAAACACTTAACTAATTCTAATGTACTAAACAAAATAAGTGAACTGATGATTACATGCAAACATAGAAATAAAAATCTGCTCAAATAGGTTGACCCGGATTTAAAAAAATGACTCTTCTTTGTAAAACATTTAACAATAATTTGAGTATCAACTTCTTTTGTTTATCATATACTAAAAAGAACATGTGATCCCAATTGACCCATAGTAATAAAACTAATATTCTCTGACCTAAAAATAGCTAAATATTAATTACGGTTTTAAGATTTGACTTGACAATTTCATGTTTACATTTTATATCAAATTAAATTAAATTTTAAATTTTAAAAATTACACTATACAATCCAAGCATTCTAATATATAACTAATGTGAACAACACGAGTACAAAATATGGAAATCTCGGAGTAGGCCGTTCACATTGTGTACTTCATGATTGTACAGTGCACGTGACTCCAAGTCGTGCGATCGACGTAGGCTAATATGTATATTTATTAATATATACTTAATAGCTCTATAAATACTGCATTGATCACTGTTTTATTAACACAATAACAAATATGTATATATGTGCATGTACTGCTTGCGTATATATATATATATATATATATATATATATATATATATATATATATACTAGCAGTATAGTCCGGCGTTGTTCGGGTGTAATGAAAGCTTTAAAATTAATCCATGGTCCTGGACCTCAGACGCTTTAGACGTTGGCACGAAAAATGTGAATTGTTGAAAGGGTGATATCGAAGCTATAGAATTTCCCCAACAATACAAACAGCATGCAATGCAAAATAAAGTACGAGTTTTTGTCCCAAAAGATGGCGCAGCCGCTACTAGAATCAGTCAGAAGCAGGCAAGTGAGAGGAAGTGCACTTGCGGATTACTTACACTGTGCCAGGCTGCACTGGCATTGGGGGTTACACGCAAAAAACCCTTCTCTCTTTTACCTATACTGGTGGGTCCTATTGTTGGAGTGAGCATCTTTATTCAACCATTTAGAGGCTGCTGGTTTTGGGCCAACAATTTTATGTCCATACAGCTTTTACGTTAATCTCACTTTACACTTTCTTTCACTGTGCCATACATAGACGTGCTCGACTGATGCGAAAGGTTCAACGAATCCCTGTCACTCTCTAATTAGATCTAGTTGCTAAGACAGGGCGGTTTTGCATCTAACCTCTCTAATTGACGGTATTTGTATTTCTCAGACAATTCCTCTGATCCGTAACAAAGGAAAATTTGTTCTGTTATTAATTTTAACCGTCCTTAGACCATTAATAAATCAGCCCCACGCAGACAGATCGCTTAATTGTGTCTTAATATCTAAATCTTTGACAAATTATTTAATATTTCACGCAACACATATCATAAATTCAATTTTGGCCACCTTGGTTACCTAGGTCAAGTTAATTAGGGAAAACTACTATTTAAAGGGCACTGTACCAAACTTTCGCCTTTGTGGACTGTGGGTAGAAGCATCGCTCCCTATATAGTGGTTTTCCTAATGCGGATCTGTAAGCTTACCGTGAGATGCCAACAGACACAGAGGATAAGTTGGACCGGGAGCCGCCGGTTACCGGACAGACGTTCCAATGTTTGGCAACCCTAGAGAACTTCAGTGTACCAACATTTTTTGCTTAATCTTGTGGTGTTAGGGCAAAAACATCATTCTTGCTCCCCACACGTGATCAGCCAAGTGCGAGAAGCATTGTCTCTGTAAGGTGCATTCCCGACACTGACAACGTCTGCAAGTGTTGCTAATTCTGCCAATTTGCATGTGAGCATGTGAAACGTTGTTGACAGAAGGTGCGTAGTGGAAAGCACATCGTAACCAAAATGGTTTATTGTGACTGGTTATCTCTCTGTTAGCTACCCGACATCAGTTATTGTTTTCAAACAGAGCATTCCGTTTCTATGTAATATGTGATGCTCTGTCAGATGCAACGGAGGAGGCAGCCCTCGCAAGCCCAGCGGACCGCTGTTCTGTACTTTCGGCAGCCCGCGAATCTTAAGTAGAGACACTGTTGCTTAAACTGACAACCCTTTACTGTTCTGTACTTTCGGCCGCCCGTGAACGTTTCTTAGAGGCGGCGTCCATTAATCGCCGAGACCGTCGCTTCTCTGTATTTTCGGCAGCCCGTGAACGTACCTTTGGAACGGCGTCCTTTAAGCACCGATACTGTTGCTGCTCTGTACTTTCGGCACCCCGGGAACGTAAAATAGCCACGGCGTCCGTTAATTGCCGAGACCGTCGCTACTCTGTACTTTCAGAAGCCCTTAAAGCGGCCCTATCAGTAGTAGCTTGAGCGCTAATCTCAGCCCGTATGAACTCATCCAACTTGGTGCGCCTAAGTTTTTTTACAGAAGCAATCACTGGATAAACTAATGGAACGCCTATCATAAGTTTTAGTTTCCTTACGTTCTGCTGAACGCAGTGCGTTTTGCGACAATCGCACAGTACTAACAGAGTGTCCCTCTTTACCGATGCGAAAGCGCTTGGTCGCCTAATAAAACATCCTTTTTTTGGGGTGACACGGATTTAAAAAACAACGAAATCACTGAGATGTTTGTGTACGTGGCTTACTTTGGTCGTTTAGAAGGAATTACAGTGAAATCAGAAGAGCTAAATGTGCGTATATGCAATATTGCAAGTTGTAGACCGGAGTTTGAGACAGGTACAGCGATATACCAATCGCAAACTTGCAGGATTAGGGTTCCACAAAATGTTAAAAGTAAATATAAAGATGATGCATAATCAGACGGCTGTAATTTAAGTAGATCAGTTTAGTCAAGTATAATTCAACTGACGTGCCTAATCGGGTATTCGTCTAGAAATAGTGAAGCTAGTTAATGTGGGAACACAGTTTAGCTCAGCACAGTATATGTGAAATAAAATCTGTAAAATTAATGCGTGACAAACCTTGACATCGACAACCTGAAAAGTTAAGGTGGAATTTAATTTAAATAGACTAAAAAGCAACTGTTGTTTCCAATCAAAACGAAACCGTAGATTGAAAGAAAAATGAATGGGTGTAAGTCAAATTTTGAATTCCCGTATCGATGTCAAATAAGTTTTCCAGCCCAAACTGAATTTTGACGGCTAAATAACTCCTCTGAGTATCATGGGTGAGATAAAGAACCAAAATTATACCTACTTAGAGTAAAATGCGACGCAAAAACCAAACTAAAAGTGCTGAAAACCTTATTTTGATCAGAACAGATAGGATATCGAGATTTCAATTTCCAATATCGGAGTCAAATAAGTCATTCAAGGATAAACAAACCCAAGTTTGTCCATGAAAATTTACAGTACTCATCGGGAGGAAAATTGAAGAAAAGAAGCCATATTGATGGCTGAATATAGGACTTTGAAAAGATTTGATAGAATATCGGGTGAATCGATTTCTGATATGGAAAAAATAAGACGTCTAAGATTGTCTACTGATGTTTGAAACTAATTTTACCAGATTATAGCAACTTCTGCAGCAAGAATTACTCTGAAAATGTTTAAATCCTGACCTTGATCAGATCTGATCTGATATCGGTCTCTCGATTTCCGATATCGCGCGGGGAAAAGAAATGACAAAATAAGTAGCCCATGACCTGATCGAAAGCCTAAAGAATAATTTTACATGAGTAAAGGTCTGTTCACAAAGTATCAAAAAATATTTCTTAATGTTATGTTTTGTATTGTTTTTCAAGGTAGCCCTTCAATTTTGGACTCATTGATTTTTCAGAATATTTCATATATTGTTAATAACTTGCAAAATAATTCTTGTAATTCAATAAGTTTTTTTATCACAGACAAATAGTGTGCATACCTAAATGTGTTTTAGAAATTAGGACGTAGTGTTCAGTCTTTTTTAATAGATATTTAAGTTCGCTTGTTCTTACTAGCTCTTAACCTTTGAACACTAATGTACAGACAGATAAACACACAAATATCTTACCTTTAATATGTATAAATTTCGGAAGAAAATCGGAAAGAAAATAACCCATAACATGACCTGAAGCCTCAAAAATATTTGTGTGATGTATAGTGAGAATCGGATATAAAATTGTGAATTTGTGTAAAGGACATACAGACAGACAGGCACACCCAAACATCTTGCCTTTCACACATATAAATATCGGGAAAAACCGAAAAAAATATGTACCCCTTACCTGAACGTAATCCTAAAGATTATATGTGTGGTGAGAATCGGATAAAAATTGTGGATTTGTATAAAGAACATACAGAGAGACAAACGCAAGCATCTTGCCTTTTTTATATACATATATATATATATATAAAAGGCAAAACACACACACATATATATATATATATACATATATATATATATATATATATATATATATATATATATTTGTGTGTGTGTGTGTGTGTGTGTGTGTGTGTTTCATTAAAACGAGAGACAAGGAAGATTTTATTAACTTTGGGTTTATTTTTTACAGAATTCTTGGATTTTTCCTTTTTGCTGGAGAGAAAGACTGTAAAAGGTTCCATAAGTTTCGACTTTCCAAGCGCTTTGAGCCATTTCTCTGACTATTTTGAAGGATGCTATTTTATCAATGTTGTTATTTATTCACATGTTTGACTGTAACGTATATTTGTGTCTTTGAAAAGAAGATTTCTTTAAAGCTAACACGTCATCCACGTGGCGGGGCATCGTTTGAGTTTCTGTATTGTTTTTTATTTTTATTTAAAACTATATTTCTTCTGTTAAATTGATAACGTTGATGGTAGGAGAACGTGGTAGAATATATAGTGCCTCTATTATAGCGTGGTGCCTTTGATATTGTGATTTAATTTGTATTTTCGTACTTTAAACTAAATTATTTCTCATGAAATATTGTAAGTTATTGGTTAATATATGTTTTTATTGCACACCTATTATTAGATTGGTGGCATGTAAGGCTTCTAGTCTAGGAATGATAGTATGGTCAATAAAGATAATTGATTTATGACAAGAAATATGATCTTGTAAATGGTACTGAAATTCATACACTAAAATTTTCATTGTTAGTTTAGATTTGATCATGTTATTGTAATTATAAAAAACAAGGTTTGCAGTTTTCCGCTTTCTATATTATAAATTTTCAATGTTTTCGTGGAATTTTATCAGAAATGCGGTGTTTAATAGTTTTTCTCTATAGAAAATTCATCCTTTTAAAATTAATGTGCATTTGTTTGCAATGAAATATGCTGAAAATTTTTGGGTTAGTTTTAATACTATTGTCACGTATTTTTTGTAAGGAAAGTTTTATTCTTATAACAATTTCATAGTTAGGCAAATTATTGTTGACTAATGTTTGTCTTATATGTTTTAGTCGGCTCAAACATGTTCTTTGGGAGGAGAAATTTTGATGTATTTAATTTAAGAAGTTTGTTATTACTGCTATCATGCTTTTCTATGTGTTGGCTCTTATAGTAAAGAAGACAGGGATTCATACTTTAAAGAAATCTCCTTTTCCCCCAAAAAATTAATTAGTGTCAATTAAGAGGATATGATAAGAACACGAGAAATATAATATCGTTGGAAATGGTCAGTGGAGTGGCTGAAGTCGCTTGGAAAATTGAAAACTCTAGATCATTTTTACAGTCCTTAACTACAGCAAAAAAGTAACGTCTAACAACAGTGGAAAAATTAAATAGAAAATTGATAAAATTTCCTTGTCGGACATTTTAAGGAACAATGTTTAAATAAAATATTGCTATATATATATATATATATATATATATAGTTTCACACATACTTTTAGTTACTTCTTTTTAATACAAAACACAAATATATATTTTAAGTATCCACCGGCCTAGATCTTCGAGAAATCTCGTTTTAAAAATGTCAATCTTCCAGCAGTATTGCAACCTGCATACTACGATATTCCAGTGAGATGCCACCATTTAGCATAGTGGTTTTTTTTTTACATATTCTTATAGTAGAACATTCTATCAATCCTGGCAGTTGACTCGCCGAAGAAATTATGAAGTAAGGACGTACAAGACGATTCGTCTTCTGATCACATTCCGTTTTCTCTTACAATTTTATTAATTTCTCTGTTAATTGAACTATTTCCGAACAATAAACTGTTATTTGATTACCCTTTACGTGTTGTGTTAACCTTTCCACCTGGAATTTACCTTCTTGTTTATATGTTTCCCGTGACATACCCCTCACACCCACAAACACACAAACACACACCCACAAACACACACACACAAACAAATATATATATATATATATATATATATATATATATATATATATATATATATAAAATAAAACAAAAAATTCGATATTTAAATACGTTGGATAGCCATTTCTACGAGGAAGTACTTGCTTTATCAGCAAAGTGGAAACGAAAATAGTCTTTACTCAAATGCAAATATGTTTTTATACCGGTAGAAATAAAAAAAAAATCATCCATACACAGGAAAATAAAATGGGGTGGAATTAACAATTTTTGAATGTAAGGAAGTAAGAAGGGGAAAGCAGACGGCTACTTATGTCTCATATTAGAAGACTAATCTCTACAATCTAAAATCTTCTTCAATAAAATGCCTTGCCTGGGGCGACATGATTATAAAAGAAAAAAATCTTTTAAAAAGTTTTAAACAGTTCTGATTAATAAATAAACGTGCAATAAATAAGAGACGCATGTACCATCAGGAAAACTATTGCTACTAATTTTTCCCCCGAAAAGAGTTTTTGTTCTTAAGTTATTTATGGACGTGAATATTATTTTCTCTGGGGAAGAAATAAGCCTAAAATGAAATAACTACATTAAAGAATTATCAACTTTCTCTACATTTTTCGCGGCTGACAAAATTGGTCTTTATTTCCGTTTGTTCTATATTAGTTTTGTCATTTTTTCAACAATATCAATCTACATGTGAAAAGAAATAATTTATGAGCTTGATGAAAAAAATGAAAATTAATGTTTCGATGTTCGAAATGACTTTTCTCAACAGAAATTTAGAAAAAATGTTAAAATATGTTATTCAAAATCTCAGCAGCCAGTTCAGAACGTACACACACACACACACACACACACACACACACACACACACGCATATATAAACACACACACATACAGAACCAACAGTTTTAGAATTCGGAGTTTTCCGGCATTTAATTTTTATAAAAACTTGCTCAATACAAAAAAATATTGTACAATATCATATAATTCCACTTGTATTTTTTACTTAAAATTAAAACTAAAAATCAATTTTCTATGTTTCGAAATTTTCCCTCTTCATCAATCAATGCTAATTAATGTTTATCAAAATCAATTTCACAGACATAAACTAATAATGCCGATTAAGCACTATAGAGAAATAGTAAAGTTTAAAAACAATAGCTACTTACATATTTACGTTTCGTTCATTGAGTAATGAACTTTATTACTCTGTGCTACTGGCGTGTGTTTACATTGTTTATATAACACGCTAAAATCCGCCTTCCCTCACCGAAAGGCCACAGCTTAGAAGTAGAATCCTCAATTGATGTCTATTGAATATATATATATATATATATATATATATATATATATATATATATATATATATATATATATAATGTCTGCGGATGACTATAGTATTTACACTCTCACACCCTGATTGAGCACTCTGGAAGAATGGGAGATTTTGAAAACAGTAGCTACTCCGGCATATAAGCATCGCTCATTCAATAATGAATTAGAGCACTATGGCTATTTGGCAGGTATAATGATATACGCGCTAAAATGTGTACCTTCTTCTACCGAACGCTCGTAGCCCCGAGGTAGAATCGTCGACTGACGCCAATTCTGTCGGGTTTCAATCCTGGGTTAAAAACAATCGGAGTCTAACCGTACTGATGAGCTGTGACACAGCGAAACAGATCTGTCTGCGGATGATTATATATATATATATATATATATATATATATATGAGAAAAAATAGGCAAACACGTTATTTCATTGTAACGTGTCTGCTTAACCTTTTTCTTATATTTGCTCTATATGTATTTATCCTACTACTGTATGTACAAGATACTCCTTTCGATTCTTCTATATCTACACCGCATTCTTATATATATATATCTGTAATTTTTTCTAATATTTATATAACAGAACTATTAAATATAAATTAATAAATATACACATTGTCCTCTATGTGTAGAGAAAGACTTGGATTTTCGTGCACTGTGCAATCATCAAGTGCCTATTAGAAACTGACCGTTACGAGATTTGAATTTTAGCTTTCCACGTTGACCATTGTAGCTATAGATTATAATGCTGGGAAGCTATTTTTAATTGTTTAATTTAATTTCATTTGAAATAAAATTTACGCAGGAATTTCGAAAGTAGCGTCTTATTATTTAAAGTTTTTAAAATGTATATCAATAGGTTGAATAATTTTAGCACTGAGTTCATACATCTTGTGCCTGTGGTTCAAAGATAATTACTTTTTGCTTCATTTTAGGGAAAAACAAAATATATTATTAATTAAAATATTGTCAAAAAGTGCTTCACAGAAGAATCTATGTTTTCATTGAATAAATTTTCTCTTTAGAATTTGATAATATTTTTTATATTTTTTGAAAATTTATCTGTTAATATCAGAAGTCAGATGTTTTTATTTTTGCGTATTTTATACGACAGTTTTTCTATTACAAATTTAATATATTTATTTATTCTAGCAGTTTTTAGTAGTCTTCTTAAAACGATAAGTTCAAGCGCTTATTGAAAACGCTCCAGTATGATGTTGCCGTGACGCGTAAATAAGAAGCAAATATTTTCTTTTGCATTTGTAAAATTCACGCTTGGTCAATTTTGTCAATAAACGGTAATGATGTATTTACAATAGGAAGAAAGCGGGCGGGCGTTACGGGAGCCTGTCGTGAGATGCGATGTCTTTCTGACGGAGAAGTGGATGCATTGACACTGCAACTTTGGTTGGTTTGGCACCTTGAAGAAAACGTGAAATTGTTATGGCGTATGATAAGGTAGATGTTACAAAAATTATATATACCGTTTGTTTTCCAAGCATACAAAACGGCCAGTTACAGTTAAAACCACATCACATGACAATTATCGCTTGAGTCAATAAACCAAAATTGCTTCTACCATTGGATCGAAATATGCAACTGAAAATGGTAAGTGTTCATTTAGACGTCGACTTCCTGATCTTCGTCATCGCATTCGTGTTAGTGGACTTCTTCTTCGTCGTATTCTTCATCAGGGTTACCTTAGTACTTTTTTTTCTTTTTTGTTTCATCTTTTTCTTCGTCACCTTCGTTTTATTCTTCTTCGTCGTCTTCGACATCATTTTCAACTACTTCGTCTTCGTCAGCATCTTCGTCAGTATCTTCGTCTGCGTCATCTTCGTCGTTTTCTTCTTGGTCGTTTTCTTCTTATTATTATTTGACTTCTTCATCTTCTATTCAACTCGCGCAGCTGCCATTGCAGGACGTTTCTACTCAAACGATATTTACGTTGAATCTCATTCTCCAAAGCTCGTGCGTTTGCTTTCGCCTTTCCTTTTGTAGATAACCAAAGTTGACGTTAATCACAGAAGCAGCGGATGCTGCAGTTTAAAAACTATTTATGAACTGTGTAAATGAACACTCATCCTTTATAATGGAATGTACAGACAAAATGCGGGAAAAGTGTTTCTAGTTTATTGGCCGAAGCAAATCTCCTCAATGGACATGGCCGTCGCATTCACAGTGCATTTTACATTTTTGCCTACTACTTGATAAACATCCGTTGACATCTTTTTCTAAACAATCGGCTTTTGTTGAAAGGTATGGCGTGCCTTTTCCTTCTAGGCATTTAGATTGTGGCAAGAAATTCAACGAGAATGTTGATCTTAAATATAAGCAGTCCTGCTTTCCTGCCTGTTGGAAGTCTTCCTCTGTAGTTCCTATATCTAAGTACACTGGAGACCACTCGGACCCCTCAAATTATCGCCCTATCAGACTTCTTCCGATCTTTGGCAAAGTGTTCGAAGCCATTATCAACGCCGAGGTGCTTCAGCATCTCAAAGCCCACATACTCCTCTCAGACAAGCAGTATGGTTTCCGCTTCACCAAGTCTACTGCTGATATGCTAACGATCATCACAGAGTATATATACCAGCCTCTCGACAAGAATGGCGAAGCCCGAACAGTTGCCTTGGATATTTCCAAAGCGTTCGACAGAGTCTGGCATGCTGGCATTTTACGTAAAATGCGGTGCTATGGTATAACAGGATATTTGTTTGACTTAATCCAGTCTTTCCTCTCTAATCGCACATTGAAGGTGGTATTAAACGGACATGCCTCCCAAAACTACCATACGAATGCGGGTGTCCCTCAAGGTTCTATCTTAGGTCCTACGCTATTTCTGATCTACATAAATGATCTCCCCGATGCCATAAGATCCCAAGTAGGTATGTACGCCGATGAGACCACAGTTTACTCTCGCCTTGATCAAAAATCTGGTGTGGGCGACAAAGCGTACCTCGCAGCCGAGCTTGAAAAGGACCTCCAATCCATAGTGGACTGTGATCAAAAATGGTTAATAAATTTCTAAAACAAAGCCGTTCTCAATTAAACACCATAGAGTATCGCACATACCTCCCATTAGCATGGACCAGGCTTGCCTCCCAGAGAGTAAAACATTACGTCTCCTTGGTCTCATACTCTCAGCGGACCTCAAGTGGAATGACTATATCGAAGCCATTGCTAAATACGGTGCTACGAAAGTCGGTTCTCTGTGCAGGGCACGGAAGTTTTTTCCGTTATAAATCTATCCTGCACATATATAAATCTATCATCCGCCCGTGTATTGAATACTGCTGCCACATCTGGTCGGGTGCCCCTGCTATTCTCCTCGGGGTTCTTGACAAAATACAACGGAGAGTCTGTAATGTGATCGATAACGATTTGCAGATCGCCTGCAGTCACTCACTTACCGGCATGACGTGGCTTCTCTGTGTCTCTTCTATAAATACTTTCACTGCTTCTGCTCCGGTGAACTTAGATCACTAGTGCCCACTAGGTACGAATTTGCACGAGATAATAGATTAGCCAATAGGTCCTACTTTTTTACAGTGAAACCGATAAAATATAACCGCAATTTCTACTCTAACGGCTTCTATTCTCGCACTTCCTGACTGTGGAATTTCCTTCCACCTGATTGCTTCCGCAACAGCTACAATCTCCTGGAGTTTAAATGTAAGGTCTATAGACACGTCCTAACACATTAACTTGCCTCCATTCTCTCAAACACTCTTCCCATCTGCCAAACCCTCAGCCTCGGTATCCTTACCCGTCTATCACCCTCCTTAAATTTACTATATCTAACCACTCTTTCTCTTCACCTTCCGCTATGTAACCCACTGCGCAATAGTGGCAGTGGAATGCCTTGCATGGGGTTAAATGATTAACAAAATGTACCAGTGCGTTATATTTACGAACAAGGTAGTATATGTTATTGGTAGTATATGTGAACATTGTCCGAAAATAAAGCTTCATAATTAAGTACAATGGCACCTCTACTTACATCGGTTTCGTAATTACGTAATTTCTTCCGTTAAAAATACATCCATTCAAATACATCGGTGACAGTGTTTCGAATATTTTTTTCTGTACATCAAAGATTCGGACCCTAATCTACAAGTTAACCGATTTTGGTTGAATTCGCATCAGGCGTCTCGTACGACGAAAGTTCGTAAATTGTAAGGCCTTACCCTGGACATCGATATTTTACATCAAAGTTTCATGTCATGATCGACAAATGATCCAATTTTAGTTGAAATCGTACCAAGATTTCAGAGGAGTAGGTTCCGTTAGATTGGAGACACAAACATACAAACATATTCATTTATATATGTATTTAAGTAAGTAATTAATCAAGTTTATTTTAATAGACCTAAACAGAATGCAAAAAGCACTGGACTCATCGGCAGTGCTGCATCCACTTCTAGTATTGCATGGCGAATGAATTGTGACACAATGCTCGTTTTCTCACAGACGGAACCCAGATAACCCTAATCTATATTATTCAACCAAGAAAATGAAAAAGAAAAAGCAGCCGAAAAATTAAAAAAGAAAACCGAGAAAAAATAGCTCATTCTATATATATATATTTATCTATTTTATTTTTGATATCGCTTAAGCTCCTCAACAGAACAAATATAATTTGCATATACATTGCAATAATTCATATTGATATATTATTCTGTTTTGCTTTCTGCCATAAAGGTTTTGTAAGGAAAATATTCAAAGTGAATTGTAAATACGGTTGCTTATTTACCTATTATAATTATGAATGTGGGTTTCTCAATGTATATTAAATGTTTTTAAAAAATGCTAACAAAAATTTAGCATGTTAGTAAAGAAAAGCAGTATGAATAAAAGTTAAAAATAAGAATACAGAATACGTATCCATCCATACGTAGCCCAATTTAACCAGTAAGTTCAAGAATAACATAAATGTGTAAGAAGAAAATGTTCAAATACAAATTGCATGTAGTTAATTGTCTAAAGAGAAATGTAACGAGTTAAATGTTCCACAGAAATTCCGAGCTCATAGTTGATAGTAGCAGAATGTATATCTGTAGTAAGATAAAAAGATTAGTAAACTCCACGACATGTATTTCTTCTAAATTTCCTTCCAATTGTCCTTTCTTCGTCTTCACCCACACACTATCAAAGAAAACAACAAGAAGATACTTGAACTTACTTCGATGAGTACAATCTCTTTTATGGCTTGACTTACTTTTTCAATTGTTCTCCGGGCATCAAAAGGAAAATTAAACACAGACTTTATTAGTAATTATTTCAGTCTTACGACTGGGTTTCCAGTTTATTTCTGAAGTCTCACTTAATATCCCATATTTCCTTTTATTCTTATGCTAAAATTCAATCATGCGAAACATACCTAAAGTTGTTGCAACTACTGCAAAAAACACTTCACTTCATCATGTCTAGAATCAACCGGCATATACTCATAACATGCACATTTTTTCTCCCTTTCACACACTTACCACAGCATTATTCCGTAAAACTCTACTTTGCATTGGCATTGATCCTTGCATTGAGTGAACAATTGTGTTACAAAAGTAACGTTTGTCTATATTTCTGAGATAAGGTATTATTTGCAGTATCGCCCTATTGTAGTCATCATTGTTGCCATTTGTAATCTTTCGACCGTTGTACGCTCCAGCCTTCTTCATGTGTTAGGAAATTTATTACAATCACTGGGTGTATCATCCGCATTTCTTGCGTAGTAATGCCCTGATTAGAAGTCATGACTTACCTACCTCTAACCCTGCAAGTTACTTGTTGACCAATGCTGTCGCCTGTAGTACTAAGCTCACAGTACTTTAGACCAAGTCATAGAAACTAACTAACGTCTATATCCTTAAAGAGAAAAACAACTGCATTTTGTGGACTTATAAACCTAATGTCCAGTAATTTTTTTCTTAATAGAGTTCAAATTACAATTTTTTGATGTTAATAGTTTTCTCTGCTAGTTTTGATGTTAATGGTTTTCTTTAGTATTTTTACCAGGGCTCATATTGCATTTTTTGGCACTCCGTATTACTGGATGCCATATTTTGTTCATCTTTTGCTTGGTCGGCAACAAAGATGAGAACAATAGTCAGAATAATGTAAATACTGTAAAAAATAGCGTAAATAAGAAAGCGTGTGAAAACTCCATAATCTGACTATCAAGATGGTTCAGCCGTAAATTTTTTCTTGCATTAGTTTCAGTCTTCATTTTTATAAATACATTATTTCTTTTCAAGTCGACTAGCCTCTTAGCGTTCAAAGTAGCCTGCTATTACTGTTGATAAAATTTGTCATCAATAGTAGACATGACGTCATCATCTCTGTGAAACTGCTTTTTGGCCAACATCTTTTTTCCCGTTAGAGAAAAATATGATAGACATATCAAAAGAAATGGGATGGTTGTCATCCATTTCCAAGCCAATGACATGCACAGTAACCACTAAAAGAAAGTACTTGTTTGCTGGAACATTGTCATGATAAAACAGAATGCCTTTAATACTCCCATTTGATATTATGATATTTCTGATGATATTGTGTAACCACAATGTGTTGTGCACCCCCAAAAACTGAGGCTATCCTTATCCATTCAGAACAAACCACCTTATATTCATCGAAGATGGTGAGAAAGAGTGTTTTCACTGCATTGGATCTTTGTCCCTGACTCAAATTGAAGAAACTAATATTTATAATGCATAAGGAAACGTTCCAGGAGACTAGCTAGATCTCATCGAAAAATGTCAGATTTTACCGTGATGTGATCAGCCTGGTGCGCTCTTGATCGAGTGCAATATATCGTAAAACACACTGAGCATAAAGCTTCATCATGTCAGTTTCATTTTGAAGTATTATCAGCACTTTCACAGATTATGCATTGGCTATTTAATTTATAATAAATTAATTTTAACCAATCAGCATGTGGTAAACATGATCACTATTTTCTTAGTGGCGATAAATGAAGGGTGTTCAGACCATATGTTATATTCAAAAAGAGTTACTTCCTCTTCTAAATTCAGCTGCTCATTACTTCAGCGTTGATATCGCTGTAGAGTCATCACGTAATGTAGACGCCATGTAAGTATCAATGTTTTTTACAGATAATTGATACTTACATGTCGTCTACATTACGATGCCAAGATTTCGTTCAATTTCAACGGAATTCGCTACTAATCAATTGTTATGTAGTTTTTGAACATCCAGATATCAGTTTACGTAGAAACAAAAATATAACTCTTAATAAGTAATTAATGATTGGATTATTTCACAGTTCTAGCATCATACATTCAATGTTAGCTTGTGAATTTTCAGTCCACACTCTTAACTTTATTAAAATTGTTTCACACTATGATTTAAACAAATATAACTATGATTAAAACCTTTGCTACTTTTACTAAATTCTGTCAGTCAGTTAAGTGACATACGTGATACACGCTTGGGCGATCATGTCTCGAAAGAGATATGACTGACTGGGCAGAAGATTATCCTGCAGTAATTTGCCATTGCTTTCTGCGGTAGACTGATTGCCGACCAAGGCAATAGAACCCAATCTGTCCTGCTATTTAACCCATAACTGGAAGGAAGAGACGGATTAATACCTTTCACAAGGGTATTTGCGCGTAAGTGAATACAATGGATTCAACTGGAATTCGAACTTGGCTCCCCGATTTCTCGGTCCGAGCCGATATCCACTGTACCACTACGCTCATTTCTCAAATGTTCTCTTCTCTATTGTTCATACTGTTCCATTATCATGTATCATATTTCAAACACCTTCATCTGACATCCCAAAATGAATTCTCTCTCTGAACAAAGAACTGCATAAAGTATATTTTCTATACTTTCAGGTAATTGAAATTAATTCCATGACGAGAATTCTCTTAAGATCAGAGAAAATGGTAATATCTGGTCAGTAATGTGGTAAAGAGTAAGCTTCAAAGGCGAGTTGTAATAAACTTTTCCCGGTAACTAAAGAAAAGTGCAATCTTAGGTTATCCAGGTGGACTAAAACGCCATTACTCTCATCTAAATCCAGACGCTTTCCATCGATTTATGCCTGCAATTAGTTTAACTGAAACGAGTTCACGCAAGAATCAATCGCCCGATATTCTAAAAGAACGTTCTAGAAAAAATATCTTCAAATTTTTCCTTATATTGCGTTATATTTTATAAAGAAAGAGCGATTTTTTATGAGACTTAAATTTCTTTATTTCGCTTACCACTTGCCCATTTTGTTCTCCTTTGCTGTAATAATTCCACTTATTATCCTCAGTCAGAATATATTTCAGAAGGTTCATATATGTTAAGTCCATTTAGCTAACCGCTCTTGCATATAACGTCAGATAATATGATATTTCTCATTTATCTTATGCGGACGCAACACTTTTAAAATAAACTTTCCAAGATGGTTAATATTATGAGTACGGTAGCTAGGATTAAAGCTTTCAAATGGTGATTATTCTTATGTATTTCCTTGTATTTTTTCGCAACAAAATATAATGTAAAATCAATTTTCTACGTGGGATCATTTTGTGTATATTGTAAATTAACAGTATGAAAAAACTGAATTATTTGTTGAATGGAACAAAGAATATGATGAAGTATATCTACCGTTTATGCTTTCGAATTAAAGATACAAAATTTAAGGAAAGACTGATAAATTGAAATAACTATTAGTATGATCGCTATTGCCTTACCCCTTGACAAAATGAAAGATCTGTAATGTAATTTACCCTGACCTGTCATCATGATTTATCACTTTCTCGCCGACGTGACGTGACCTTTCTCTGTCCATTCTACAAATATTTTCATGACATTTATTCTGATGAGCTTCCCTCGTTGCTGCATTCATTGCAAGAACTTAGCTGAGATACTAGATTACATTATTTACTGTGGTCGGACTGTTGCCATCATCTTTGTTACCATGTTATGATCTTTCGGCCATTATGTGCTCCGGTCTTCTTCAGGTGTTAAGAGTTTCAAGCCAAATATTTTATTTCGATATCTGGAGTATATCTTTCCCATTACAAAATGTTGGGTAAAGTCATTAGATAACGCTTTTATCCATTGTCAATGAGTATTATTAAGAAGGATTATAATACTACAAATATTATATTAATTATATTAATATTTTACTGTATTATATTTGCTTATTTATATGTAGGCTGACAGTAATAACTGAATTGGCTTAATTAGGATTAACGTAACATTTTTACGGAAGAAGACATATGTTTTAATTTGTGTCTTTATTTCTACCTGAAATTAAAGACAAACTACGATGTTTAGAATTTTTTTATGATTTAACATAATAGACATTAATTTTCTGTTATATTTAATAATATACATTTAGAAAATTATCTTCTGCCGTGGAACATTAAATTTAATTTTTAGATGTGCTTCGTATTCTGAGGTTTATTTTGCATGAATTATTTTTCTTGTTCATTCTGTATAATGTTCTATTATTTAATATTTAGATAAAATAATCACCGTACATTTATACGGGACCACGTCGGTTTTCAAACTACAGAACATCGGCCGTGGTTTGAAGTGGAGAATGAGGGGCATCACTAGGTAAACTGGTAAAAGAGACGCTACGTATGAACAAATACAGCTACAGTTCTTATTCCAAATACGTGGGACGAGCTGTGCTGTAACACCAAGATAGCACTTTCTCATGATGATAAAAGTAGTATTTTTGAATGCTATATAATGCAGTCTGCCGAAGTTTTGGGAAAATATTTTTAACATGTTTTCTGCATTAAGACAATAATTCACTTTGTTTCTCCCTGACAGTAGGCTGAACATATGATCTCAACACAAGATGCTTACAACATTAATTTGTAATTAAGACAATATGAATATTTATAGAGAATTTGATTCTTATTTAAATGAACCTTTTCTTAAATTAGAAGAAAACACTCAGCATTAATTTCAATTTTTAACTTACTATTATAATCCCATGGAAATTCCTGTCCACGAAACCATGACATAACTCTCCTCCAAAGGGAAAATTCAAAATGTCATGAGTGTTATTCCGGTCTCTTATCTAATTACGTATTTCTAACAGTCAGGTGGGTTTCTTTGTGCTCATTTATCCGTGAAATTTTGTATGTAGAATCTATACCCAAAAGGAAGGTTCTTCTATTATTATATGGTAAATTCAGTGTAGCTCCCTTTCTTTGCTCAGGATAATTACTCCGCTCATAATATCTACAGTTTTCTTTATGGCAAACATTCTGATTTTTATTCTATTATTTCTTTTCCATAATTCTGCAGTATTTCCAGAAGACTGTGAGTCTTTGCTGTGTTCTCTATTCTCAAAGTTCACTTTTTATGTCCATAGATTTCAATAGGGTTGTATCAGAGCATAGTAAACCCTGATCTTGATGTAGAAATAAAAATGCTCAAAAATAGAAAAAATTAAACATTTAAATTTCTGAAAAGCAGGTCAGTCAATAGTATTTCCCTATTTGTATTGCGATTCTTTCAGCCATTTTCTTGATTTCAAATAGCGTATAGATAATAATCTTGCAAAATAGCCGACATGTGGAAAATTTTGCTACCTTATATATGCTGTAGAACTTATAGAAATATAGTAGTTAAGTAATATGTAACGCGTTTCAGTGAAAAATTGTAAAACTGCTGTGCTTATTTTCTCTAACGTGATATGCAGTGCGTTACTGAATACGCGTAGAAAGTGTAGGTAATGCCAGTTAAATTAAGAAGTACATGACCATCGTTACACCAAAATATGACCATATTATTTCAAAATATTTGCAGCTGCAGAATTGCAACAGATTTTCAGGCGAGCTTTTTAATGTTCTATAACACAAGATACTTTTGATATTCAGTAATTTTATTTATGTTTTCATCTCTGAGGAGACTAGACTAGGATTTACACTTTTTATGAGTGAAACTAAAATACATTACCCTTGTTAGCTGTAACATTCTAATATAAACTGATGAAGTTATATGTAAATCCTAATTTAATTTTTTTACCTTTTAATTTATGATCTAATCGGTACATGGTTCAACATATATAAATGTATACATATATGTATATATGTGTGTGTGTGAAGGAGTGTGTGTTTCTCTGAGTATTTTTCTTTCTTTTTATAAGCGTTTCATCCCAAGCAAGGCATTTCCCCGCCACTACTGCGCAGGGGGCTACATAGAGTGGAGAAAGGATAGTTAAATATAGGAAATGTCAGAGGGTGGGTGATAGGTGGGTAAGGATACCGAGACTGGTTAAATATAGGAAATGTCAGAGTGTGGGTGATAGGCGGGTAAAAATACCGAGAATGAGGGTTGGGTAGATGAGAGTGTTCTGAGAATAATTGGAAGTTAGTGTGATAGGATGTGTCTATTGACCCTACATTTAAACACCTGGAGATTGAAGGTATCGGGAAAGCAGACTTGTGGAAGGGAATTCCACAGGCGGGAAGCGCGAGAAAAGAAGCTGTTGGAGCAGAAATTACGGTTACATCTTATCTGCTTAACTGTGAAAGGGTGGCACCTAGTTGCTAATCTAGTATCTCGTGTAAATTCGTGCTTAGGCGGCACCAGTGATCTAAGTTCATCGGAGCCGAAGCCATGAAAGTACTTGGAGAAGAGGCACAGGGAAGCCACATCACGCCGGTGAAAGAATGGTTGCAGCCGGTCTGCAAAGTAAGTATCAACCACGTTACAGATTCTCCTTTGTATTTTGTCAAGAATCCCAAGGAGAGTAGCAGGGGCACCCGACCAGATATGGCAGCATTATTCAATACATGGGCGGATGGTAGATTTGTAGATGTGCAGGATAGATTCAGGCGGGAAAAACTTCCGGCCCCTACACAGAGAGCCGACTTTCATAGCGGCAGATTTGGCAATGGATTCGATATAGTCATTCTATTTGAGGTCCGCCGAATGTGTAAGGCCAAGGAGGCGTAGTGTTTTACTCTCTGGGAGGCAAGCCTGTTCCATGCTAATGGGAGGCAGATGCGATTGTCTATGGTGGTTAGTTGATAACAGCTTCGTTTTAGAAGCATTGAAGTTTCCAAACCATTTCCTACCACAGGCCACTACAGATTGGAAATCCTATTCAAGCTCGGCAGCGAGGTTCGCTTTGTCGCCCTCACCGGGTTTTTGATCGAGGCGAGAGTAGATTATGGTGTCATCGGCGTACATGCCTACTTGGGATCAATGGCGTCGGGGGGATCATTAAGCTACAGCAGAAAGAGCGTGGGACCTAGGATAGAAGATGGGAGGGACGCCCGCGTTTGTATGGTAGTTTTGGGTGTTCTTGCGTGCGAGTTTGAGCGTCTGTTTGTTTTTGTTTTACATACCGCTGCTTTGTGGCACATCTTACCACATGCGCAGCAATTTTTATATTTGAAAAAACATTCTTTACGCCAGTGCCATACACCACATCTATAACATGCTGAAATGGGGGAACTTGTTTTTTATTGGGCTCTTGTCAAACGAAGTTTTGTATCTCTTTTCTTTGTCATTATAATGTTGTTTTCCTTTTCCGGGGGTACAAAACGTAAATATCATTTTCCCTTTCAAATGTGCGCAACTCCTGGTTCTTCGATATACTTGTTATTTTTCTTTATACTGAGGCATTTCTGGCCATTCTCTGACACTCTTTGTAGTGTTAGAACTGGTTTCTTTTGAAGTTTGGTCAGCATTCGTTTTCTCATTTCGCTGTCTTAAGCAGCAACTAGTCTATGGACAAATATGAGACAATTGAAATTGTCTGTGATTAGCTTCGACAATTTAAAATCTCAGTGTTTGTTGAGGATAGCTGCGAATGTAGAATAGTCCTCGTTTTCTTCTTTTTGATATTAAGACATTTCAATCTTTTATGGAACAACGAGATTTTTTGGGTAAATATCTCCATGACGCCTTTCACTGCCTCATCGAACATTAAATCGTTCTTTTTTGAGGGGATAATATAATCTACAAACTTAGTGTGTTTGTCCGTACCTAATTTTCTGAGTAAAAGTCTTAATTTTCTCTTTTCGCTCCAGTGCTGGCAGTCGATATTAAGATTATCTTCATATCAGGTGTGATGGTCTCCAAAATATTTGCCTTCTTCAATTGAGTATTTAAAAGTTTCAATAGCGTTTCACACAGCGTTTTACGAAAACGTTTTCTACATTTCCGTGTTCCTTTCTAGTTCCGTACTTGTTAATTTTAATAGTAGTTCTTGTAATTGTAATTCTCTTTCTTGCATTTCCATATATCATACGTTATTTGCTTATTGCATTTCCATATGTCTTTCTTCGCTTCTATTAATGATTTCCAGTATTCCGTTCTGAAACTGCTCCATGATTTGCTGTTTCGATAACTTGAGGAGTTTGATTTTTTAGCTATTGCTTTCTAACAATTAATTTTGGCAGTTTCTTTCTTGCTGTATCTCACTGTGATTGTGTTACAAAATTGTTTGTGGTCGACTTGTTTTTCGAATACTTGTAGCGAACTTTGTTAAAGTGATTCAGGGTAAGATCGTCACAAACTTGTTGTACGACTTGTGCACGAATCTACTTCGCCAATTTGTTTTTGTCGACTCCTCTACATGTGAGTTTTGAGATCCTCGACGCCAATTTGTTGTTCTTTGGTGTTTTACGCGTGTTCGCGTTCGTTTGTCGTCAATTTGTTTTTTTCTTTTCTTGTTTATTTGATTTTATTTTGTTCTATATTTTCTTTTTCTTTTTCTTTTTTAATTTCTTTGCAAATCTATTTAATAAGGAAAATTAGACTGATTTTTCTCCAGTTTCTGAAAGGATTTTTCTGTTGCTGAGGTGATGTGTTATACCCCGTGGGGATTTTCATATCGAAATGATCATCCAACATCATTGAATTAATCCTTTTTTAATTTATATTTGCTCTGTAATATTTTATTACATGGAGCTCTCTTGCTGTATCATTTATTAATATTAAAAAAAAATTGATATTAATTAGGATCGGGTTTTTGGAATTTACCTTCCTGCTTTTTCCGCTTCGATTAAAGTATCTGAATTAAAATATATATATATATATATATATATATATATATATATATATATATATTCTAAGAAGATGAAGAAATTCATTCCAAGCATGTCGACAAAGTACTACAAAAACTAAGTGGGAACGACCTTTAAAAATTGTTTCTCCAAATGCTTATTTACTGCTAATGCGTTGGATGTTCTAGGATTTCACATTTCTTCTAATGGTCTCAAACCCAGTGCTAAAAAGTTGAATGAATTAGGTCCTGAGTTTATTAAAAAGAAATCCGACATATATATATTACGAAAACGTGTGCAATTCGGCAGGATTCGAACCTGCGACCTTTATAGAGAGAAGCTACCATTCGATCTGGTAACGTCTTAGACCTCTAGTCTCAAAAAGTTTTTTTTATCAAGCCTATATAATTACGATACATTTCAGAGCAGACATGTTTGTTTACGATAGAGGGAAAATTGTGTTATATAGGCCTGATAAAAACCTCGTTTAGACTAGAGGCAAATCGTGGAGGAGAGGCCTAAAACGTTACCAGATCAAATGGTAGCTTTCCCTATATAGATAGGGGTCGCAGGTTCGAATATATATATATATATATATATATATATATATATATATATATATATATTAGAGAAAATCTTCAAAATTCAAAGGTGTCAGATGTGCATTTCGACATAGGATCTTTAATAGTGATTCCACGTCACGTCAGTGACATGATTTTTCCAAATGGCTAAGGCCCTGGGGTAGAGTGTGTAGGTGTTTTAGGTTCACAGCGGTCAAAAAGTAGAAAAGGACAGAGCTGGTAGTCGCAGGGTTACAGGGTGTTGAAACGGTATATTTAGGAAGGGGAGGAATAGGAATTCATATTTTATAAAGATAGACAACTAAATGAGTTAAATTACTTTTTATAATGAAGACTTTGGGCTGTTTGAAGAGGTGTATTTAGGCGAGAAGGAATGGGTTTCAATATAAGATTTTATAAAAATTATTTACGTTTATATGATTAAACCTTTTAGGTAGAAGCGAGCTAAATGCCAAGTACAGGAAATTATCAGTTTAAAAATTATTAGAGAAAAAACTTTAGAGAAAAAAACATATATACATATATGTGTTAACCAAGGAAAAAGGGGTTTAGTAAATGAATCCATATTTTCTAAAGATAGGCAATTAAAAGAACTTGGGATAGGAAGTTAGGGGGGTTAAAATACTTTTTAAGGTTTATTATATGTTAACTTGTTCTTATATCCGCTTTTTTGAAGGGCCTTATTTTAAATATTTTATTGCGTTGAAAGTTTTAATGTTGGATGATAATTAGTTGATTCTCTTATTCACTATATTGGGTATCTATTTCATAATATTTATGGGGTGGTTGGATGAAATATTAATATAAGTGGGGGAACTATTTTCTTTGGGAAATGGTTGGTAGGATCCATCATTCAAGTTAAGGGTGATGTGTAGAGGGTTTACAATTTTAAGATTAGAGGTGACTTCGACTTTAAAACCGAGGTACTTCAGGGCTCTATTTTTTTGTTTATTATATTGTGTATTATATATATATATATATATATATATATATATTCTCAGAAATAGTGTTTATGTAAAACAAAAATGAATACAAAAACAGACAAGAATAAAAACAAAACGTTTTGTCATCTAAGAGACTTTCTGAAAGCAATGTAAGAATTATTAAGTTGCGCGTACTTTTGTAGATAGTTATATATACGGAAGCGAGGATGTCATAGGCCTATCCATGCTGTAGGTTTATGCTTTTGTTTTTATTTTATTTTTATTTTTTGGAATATTGTTTAGATTGGCATTACATTCTTTGGTACGAGATAGCAGCCTGTTCTATACTTATTCAATGGATAAAATTATAGATTTACCACTTTTCTATTGATTTTTATTATATTTATTTGATTTTTAATTTATTTATTTATTGCTGTGTATCTTGGATTGGGAAAGTAGTAATTCTTTAAGGAAAGGCGAGATTGATAAAAAACTGGGTCTAGATTGACTTTCTGATAATAATTAGTAGCGACTCTTCCGAGGATTTTCTTTCTGAGCAAATTATTTTCTCTTTTGAAGAGTGTGCATTTTTAGGTAAAAATTGTGGTCGAATTTATTTCTGTATAAAACTAATGCATATGTTCCTATCTGTTAAATACCATTACTTCCCAGCCGTTTTAAATCACTCATCAATGCACCTATATATATATATATATATATAAGAAAAGATTTAGGCAGACACGTTATTTCATGATAAATCGGATTTGTAAGCTTATTTCAGGCAAACCATCATCAGCTTCCGTCCATATTGTACAGAGAATTTTACACAAATCTTTAAGAGAGCTCTAAATATATATGTATATATAGCAAATATAAGAAAAAAATTAGGTAGACACGTTATTTCATGGTAAATAGGATATGTAAGCTTATTTCAGGCGAACCATCATCAGTTTCCCTTTTTATTGTACAGAAGATTTTATATAAAATATAATTTAGCGCTCTCTTAGAGAGTTATCCTACCACTGTTTGTACAGGATACTCCTTTGGATTTTTCTGTATCTACATTGCATGCTTATATATATATATATATATATATATTCAAGCATATATCATTAAATAATATATATATATATATATATATATATATATATTCAATCATATATCATTAAATAATATAGATATATAATGTCTAATTACTTTTGAATAAACCTATTAACGAAGAAAAACCAACCATTCATTAATGCTACACCACTATTAAACATGTGTATATCATACCCGAATGAAAAAAAAATATTTGAAAAAAAATATTTGAAAAATATTTGAAAATATTTGACTTTGAAAATATGAAAAAAATATTAAACATAAAACATTATTTGAAATATTTTACAGGTAGACATTTCAAACTTAGTCCTTTGACTTAAAATTAATAGGAACTGAAAAATATATATTATTTATTTAAGAAAATGAAAATTATAATTAAATTGTAGTTAAAATGACGTCATTTCTGCTGGGTATTGTATACCCATGGTTAGTGTTTTCGGGTTAATTATTAAATTATCATTTGAATGTTAATTTAAATTTTATTGAGGTGTGCACCGTAGTATGCTTAACCCATGTACTTTCGATCTACTCCGAGTTCATTTTCAAGCGTGAATTGCGGTGACAAACCTAATATAACTGAAATGGTTATGACAACTTAATCGTTGGGGAATTAGGAATCCTAATTTGGCGTTTGGAATTGGTTACATGTTAATTTCGCGCAGTCTTCGATAACCGGACTTAACACCACCTTTTCTCAAATAAGTATTTCGTAGTGCATCCACCAGAAAACAAGTGACAGGAATCAGTTTAATGCAGGTTTCTCGGCAGTACCATGGAAAAATTTATAATACTTTCGGCTCTTCTCTTTTGGAAACTGATTTTCATATATGTCATGTTTAAAAATAGTTGATACAATTCAGGACTGTGTTTGCCATTTCTAAATAATGAAAAATCACCCATGAACCTATGTCCGGAAATGCTTGGTTTCCGAGTTATTGGCTTTTCAAACATGTGCTAACTAGAATGATTTTATCACACACAGGTGACATCTAACTCGTTATGAAGCGAACTAGACAATCACTTAGATCACTGTTTAATCAAACCGGACAGGACTTCCCTCTTTTTTTTTCTCGTTTGTGATGTGTTGCTAGACGACTGTTAGTGGTGCATTTTGATTGGGCATATACTCAAAACAGGAGACTGCAGATATACACTTCGTGTTTGATTGCACGAATGGGGATGCTGCACAAGCTCGTCGTCTCTACCATGAAAGTTTTCCACCCAGTGAATGTCCAGAGAGATAAACATATATGAATATCCATCGCCACCTCTGCATTCACTGGTTGCAAAGAACGACCATGTTCTACAATACTTGAGAAAAATGAAACCTTTAAAGTATATTGTTCATGATTCTCCTGAAATCAGAACACGACAATTTGCAAGGCGGGTTGTTATTCCCCATTTGATTGTATGGAAAGTATTGCGAGTAAAAGAGTTGTGAGCTTGTCATCTACAATGTGTACAGATGTTGTCACAAGGTGATTACCCTGCACGTGTTTTGTTCTATAAGTGGTTCTTACAGCAATGCAGTGCAATTCCATATTTTCCTGCCTTCCTTATTTTCATAGATGAATCACTCTTTACACGGGATGGAATAGTCAACTTCTACAATAAGCTTGTATGAGCAAAGAGAACTCCACATGCAATCGTTCTATCAGATGACTAACAGCGGTTCTCAGTTAGATACTGGGCTGGTGTTATTGGTGATGTTATTAGGACCTCATGTACATCCCAACAGCCTTACAGTTTATACGTACAAGCGCTTCCTGGGAAGTAACATGCTTGATTTCTTGGACGATGATCCACTGACAAGTAAACTTCATGCATAATGGCGCTCCCGCAAACTTCATTTATATAGCCGGCAGTTACCTGGTCACTGGATAGGAAGAAGAGGTCTAACTGAATGGCCTCAACACTACCCGAAACTAAACTCCTGGGATTTCTACCTGTGAGACAATTGAAAAGGACTGGTGTATTCGTCTCCGGTTGATGATATGGACACTCTCCGCAAAAGAATTCTATCAGGATGCGAGACAATACGAAACACATCAGAAATCTGGTAGCGTATTTTTGAGTCCATGAGATGTAGATATGAAGCCGGCATTAGGGCAGTGTGTGCACATTTTGAACTCTTGCTACAGGGCATTCGAAAAAACAGCATGAGTCGGATGTGGAAAATAAAGTCATTCAAATTAGTATATAATAAAATTATAAAATCATTTGTGTTAAATATCTGCTGAAGCTTATTAAAGTGATAAACGTTAAAATAAATCAATTTTTTCTACCAGTACTTAATTTATATATATATATATATATATATATATATATATATATATATATATATATATATATATATATATATATATTCAGGTAAAATTGAAAGTGACATGGCTAGATCCAAGACATCCAGCTCCCTTTCATAACACAAATATTAAATATCCATGGTTACATAATTCTCATTTTTATTGAACAATATTGACACACCTAAATAATTTTCTCCATATACCACTCTCTATTTTTTTTAAATAACCATGTATCCTTATGATATTTTAAATATATATCATTTTTACAATTTATTTTAACATATCTCCTGAATAAGAACAGTATTGTTTTGAAACATGAAATTTTTGTGTCGTGATATTATGCGTTTAGAAAACATTGTAATTAAACATTCCACTATATGTAAATATATTTAGTCATCCACATACATGCATGTATTACAGCTCATCAGTGTGGCTAGACACATCCACTTACTTCTGGCCAGGATTGAAACACGTCCGATTTGGTATCAGTCGGAGTCGCTACCCCCTAAGCCATAGGCTGATGGAATTAGAGAAGGGGAACTTTATATATATAAGCAGTGTATATCCACACGCCCACCACCGAAAGAACGTAATTCATTTCTAAACAGTAATGCATATTTACAGAAGAAATACATTGCGACACAGAAATTTTTATGTTTGGTGATTTTTATCGCGTTATCAGGCAATGTTTGATGTTAGCTGTGAAAGTGATTTTCATTTAAATTCAAGAAACAACACACTTGTTATTTATGGATGTAGGAATGTTTAAAATTTATGTCTTGTTTTCTTTTCACTAATCAGAATGGAGATTCATTTTTAAATTTGAGAACTAGTTTCTATTTTTAGGGAATACCTACTTTCTTTCTTCCTTCCTAACAGTCAAAGTGTCAACTTACATTCAACCTAATTTTATTAATTTTTTTATTTTATTACCCTTCATTCGATCCTGTTACCTATTTATGTATACATTCATGTACCAAGAATGATCTTTCTCCTTTTTCCATATCTTGACTACTTCCCATAGAAAAAAGGAAACAGATCGAGAAAGAATAAAAACTTGTTATATTTTTAATCTAAATTACATGTGCTTTTGAGTAAATCTACTATTCTTATTTCAATTCAGTAGTATTTAATTGTAATTTTTTCAAAACATTTCATTCAGATAATTGTAATTCATACTTTATATATATATATATATATATATATATATATATATATATATATAAAACTATAATATATATATATAATGATTTGAACATCATACGTTACCGATTTCGAATTCCAGTTGAATCCATTGTATTCACTTACGCGCAAATACCCTTGGGAAAGGTAATAATCCGTCTATTCCTTCCAGTTATGGGTTAAATAGCAGGACAGATTGGGTTCTATAGCCTTGGTTGGCAACCAGTCTACCGCAGAAAGCAATGGCAAACTACTGCGGGATAATCTTCTGCCCAGTCATTCATGTCTGTTTCGAGACATGATCGCCCAAGCGTGTATCACGTATGCCACTTAAGTGACTTACGTTGTCATGCTAACTGCATTTCTTAGATTGCAAAATAGTTCTTATAATAGTTTTTGGCAAACTATATATTATATTATTAATTCGATTATATTCAACTTCATGCTAAAACAATAAATTATGGCTTCTCTTCGGCGTATCCAATTTGGTTGGCCTAAAACACTTGCGCTCTGCAATTATTATTTCTGGATTTGATGGTGCCTAAACGAAGCAGTAAATTACAATAAATCGTAAATAAAGATTGTCATGTGCCTTTCCTTTCTAAAGTCATCAATACGAACTGAATACACAGGCTATATTAGTATTTGCCCACTGTATTCAAACTCGCTGTAAAATATTTTAAATTATTTTCGATTTTTAAATCGAATGTCTTAAAATATATTTTTGTAATTATTTTTTGTTTGTTGGTATTTATTCATTGCGTGATATACGGTTCTTGTCATGTATTATTTTTCCTGTCTTCATATAGTCCCATTATTAGAAAAAAAACCCTCAATTCGCTTTTAACACTGTTTACTTCATTGTCCTCTGTATATGAAAATAATGTTCCTAGTCTGCAAAAAATAAACTATTGAGCCTTCTCTTCTATTTCAATGGCTACTTTTCTTTTGGAACTCTGTGTATTTTCTAATGTTGTACGTTAAAAACATACTAAATTTGTGTTCCTTATTTGTCTCAGAAAATTGTATTTGTTATGTCAATGGTTATTATTTTATTCTATGCTTTTGGCCACCAGTCTAACCAATCAAACATCAAAGCTCAGTAATGATTTGCACAAAGTAAGGACACGAAGTACATATCGATAGCGCCAATCACATACCAACATCAATAGCTTCGCATAAATTATTGGTTGTTTTATCATCTGCGTTTTTCTGTTTATCGATGCTTTATATATGCTTGATCGAACCGTACTGCAGACAGGTAATATAGTGTGCAAATGTGGATGTGAATTTGAGAGACATAAATAATTTATATTTATGTGCATGGTATAAAAATCTTTGTGTACTTTTTAAAAATATATTTCCATGATTTATATTTTCAAGAAATTATAACAGTTATATCAATCGGAGAATTACAAACTTTTAGATTTATTTTTTCTCTTTATTGCAGTCCACCATTTTTTAATTTTTTCTGTGTGATTCGCATATTTCAAAAAATTCCACTATTGTGTTATTTTCTATTATACCTATATTTACAGAAAGTTTTTTCATGACTATTCAGTCATTGTATCGAGACATTAAATAGTTCCGTCTTTTTTTCTTGTTAACTTTTCTCTGAATTTTTCTCTTCTCTCCTTTCTCTCTCATTTATTTCATTTAATCTTCTATTTACTCTCGACTCCTAAATCATACACTTTTTATTCATTGTCCTATAGAATACAGTAACACAGTCACTCAAGAATAGCGACATCTTTAGATTTGTACCGCTATAGATATGCAATAAATTCTAATATAATCAGATCGCTTAAAAACATATTTCATAGTTCTATTAAGTACATAATTGTTACAGTATTTACATTATTCGTACTATTGTCCTCATGTTGTTTGCCTGTTGTACGATGTTTCGGCCGTTGTACGCTCTAGCCTTCTTCAGGTGTTAGAAATTTCGAACTGAACCTTTTATTACGATCACGGGTGTATATTACATTTCTTGTGCAATGCTCTTTTGGTAGTCATGATTTATTGATTTCTAACCTGACTCCCTGGGTTACTTCTTTCCCACTGATGTATCTTGGTATTTAATTTCGAACTCTCTGGGTTAAGTCCTTATAAATGTTTTGGTTTGAAATTTCTTACACATGAAAGATGGCCGTAATTTTATCTTAAATGGCAACAAATATGAAGACAATAATCCGAATAATGTAAATAGTGTAAATACTACCTCATCTCAGAAATATAGACAAACATGATTATTCTATTTGCTGTGTTCTTAAGAATGTTGATGTTCATGGCTCTCTACATTTTCCTGTCCTTTTTAGTTTTCAGTCAGTTTTATCTTATTGTTAAATCTCGTAAACATTGTTCTGCCTCCTTTTTCTCAAGCTTTCTAAGTATGTTAAGCAGTGATTTATTTTGTCCTTCTTAGCTTTAATCTGTCTTTTGACAATAAGTTTTCTTAACCATTTTATCCTCATTATGTGCTCTAGAAATGTTATGTGTCGCTTCCTGATGTTAAATATGAGTTTCTTTTCTCTCCATTTTCTTCAAAGGTTTGTCGTTGCTCATATATTAGATCCTAACCCAGATATAGTTCTTCTTTCATCTGTATTAATTTAATGATTAACTACTCGGTTTCTCACTGAAAAAATTTACGACCGCTTAGACATACCATGTCATGATATAACTTTTATTAATAATTTTATTTCAAATTCCCTGATCTCATCGAATTATTTTATTTTAGGATTAAGAAACCTTTTTTCCTATCATATCATTATTGATGCAACAGCGATGCCAAAGAAATCTGATTAATAATCTTTTAAGATATTTCTCAGAATACAACACTAATAGTTGTTGTGGTATTTTTTACAAGCTCTTTATGTAATTTTTATAAACGAGATTCAGATTGACTAACTGGATACGGCAAAACATTAATGTCTACTGAGTACAACAAAAGATATAGCAAACCTTGCTCATATGATAATCCATCAATATATATCGTCTAATTTAAATACGCTTAAGCATTAAGATACGGTTATTTTAAACTTTACACATTCATATTTCAGTTGAATCTCCAGTATACCTCTCTTTACCGTTCGGGATATTATTTACCGAAAATGTTATAGTTTTATAATATAGAAATACTTGAAATTATATTTTATCAGCAAACGGTTCTCTGGAGATCGAAGATGATAATAAACTACTTGTGCAAGGTGAGTTGACTATTGCGCCCAACGAGTTACAAAATAGTTTCCTACATTATTCTTCAAAATGAAAAAAAATCCGTTGTTATGAAAGAGTAAAACAATTTTTCTTCTGGTGCGAGCAGAATGATTTTCGACCAATCATTAATGAACATTTTGTGCTGTTGGATGTATAAAAGCGTATTTAATGTTTCATTGGTTTTTCAAAACACTAAATTAATAATTTATTTTTCTATCCGTTTTTCAGTCGGTTTGCTTCCTGTATAGATTCTGAATTATTCTTCCAAAATATGTAGCAATTAACTGTTAGACAACGAGGCGTCTTCTTATTGGACTAATTTGACTTATAGTATAATGAGCTTTAGAAGCAAACATTATTTTTAATAGGATGCATTATTTGCCGCGAAAATCATTACACGATATATAAAATTGCCTAGTGTTGATAACAGACACATACAGGAAACTACAAGAACTCCTGCAGAGTAGAGTGAAGGGAATCATGAATAAAGAAATAAACATCACTCGAAAGACAGTATGTATGATTCTTTGTAAGGTGCCAATTCAATCTGAAAATGTCAAAGTCTAAGAAGTATAACAATTTAAATACGGAGGAGGTTTTACAACAAAGGACAGAAGGTGCGATACTGAAATATGAAGTTGCAATCGGATAAAGAATGTTACCTTCCAAAGGTTAAGCAAAGAAAACCGGAAATTCTGTAAGTAAAACAGAAACTAATACTGAATTCTTATATGGTACATTATGCTGGACAAGTTCCACACAGAGGAAGAAAATACTTGAAACAAATTAAATGTTGCTATACAGAAAGGTGCTGATTTTGTTGATGGATTTTGCGTGATATTTATTATTTTGCTTTTATCAGAAGAATTATTTTGCTTTTATCAGATTGAATTAGAGAAGATTGTGAAATAAACTCTACGAACTAAATTTCTTTTGAGCAAGAAGAATTCTATGAATAAAATTACTGACGAAAGATGAATTATAAAACAACAATATATAGATGAAACTATATAATACAAATTTGTGTGTAAAATGAATGTGAAAAGTTCTACTTTCAGATCTATTGTTCAAAGTTAATTAATAACAATAGTTAATTGTTCATATATCAATTTAAGCATGTTATTAATGTTTTAAAATGTTTTAGCTAATTGTTAAAAAAATGTGTAATTCCGTAATATTAGAAAAATGAGTACACTGCCTTTAAGCCTTCTTGCATTTTTTTAAAAAATCATACTCGCTGAATTTGTCTTCTGATGAGTTTGACAATTTCTAGCTTTGTACTAAAATTGATGGTGTCATCTTGAAAGAATTTTTTTCTTCCTATTAAAGTGGAATTTTAACTGATATATTTTGGAATTATCTTGAATTTGTTTGATGATCTTTGTTTGCTGAGTGACAAAATTTAGTCCATTTATATTAGCTATTGTTTAACTGGTGTTTTCAACGTGTGTTAGTTTGCAGCGAATTTTCCTCTTGTGTCTTAAAGCTTCTTTCGGGTTCGATGTCACTATCGCGTATGTCTTTCTTCACTGACTAAATCTAGGCTTGCATTTGTTTACCTACTGAGTTCCTCACGTGCTGTAACAGGAGGATTTTTGGCGAGGAATTTTAAATTCCTAGAACGCTGAATTCCTAGAGCGGTTTGATCTAGAATTGACCAATCAGCGAATGCTACTAATGTTTATTACACTCCCTATTCACATAGAAATAGGTTTTGATATAGCATTTCCGTTTAACACTATTAAACAATAAAATTTCAAAGTTTTTAATATTTTTTATCTTCACTCATATTTCGAATGTAGGATGAGCTGTAACAAAGTTACTATGGAATGGGAACAAGAGAGAAGTCTTAAAATTAAAAGAAATAAAAAGAAAATTTCTAGTTATCATCAAAAATGGATAGTAAAAATATCTAGGACATATATTGAGAAATGGGGGCTTGTCAAATGTAATGCTCATAGAAAAGATTCATAACAAGAGAGATGGAGGAAAAAAGCATATTCTACGTTGAACTTGAGCCAGTGGCTGACAGAGAAAAAATATAAACTTTATTGATAGCAACAAAGGAAAGGAATGTGTGGAGAGCATGGTCGCCAACTCATTTTCGTTTTTAATTTTGCAAATTAAATTTTGCTCTAACTTTGAGTAAAGATGATTATATAATTTACCCGTACTTCTGTAAATCGCCTAATAGTATTCGTATTGTACTTGTAAGAAAGAGTAATTGTTTTCGAAAACGGTTGATCTCTGATAAAGTGTTGGTGGACTGTTTCCTTCAATATTTGTTTTTAATATTAAAGTGCTCACATCAGTGTTTTTACAGGGAACAATACAGTCCTGTAATATCAATATATTGTTTGATATATACAAATTTGTACATGTGGAGATATTTGGGTCTTAATGTAATAAAATCACTAACTAAATTCAAGATTCCAAGCCATTTTGTGAAAAGTAATAAAATTCATCATTGAAAATGCGTTTAAAATGCTATTTCTTGACAATATTTGATTTAAAATGTTATTACTTCAACGGCAAACACGAAAAGGCTACTTTAATAAATACATTTTATATTACATGAAAGCTATTTCAATTCCAATAATTATATAATCGTATTTTCAAAGTTTTCGATTAAAGAGGATTTATACACAAAGGAACGTTTTAGATGAATAAAGGAAAATTTTCAAGAATATCTGCGTTGCTTCTAATCCGTAAACAACATTAAAAGCTTCAGATGTTAATTTCACTGCTGTTTTAACAATGAAAATAGAAAGGAATTCAGGTAAATCTGAACCATCGATGTATTTAAAAACGGCTCTGAATTGTAGCTCTTTATGATGTAATGAAGAAAAAATTCTAAGTAATTATCAATTCAGTTTCTTTTTTCCGTATTTGTGTTGTCCAGAAGTACAGCTTACTGTTGATTATAAAATCAAATTTTTCCCAAACACTAAAATCATCTTCTGTTAAAGCAACATCAGTTAAATCTACTCTATGAATAAGCTATTTTCAGTCACAGATCCTGTCTCTTCAGTGAATGTTATATGATCGTCTGAGCGGTTTTGTATTTTTAAGATATTGTCAAGGTTTTAATCTATTAACTCTTTATACAAGAACATTTCTTTGTAAATCTTGCCATCAGCTCCTAATCTGACAAATGTTTTTAGATATTCAGTGTTTCTGGCATGTGTCGTTACTCTTATTTTGGCCTTTTTTTATTTTTAACTTTTCAGTTTACTTGCTTCCCCGACAGCTACAATCTCCAAGGGTTTTAATGTGAAGTTAATAGTTATCTCCTTTTTCACTAACATTCATCCCCTCTCATGCTCCTTTTTCCATTCACTTCAATCTCATCAATATTCTCATCCTTCTTTTACCCACGTCCTGATACCCTAAATAATCTGTCACTCTTTATCATAAGATTCATTTTACGTAACCCACTGCGCATACTTGGCAGTAAACTGCCTTAATTGGGGCGATATGCTTATGAAATATATATATATATATATATATATATATATATATATATATATATATATATATATCAGCATGCAGTGTGGGTACAGAAGAATCCAAATGGGCATCCCAGTGGTAGGATAACTCTCGAATGGAGGTGTAATTCTATATACATATAAATATATATAGAGCAAATATAAGAAAGATTTAGAGAGACGCGTTATTTCATGGTGAAATAGGCCTATACTTCCGCACGTAGGTTTATTTACCTTTTTTTCATGCATTTACTTTTATAAAGAATGCTTGATACAGATGTAGAGCGTTATACTGTCATGGTTGTTACAATGTTTTTAAATTCATGGTATCACTACACAAAAAATTTCTCATGTTTCGAAGCCAGCCCATTATGTTTTGGATTCATCATCAGGTGAAATTATTTTTTTTTATAAATGAGAATTATCTAGTTGAAAAGACTATTAAACGGTCTTTTCTTCTAGATAATTCTCATTTCTAAAAAAAATCACCTGAGGATGAAGCCAAAACATAATGGGCTGGCTTCGAAACATAAGAATTTTTTTGTGTAGTGATACTATAAATTTAAAAACATTGTGACAACCATTACACTATATATATATATATATATATATATATATATATATATGTGTGTGTGTGTGTGTGTGTGTGTGTGTGTGTGTGTGTGTGTGTGTGTTCATTTGGAAGATAGTTTGAAGACAAACCTGTTCACTTTCAAAGGTTTACTGTTAGAAAGGCATTCATGTCAAGCAGGCTTTGCAATAAAATGCTTGATATCAAAGATGGAGATAAAGCTGTAAGAGAATTAACACAGGAGAAATGACTACTTAACTGATAGCCGTACTTCCGTCATGCATTCTTCGAAATTTCCTAAGAGTATAAAAATGCGCTAACTCATCAGGCTTTGTCCGTGTTTTTTTCTGCTGATATTTTTCAATATTTGATTGTTTATATACTGTTATAGAAGGAGTGTTATTTGTTACTTGTGTGCGTAAGGTTTCGATTGCCTGGTTTTTTTTTTTTGCTTGATGATGTAATATCTCCTGCATATCTTCTTTCTTACATTTTTGATATTCTCTTGTATTTTTGATTTTTGCGTTTTTTTGCTGATTTTTAAAGAGGGCTTGAATTTTGATGATATAATTTTTTGCGGATTGTTGACCTCTTTGCTTTACGTGTGATAGATGAAGACTTGTATGTGTCCTTATATGTGTGTACGTATGTGTATGTGCGTGTTCCTGTGACAAACCACACATATCAGACTGTGTGTTTCTGTCCGAATGTGTGTTTACGTAAGTGTGCTCACATTGTTGCACACATCCACGTATGTTTTTGGGTGTTAATCGTGTATGTGTTTTTGAAATAAATTGGTGAATAGTGATAGATTGGTTGATTGTTTCTTTTTCCTACTTTATTGTGTGCGGCTATTTAATGATATTTCATTTTTTTTCACTTTTTCTTTTGTTATTCTTTTATTATTGCTATTATTATATACATTATATGTATACACCTGTGTATGTTTATGCTCGCTGCTGTGTATTTTCCTATATGTAATTTTGTGTTTAATGAGTTTAACCCCATCTTGTTACTTTTTTTTTTTTGTATTGTGGTATGTGTATGTGTATGTGTTGGTTTTACGCGTATATTTCTTAGCGGGTTTTACTTTTTTGTCAGAAGGAATTGTGTATTTGCTTGTTATTGATAATGTTGTTATGCTTTTTCAATATATTTTCGTTTAGTATTGGAGAGGACAAGGTGTTAGGCGTAGCAAATTGCGTTTTTAATAGAATTGCGTTTTATATTATATTCATTTGTTTTGCTTATATTAGTATTTAAGTTGAAAAAAAGAATTAATTTGAATGTCTGCATCTTCCTATTATTTGTTTTAGTTGTTACCTTTGTTTTTTAAAAATGATTATTGCTAATCTTGTAACACCGCCCATATATATATATATATATATATATATATATATATATTGTTTGTTTTTGGTCTTAACAAAATAGACCACTACACAGGTGTATTAAAAATTGTCTAATAAAATTATATTTTAGAACTTTTGAATATTATTCAATTCTAAACGTGTTATTACGCGACTTACTTTTTTGCAATTTATTGAATTCAGGCGATTTGCAATAACTAAGATTACTGATTTTTTTACATTTTTTTAATTACGCTCACATAACGGGGATTTTGTGAACGCTCACGTAACTGGTAACGTAAAATTGAAAAAAATAATAACGTTTCCATCCATGGATGTAAGAACATAATTGGTATTTTATGTTATGGCTACACTTATCAGAATTTTTGTTCTGTCATTCAATAATTCATTTTTTGGGGGAATAACATATTCGCTAACTTTTCTTCCTTGTAGAGTCTACATATTTTGCCACCGTTGTAAGTCTTGGCTGTTTTCACTATACTCCACTTTATGTCTGGTTCTTTTCGATATTTTAATTTCAATTTCCACAGGTGTCATTTGTACAATTTTTAAAAATTTTCTATCCATTAAATGTAGACCTGTGATTAAACCACCTGGTCTTTACTGTGTCTTTGGTTGATCACAAATATATTTCGTTTCGACCATTAAAGGCATATACATAAGCTTTGTAAAAGAATTTAGATGTAAAAAAAAGATTAAAAAACTCAAAAAAATTGGTAAAATCAGATACAATTAAAAATTGCATAGCGCCTGAAGACACCACATGGTAGAAACCTAGGCCGCGTAATAACTCTTTTACAAATGAAGAATATATATATATATATATATATATATATATATATATATATATATATATATATTAAAATGGATAAATTATTAATCTCAAAAATATTTATCACTTTAAAGGTTATTTTTAGCTATTACAATTATTTGACTAGGCACTCCGTTTATTATTAAATAGTATATTTTTGTTTGTCCGCTAGCCTGAATGTTCGAGAAAAATGCAGTTCTTCAACACTGGAGATATATCATTTCAAAGCTTGAAATATACTCCCGCTTGACCGAAAGACACTTTGTGATTAAGGTTACCAACTTAATCACAAAGATTATAGATCCCCCTTAACTGAGAATCGCATGTTCGAGTTTTGCCGGAGAAGGAAATAATAAGTATTCGAGTAGCCAATAAAATGACGGCTAACCGGATATATGTATATATTTAGTGATTGATTTCTTCATTAATGTAATTTATAAGGTTACTACGAGAACATTTTATAGTACATAAAATTATGGTGGTGAAAAATGGAACATGATCGAAATAACAAACAAACTGATTTGTAATGAAAGATAGCAATTATTATAAAAATAACAAAATAAATTTTGAAATAATTTGCTATACGAAAATTGCATGCACAACAAATTATTAATCAATATACACGTTTGGGAATGGATGTGTTGGTGTGTTTTTGTTATGGGGAAACCCAACTATTCCTCAGATAATGTACTCTCCCTGCTATATTAACGGGAAGTTCATAGGATTTCTTTAAACTTTTATTGGAGTTCAGTAGAACTACTACGCATTTGATATTAGTCGGCAGTTAACCGAATACTAAGAAATAATCTTTCAGTGGAAGATTACAAAGTTCCTAACATTTTGGGTACGTGAAGTCGATTATCAACCGACATAGCACGATTATAACCTTCAGTGCAAAAATTACTCCACAACAGTTCTTGTCAGAAGCTTTCACAGTTCTTTTAGATTTAAGATGGAAATATTCCTGTAATACATTTCAAAAGAGGAAACTTGGAAGAGAAATTATGTTTAGGTTACACAAGTGTTTTATATTCCAGAGCTGCTACTGATACAAGGTATTTCAATTTTTTTTATTGACATTATGTTTAAGGCCTGCTGATGATGGGTCTTGTGATGCAGTGGATATCGGTGATCCGAGCTCGAATCTAAGCGCAAATGCCCTAGGAAAAGGCAATCAGTCAACCGCAGAAAGTAACCTAAAACGGAAAAAAATGGGGGCCAGTTAGTCATGTCACGTTCGAGACAGGATCAGCTAAAGTATATCACGTATGTGAACACTCAAAGATGGCAGTCTGTTTTATGCTAAAAAAAATTGTCAGGCCACACACACACACATACACACACACGTATATATATATATATATATATATATATATATATATATATATATATATATATATATGTAACTATTTATGAGCCTTTAAATTAAGTATAGATTACTAAAATAATTCACAAATTATAAACCTGTTTTATCGACGAGTGTAGGACATTTGGTATCTTATATAGGCTTTGCCACAACAAATTAATGTGTGTTTATGTGTGTATTTTTGTTGTGTGAGTGTGTTAGCTGCAATATTGAATTGTTACTTTTTTCCAAAATTTAGCGTTCTTCCGTCCGAATGTAAGAAAAATTGTGGGAAGCAAATCTCTTTTCAAGTTGAGTCGATCAGAAATTATCATTACGAAAGGCTTACTTATTATGGTCGTGAAGGCACTATAAGATTCACAGCTTCAATAGCAGTGGTGACGAAGCCTCTCGGGGCAGGTTTTGTATTTAGTGTTTTTCTTCCACTTCACAAAATAGTTAAATGTAAATCCCTCTTCTAATCTAATAGTTTCTTTTCCCGCATTTTCCGTTTGTGGAACTCAATACCGTTTGCATGCTTCCCTGAGAGCTACAATCTGCAAAAGTGTTAATGCAACGTCACTTGCTATCTTCTACCTGTATGATTCCCATCAATCTCCTACCTATCATTCGGCATAACCTGTATTTTTTTTCTATCACATTAACATCTTAGCTTTGGGTGAAATGATTATAAAAAAATAATCTGTCAACAATTTAAGGCCTTTTTGTAAACATTTTTAAAATAAAATATTCTGTTCTTCTCGGGGTTCTTGACAAAATACAGCGAAGAATCTATAATGTGATTGATACCGACTTGGCTGACAGCCTGCAGTATCTCTCTCAACGGCGTGACGTGGCATCCCTGTGTCTCTTCTATAAATACTTTCATGGTTTCTGCTCCGACGAACTTAAATCACTGGTGCCCCCTAGATGTGAATTTGCACGAGATACTAGATTGGCAACTAGATCCCACCCTTTTACAATGAAACCGATGAAATGTAACCGAAATTTCAACTCCAACAGCTTCTTTCCTCGCACTTCCCGGCTGTGGAATTCCCAACCGCATGCTTGCTTCCCCGACGGCTACAACCTCCAGGAGTTTAAATGTAAGATCAATAGACACCTCCTAACACACTAACTCACACCCACTTTCTCCGACTCTCTCCCTATGTACATCCTATGTCGTCTATCACCCTCCTTCTGACATTTCCTATACCCAATCCCTCTATTGTGTCTTTGAGTTTTTGACATTATTTGTAAAAATAAGAGATAGACTCCAAACAAAGGTTGATCTATTTGACAAAACTATTATTGACGACATTTCATATTGTTAACAGCGACCTTTGTGCCAACTGTTCTATTTTCTGTTAATCTTTTTGTGAAAAAAATCTTTGTAAATGTATTATCTCAGGTCAGTGTTCTGTTTCTTTTTCAAGAGCCAATAAGCTATTCTAAAACTTACTTCTATCAAATATAAAATCATTTTTTCTATCTACAAAATATTAGATTTTTGCTGGCAAGATCATATTATGCATTCTAATGTTGTTTTTAAAATTCCCAGGGGAGGATTTTATCGTTGACAGTTCTTTATTCTGTCGACGTAGATATAATTTCGTCCCCTCCTGAACTATATGCTCGTTCTGAATTTTGTAGATATCACGGTTTATTTTCTTTTATTCAGATCTCATTATCGATTTAACAACCTATCGATTCTGTGCACTTACGATAATGCCTTTAGTTGATTCCCAATGAAAATTATATTTTTTATTCTTGTGTAAATTCAGTGAATATTTATAACAAAAACAATGTCCTAGATATCAGTAGATTCCAAGCGCTCATGTATTCGAACGACGTACCAAGTTAAACAGACATCACCTATAAGGACGGTGTGGATTTAGATATGAAACTATGCATACTAAGATGAATTGTTTTGTTAGAGTCACATGAAGACTGTCTGTGAAACAAAAAAATCAGCATGGTACAGTTCACTCTGCCAGAAATTTGAAAACGGTATGCTCTACTCCTTGGCATTCGCTCCTAAAAGACTAATAGAAACATTTCGGAGTATTTTGGTGTAAATCTGAGAAGAATACAGTCGATTCAGAAAGAGGTAAATGAGTCTAATGGCGATTATGAATTTGAAGTGATTATTGCTGGTGGTGATGCTATATCAACATACATCTACCCACATGGGTCTCAGACTCATTATGCTGGATTAAATAGTGTACCTTCAGTCAGAAGTTGCAAGAATATCCTATATCTAGCATCAGGATTCTGCGTTGTGCCACATATTATTTTGATTTTCGCAGTATTTGATAATATTTTCTTTGCTTGAGACTGATTAGAAGCTATGTAAACACAGATGCAAAAAGAGAGTAATCGGACTTAAGCTACGGCGTAATAATTATTTATTATTTGCTTTTCTTCTTTCGCTCCCTACTAATTCGGATTCATAAACCGTTCCCTCGTAATAGATAAAGGTGTACAAAACTAAACCGATAACATGATACTCTAAGGAAGGATAAGGGAAATGTAAGACAGGAGAAAAAGCATGAAATACTGGATGGAATGGAGCAAATTGGTGTCAAAGAAGGGTTCTGGGCGAATGAACAAGACCAAATTTATTAAGAGCTACAAATGACAGACAGACACGAAGGGCCATGATTGACGACGTCATTAAGAGACACGGGACATGAAAAGAAAGAAGCAGCAACACGGCGTTTAGAACAAGAAAATCTGAATGAATCCTCTCTCTTTTCCTCTCTCTAGAATAGTGTCTCCTAAAGAAAATTATATCAATCAGCCCCACTTTTTACTTCATAGCTGGAGGAGAGATAGATTCATAGCATTCACCTTGTTATTCGTTGGAATGTAATCCTATTGAACAAGGACGGAATTCAAAATCACACGACTTTTGTTTTCGAATGGCTAATTATTATTCCTTCTGATATGGATGTGAGCTGTAGATTCTCGTACTGATAATGATTTCGTAATTTATATAAGTCGTGGAATTCTTAACAGTTTATTTTAAATAAAATAAAACAGAAAACAAATGTTTGCCCTATATAATCGGTTTTTAATTTTGTATTGTGCACTTTCTTTGTTCATAACATTTAGGCGTTTTCAGCTTTCCTTTAACACACACACACACACACACACACACACACACACACACACACACACACATATATTTATATATATGGAGATTTAATAATAGGTACAAGTGTTAGATTGATAAACATTTCTCTATTCCTCCTTTTACAAATCATACAGTCACATATTTGATATTATATATATAATAAACAAAGAGAAATAGGAAAACTTTTGCCAATTTAACAAATGTAGGTGTTGTTAAATATCCTTCAGAGAATTACGCTTTTTATTCTCAATATCTCAATCGCTGGTAAAGCTATAATGAAAGTGAAACTTGTCTGATAATCTTTTATTTTATGTTCATTATCTCATTATATATATATATATAATAAATTACTCGAATGGTTATTAAGAGTTTCGATTATTTTATATAGGTAGATATCAATAAATGAATTTTCAAATAGTAGGCATAAATATTGATATATTTATTTTTATGTTTATATTTAATTATATTATTTATTTTTAATATTTTTTTCGATAAATTATCCGTCTCTTAGATGTATGGTTTTAGCTAGTGGTGGTGGTCATATACAATTTTCCACACGTAAATAAACAAAACTTATCTCAACTTATGTGCTTTTGTGAAGTCGTGTTAACACCTAAAAATTAGCAATGGTGTGGTATCTCCAAGGCATCCAACGCATACACACACACACACACACACACACACACACACACACACACACACACATATATATATATATATATATATATATATATATATATATATATATATATGATAGTTTGTTGGGCTGCTGGATCATGTACTTTAACGAAAACTTAAAATTCTAGAAGCTATCTACATTAAACAGCTTAAACCTAGCTTAAATAAAATAAATTTCGACATCTCTAGCAACATACTCCAATGCCTATAATCGACAGGAGAGGTCATAGTTCCTACGCTTATACCCTTTACCCTAGTAGTAGCAGTTCGCAGACCAATCCCCACATGTCACTATACCATCATGTGACCAAGAACCACACCACCACCATTTCGTCACCGTCTGCGACTATTCGCCAGGTTAAAAATGGACTTGTTTTAAATTTCTCTGTTTAATTCCACTCTGTTAATAATTTAAAAGATCTATGTTCACTATATATTAAATGGTAATTCTTTGATAATGTCTTATGTAAGCCGAAAGCTCAGACCCGATAAAAAATCAACAATTACTGCGATTTCTTGTCGTCTTTCAACGATAGTACTATCAAGCTAAAGAGATTATACGAAAGGACCCTACACAAAATAAATAGAGAAAATTTGTCTATATTTTTCAATGAAACCTATATATATATTGATAACTTGTCTATATTATTCAATGAAACATATATATATATATATATATATATATATATATATATATATATATATATAAAATTACTCGTATGATTATTAATAATTTCGCATTTATAATATTATATTTTAAACGAGTTCCAATATTCTTTTCCACAAGTAATTATTATTAATTATTTCTATTATTATTCATATTGATTTTTTTGGTATATACATTTCATTCCTGGTCTCAACGAGAGACTAAACTCAGAAATGTATTCATACCATCCTCGAGTTATAAGTTTTGTTAAAACCAAAACTAAGGCAACATGTATTTTGCACAGATATTATTCGGTTTCAGCTTTTAACCTTGCACTATATAACTACAGTTGTGTAAGGAGTCTGTCTACATCAGCTTGTTTGGTCCGGTTAGAATATTAACCGTGAATAGATTTATCTTTCCACCGTTTCTGCATCAGGTATAGTGCATTTGAATTTTTTCAAAGGTAATTACAGATTAATTAATAGTATTATATTTCAGTTGTATTTCTTCACCAACTTGTCATTCATGTTGACATGTTAGCTTCATTTATTACTGAATAAAATTTCATACTACTTTGTCTTCTTCGATACATATCATGCAGTCTTTTGCAGATTCAAGATATCATTGGAGGCCAATCGTTACAGTTTTAAACAGTTCTCTTTGAACTAATATTTTGATTCCTTTTGATCCGGTTACATAGAGATGATCCACATTAGCTGGGCTAATGCAAGGAAAGCTAATCAAATAATTTTCTCGGTTTGGTTGGCGTCCTTTCGCATAATTTCAGCTATGGTCCTGTTATTGATGTCAAAATTGCATTGCACAACAGGTACAACCAAGTTGTTAATGATTGATTTTTCTGTTTGTTTGTTTTTCTTAAATTCAACAATGTAATAAATTCCTTGAATGTTAATTTTGAAAAATTGTCTAATCCAAAATCCATAATTATGGTTTCACGGCATTAAAGTGATCCTTCATTTCATCGTCTTTTTTCACAAAGATTTTGATCGCATCAATGCAGAATAGGTGAATAAATACTTCCTTATATACTATGTATTCATCACTAATATTATTTAGTTTAGTTTATAATTTCGTTTAGATTAGTTCATACGTAGTATTATTTATTTTATAGGAAAGAGAGATTAAGGACAGATAAAATATGAGCGGTGACTCTAGTCCTTTGGAAGTGTTAGTGCCTTTGGTGTGGTTTAGGTATAATGTGTCATTCCTCATCCTCATGCTGTGCTTAAGTAAATTTAATATCACCGAGGAGACTGTTTTTTCTGATCATATATTTATCACGCTGATGATCATGAAATTAGTGCCAAATTTAATGGAACCTCCTCCCTACAATTAATAAATCAGAATTTGCAAAATGTTTAAAATGCATCAAAGAAGAAAAAAGTTTCTTCTTTTATATTAAAAAAAGATTTATCATTCATCAATTATTTGTTATTTATAAAAATTATAATCGTGTGTGTATAGTTCATCAGAATGTTTTCTCTGTCAAAATATTTTTTTAATATCCATTTCTTTTAAATCTTGGAGAACTTTTTTGGAAGAATTCTTATTGTTACTTGTTTATGTTTGCACAAATAATAGTAGGCATCATATATTGAATTTTAGTTCATTGCTGCTGAATAGTCATAAGGGAGAAGAAATAACAAGGTGAAATATATAATGATGGCATTGAGAGATTTTGTCGTCTGGTTTTTGAGCCAGCACATACGAATTTTGTTCTTTCTTTTGTTGCATGAGGAAAAGTTGACAGAGTGAGATGAATGCGTGTCATACGTCGGTTTTTGCTTTACCTATTTAGAGATTTGCGAGTCTTGGTTAGACTCGCGACTCTCTAAAGAAGTAAAAGAAAAATCACACATATATACATATTTTGAAAACCCAGAAAAAGATCGTATTTGAAATCATTGAGGTGTACATTCGTTGGTCAATAAATAAGATGCTGTATCATTTTAGGTCTTCAACAACGTCCTCAAATGTTAGTAAAATGTCTCATAAAAACACGTTATTATTGGCTAATTTAACTATGTAAGAGTTCTTTGGATAGTCTCTGGATAATATATAGATGTGTGTAATGTCAGATGTTGTTGGTTGTTTTTGTATTATGGCATATCAACCTCGGCGTGTCATTTATTGCCAACTAATTCTTTATTTATTTATTGCTGGTAATACCTTTTTCTTTCAACAATTTATTGTTGTTTTTTTTATATAAGTTTTGTGTCTAGTAATACTTTTTTCTTTTCGAGTATCAAGATTCATTAGGATTTGTTTTTAAAGGGCAGGGTCCCCAAGTCCTACCCTGTTCTTTAACCCATAACTGGAGGGAAGGGACGGATTAATACTTTTCCCAAGGGTCAGTCATTTAAAGTGCCATACGCGATACACGCTTGGGCGATCATGTCTCGAAAGAGATATGACTGACTGGGCAGGAGATTATCCCGCAGTAGATTGCCATTGCTTTCTGCAATTAAATTAAAAAATTAAATTAAAAAAACAAAAATATTTAAAGTAAAATAAATTAAAAGTAAAATATAGTCAGACAGATTTGTTATAACAAATTAAAAAAAAACAAAAACATAAATATTTAAAGTAAAATAAAGTAAAAGTAAAATATAGTCAGACAGATTTAGTATAACAAATTAAAAAAAAAACAAATACAGTTTCATATTCTATAAAAGTTTACACAGCTTAGATATAAAAGACAGGCGAATAAAAAGTTACTCCTTGGACAACAAAATTGAAAACACGTTCAGATTTCTGATGATATTTATTGTATCAATATGTAGAAAATGTACAAATATGGCACAGGGCCAAAAATATGTGATAGAGAATGCTGGTCTGCTTCTGTATTATATTTAATCTTAGCTAACCACAGTCACTAACCTAGATATACCACAATAGTCCCTGCATCAAAACAACACTTTTTATTTACAATTCTTCTAATAGCCACGATGATATCTTCGATGTACTAACTACTAAATAGTTTCTTTCTGCGGCGGATCAAATTAACAACGTTTAAAAGTTTATAAGCAAATGATGATATAAATTAAATAAAGTAGGCCAAACATAAAAGGTGTTAATGAGCATATATTGCCTAGGTGAAGTCACTTTTACATAGAAAAAGAAGTAAAAGCACAATATGACTAAACTAACCCATTTTTTGTTTGGGATGGACATGTTCCCTCCAGAATGTCCAGTATCCTAATGTCTAACCGATATCAAGACGTCACTTTAAATTATCACCTTTTACTCGACAGAGATGCACAAAACATGTCCAATTTAGCCAAATTCTGATAGAGTGTGACGTTTTTATTCCCCCTTAATCTTGAATTTAAGCTGATGTCTAAAGAACAGGATTAGTTGGGAAGATATAATCTACTCTTCCCCATAGAATTTCTCCTCTGGAATCATCTATATCACAACTAGTATAACAACTAATAAAGAAAACTATACATATTGCGCAGCATTATTTAACAAGGTTATGACATTGCTTCAAACAGATCTGGCATCGAGAACAAAAAAAAACTTTCCACCCAGCATATTGAACATGATGGCTCCAATATGCCACACTACGGGCCTACCTCCCTGCATGAAAGAAATTTTCATCCAGGGTCTCCACCAATTTACCGCTGTTTGGAGATTTTTCCGGCCCAGCGAAACAAAATATCTTTCCGACCCAGACTGAATTTCTCAACATTAGTCATTATGAGAGAGCCTCCTGCTTCGTCAGACCGAGGTCGCACGTCTGATCATCTTGAAAGGACTCCTTATCTAGTACGTGATATAACGCATTACAAATGAAAGTCTGAACGTTGAAATGGCCATGCGCCTGTCGTAAGATAAAATTGGGAGTTAACAGGCATTCACAACAGAAAGAGCACTCGCCTCGGAATAATGACAGACCTCCTACACGCACGCGTGCAGATATCATATGGACTGGGAGTTTTTATAGAGGTCACCCTTCCAGAATTCTTCATTCGTATTCGTTTGCAAACACGTTGTAATTATTATTTTTACTTGTACTTTTCGTGTTGTTGGTACTTAAGCCATTTTTCGAATTAAAATTTTTCCTTCATCAGTTAGTATGTTTTTTCAGCTTGAATATCGCTATACTTTTCTGCACTATTTGATATATTTTCTTTTTATGGGGTAGATTCGCCTTAGAGGTGGTCAAAAGTCTTTCTTGATCAAGAAAATGTTGTCGGCCGCTTTGGGACTGGTCATTCTTTTTCACTTTTTAGGCAAAATGTGTATTTGTGTAGAAGCGGCTGTGTCTGTGGTTTTTGGTCCTTTTGTATTATTCTATATATTACATAAAACGAAAAGAAAATTCAAATGAATTTAAGATACACAAATAAAATTCCCTCACAAAAAGTAAAAAACAGTTTCACAATACAAAGTGTATCAGTTAAGTGCTATACGTGATACACGTTTAGGCGATCATATCTCGAATGAGACATGACTAACTGGGAAGAAGATTATCTGACAGTAGGTTACCATTGCTTTCTGCGGTAGATATGTTGCCGACTAAGGCTATAGAACCCAATCTGTGCTATTATTTAACCCATAACTCGACGGAAGAGACGGCTCAACACCTCTCTTAAGGGTATTTGTGCATAAGTGAATACAAGAAATGTAACTGAAATTCGAACTCGGATTCCTGATTTGTCGTACCGAGCCGATATCCACTGCACCACAATTACACAAACTGTATACAATTAACAAAAGTAACGGGAAAACAGAAAAATCCAACTTTCTTTTTGCCAACAGAGGTGAAGTAAAAACTTTTAAAATGACTACAATTAAAACGGTTATAACACAAAAAATTAAAAAATAAGAGAGAAAGATAGAAGACAGAAAACGTGTGAATAAGAATTCGCGGAATAAATTAACTCGCAAAAGTAAAATATACTAATATGAACACTAAAAGTTTTATTAGACAATAGACTAGAATGTTTTTCAAAATGAAAAAATAACAGACAAGCAAAATAAAAAAAAGAACACGGAAAGAAAGCTTCGCCGATGAATGCGACAAAAAAAATAGATGTAAATGTAAACACTAAAAGCAAAACAGAGCAAGTAAAAGTTCGTAAAAACTTTGATTACAAAATTATAAACAGAAAATTTAATTAAATGACATAACAAAAATGGAATTAGGTACACAAAATAATTAAATAATTCACGTGAAAAATTATAGGTTCGCTAGAAAAAAGAATTAAAAATTAAAGAAGTAAGTAGAAGATGAAAAAATAAGTCATACTCTTGCATACATCATATATAAATAAAATAAAATGAAAAAGGGATTACTAGCGCGTGTATAAAAAAATCAAAAGAGGAAAACAAATTGAAAGTATATATATAAATGTAAAAAAAACACTCAGTCAAATTAATCAATATATCAAACGTAACAAGATGTCAAGTCCGAACTTTTTATACAAATGTATATATTAAAAAATGACAGTAGCAGACGTTCAAGACGAAACTTCTGCTGCACAGATATTCAACTTGCTGACATCAACAAGAGTGATAATAATTAAATTTTATAGGATAAATCACACCATACTACAGGGAAACGGAAAGCTCACTAAAGAATTCATTATACTAAAAAATTAAAAAATATATATTTTACATTTGACGTCATTTTTCACCCTCCTAATAGAGAATCTAAAAACTAAAACGATTAACCATGAATCTTAGTTAAAAGAACATGGTCGGAGTAGCACACTAAAATTCTATATGATGCTGCTTCTTCTTCCTCGTCCCTCTACTTCTTATTATTATTGTGTTGTTGTTATTTTTGTTGTTGTTATGTTAATTAATATCATAAGGTGGTGGGGGCTACGTGATGGTTGGTTAATTGGCCTTGTGCGAAACACGTCTAAAGTCTCAACAATTTAAATTTCATAAGGTTGAAATCGAATGTTGAAATGTGAAAAGATAAAATATCTCGTGTGTACATTAAAGCAAAGATTTATTTACAGAATGAAAAAAGTGTAAGAAAAATAGAAATGAAATTCGTTAACTAATTACTGTAATATATTTGCCAAAAGATAGATGTCCATTGAGAAATTGCATGCAGTTAGGTAGTTAAAATCGTTTACAGTAGTAATGTAAGTATTAAAAAGTCTACATGAGTTTAGAGTTCATGGTTGTGTAGTAGCGGAATGCAAAGTCTTTGTTCCTTCCTCTTTTTCGTAGGTCGCGAGAGGTTGAGAGAAAGAGAAGGCAAGACAAATAAAGAAGTGGTACGTAACACGTTCATTTTGTTGTTGCCAGTCATCTTTAGCGGCGTGTAGTGAAAAAAAGATAATTGGAAGAAGAGGTCGAATGAAACTGTGACGTGCGCTGCGTCCAGGTCTGCTACTTGAATTATCTTTCGTTACGTTGCCACGAAGTTGTCTGCTATCCGCTCCCATTTTGACTGCCTTTGAAATATTTGCATCGTGGTTATTATAGTCAAGCTTCTCATGATGTCGGCTCCAGCGAAGCTTTTCACAGCTAGGCGTGAAAATGTATCATTTATAAATTTGCTGTTTTTAATCTAATCAGCATTCAAAATTAGCTTTTCACACTGATTTGTGAATTTTTCTTATTAGGTTTTTCTAAAGTCGTTTCAATACATTTTTGCGAGTGTGCAATTTTAATTTTTTTAGTTTTTGCCAATTGTTGTAGTCGTTTGAATACGATTTTGCGTGTGTGCAATTACTTTGAGTAATGGATTATATAGGAACTGTATGCATACAGATTATATAGGAACTGTATGCCATAGTGTAAAGAAACTAAATATATTTAACATTTTTATTTGATTCCCTAAGAGTGTTCAGTTCTCATCAAGCTGGTTGAATCGTCACAAAATTAATTCGCAAATATATTTAGGCCTGAACACTACCATACAATTGTGCAGCTCAATCTGAAATGTGTCAGAATATAATCAATATAATGTATATTATAACAATTAGAGTAAATTACAGCAGGTAATTTGTTACAGTAAAGACAAAATCCGTAAGGCAGAATCGTGGACAATTCTACAAAAACAATAATGACAAAGAACGTAAAAGAGATAATAAAGATGAAAAGAAAACCACACATAAACAATCAGGTTGGACATAAAAAAAATAAAACAAGATCTAATATAGTCTATACAATTTATGAAAACGAATAATGAGGCCAAATCTGTTCCGATAAACAGAAAAATATATTAATGACACTAAACTCCAGACGCATTCTTTATTTATTTTCTTCTCTGATGTTCACTTGCCGGAATATATGAGTCATTGATTACCACCAAAAAAGAGTCATCTGTTACGAAAGCAAATCAGATAACAGATTTATTTTAATAGCGTGACTTCGGGGCATTGTAGGTGCAGTCTTATTGACCGTCTGTTGGAAGAAACAAAATATATTTGTCGCTGTTTCTGTGTATCTTGTCCACCACTGAAAACAATCTATCTATCTATCGACTTTTCTCCATATCTATCTATAGGTGACGTACTAAAAAAATTCCTGATCAAAACAAAAGAGTGTGTCTTCCACAATTTCGATGACTGCCAACTGATTAAATATTAGGAACGAGTAGTAATGAAAATATATTCAAAGAACAATTTCACACACACACACACACACACACACACACACACACACACACACACACACATTTATTTATAATATATTCAGAGTATTTCATGTGTCTATATATACATACATACACACACACAAACACACACACATATATATATATATATATTTATACACAAAAATCTCTGAATATATTTTTATATATATATATATATATATATATATATATTCAGAGCATATTTTCATATATAAATATGCATACAAATATGTATACACATGTACACACACACTAATATAAGTGTGAATACACACAAATATATATATATATATATATTAATGTATATTTTTTTCAGACATCTTTTATTAAATACCGTCGATCTCATTACTTTTCTCATAGTATTACCTTTCCGCAACTTTGTTTCATATTGGCACCTACACCTGCAGCTGTATCAAAATCATCATTTGGTACATGTGATAAGATGATCAATTGTTTATTAGCTCACTCACACACACAAATACACATACTCAGGCTTGCACACACCCAAACACAAGTATATATATATATATATATATATATATATATATATATATATATATATATATATATATGTATGCTTGTGTTTGGGTGTATGCTATCCTGAGTATGTCTAACCGTACTGATGAGCTGTGATGCAGCGAAATTTAATTCGGATGATTATATATATATATATATATATATATATATATATATAACTGGAACAATATATATATTGGATGAGAATGGTCAGTATCCCGGAAGATCATAAGGGATGCATCAAACACGGACAACTGAAATGAGCATCGACAAAAGGTGATGGTTAATTGTAGCAGTGAATGACAAAGCTTCATTCACGTGTAAGCTCAGAAAAATTATAAACAACAGTTGCAATATAACGGAAGAACTAAGCAGATCAATTTTAATAACACTACCTAAGAAGCCAGGTAAAAAGGAATGTGAACACTACGTAGCAATTAGTTTAATGAATCACATAACCAAACTCGTCATCCGGATTCTGAAGAACAGATCGATTAGCGGAATCAGACCAGGGATGATACAGGAAATATGTGGCTTCGTTAGTTACCGGAACCAGGATTTCGATATTCATATACATAAAGCTATCTAAAAAGAAAAAAACAATAAAAATGCAGAAGGACATTTATCTGTGCATTATACACTACGTGAAGGCGTTTGACAAAGTACGACAGAAAGAAAAAATTGATAGAGATGCTGAACAAGCTTGATATTTTGGGAAAAGGTGTTAGGATAATCTAATTTTTTTATTGGCAGCAAAACGCTTGTGTACCAATGGGAAGTAAACTCACCATGTATACAAAAATAAAAAAGCGCGTAAGTCAAGGATGTGTTTTCGCACCTGGACTTTTCAATCTCTACAAGAAAGCAATTATGAGAGAATGAAAGCCTTGCTGTGATTCGTCAATGGCGGCTACAATCTCTTCAATATGACATACGCGGCTGACTCGGTGCTGATAACAGACACGGAAAGGAAAACGCAGGACCTACAGAAGGTAGCAAAAGAAAAAAGAAGAAAGGCCTGAACATAAACTTAATGTATTTTCATTCAACAAAAAGTAGAGCTTAATATGCCAACAACATGTCAAAGAAACTAAAATGATACAAGTAAAAAATTCAAATACCTGGGAAGTATTTTGAGAGAGCATAAAATGTGCGACATGTAAATCCAAAGACGCAATGGCATTGCCAAGGAGGTATTTCAGAATCTAACGAAAGTACTGCGAGACAGAGACACCTCATTAAAAACAAAGAAAAGAGGACTAGATTGCTATATAGTATCTGTCCTTCTGTATGGAAGTGAATGTTGGCTGATCTCATCAAGGATGATGTAGAGACGTTAGGCAGCAGAAATATGTTATTACAAAGGATGTTGAGACTACTATGGACTGAACACGTGAGCAACGATGAGATGTGGAAGAGAAAACAAACGAGACAAAATCTAATCCTTAACATCAGGAAGTGATAGATAAAGTTCCTGGGTTAAGTAATTAGGTAAGAGAGTCTAGAGAATGTAATATTTCAAGACGGATATAAAGAAAAGAGGGACAGAGGAATGCAGCGCAAGACGTACTTGATAGGACTGAGTAAATCGGATGGCAGAGATGGTTTTGCGAGAGATACCAAGAGAAAAAATCTTAAGAGCAATAACAGACAAAGCCAATGAGAAGTCTATGATCGCCTTCATCTTGAAGAGAAACGGCATATGAAGAAAAAGAATTATATGCAAATGAACCAATAATTTAAAAACACTTTTAAAACAACCGCTGGAATAAGATAAAACTGTCGATGTCTCTAGTGGCCTTAGATGACAAATAAAAATCAATCAGAATGTCGGCAATCAACAATCAATTTACGCACTTAACAAAAAAATAAAGAGATTTATCTACCACTACAACTTATTAAATAGGTACATCTCGTCAGTAATTACTCAAGCCACGCAGCTTGTGACTTTGATGATGTAAATTTACAAAAATAAAATATTTTGTATTTTATTTAATAATCAGTGCAACACTCACAATTCTGTTAAATTAGATGCATACAGTGCCACAGAAAGAAATATAGCTGCTGAACTATTTTATATTTCACTTTCTACATTGCTCCATTACTATCAACGTATATGTAAATATCTATCACAAAATTTATTCATGATCAATACCAATACGGATCTATAACCTCGACCACCTGACTACAGCAGAAAGAATTATCAAACTACTACGGTAAAAATTTCTATCTAGTCATTCATGAACCAAAAGTGATATGATCGACCAAACATGCATCACGTATGGCATTTATCTGAAAGATTGATGGTGACACGAAACGAGTTTTTGAGAATTCTCTAGAGAAAACAGGATGTCACATACTCTCCCCAGTTAACGTTCCGATGCATTTTTAATAGTGAACAGCTGTCATAGATATCAAAGAGCATCAAAATAAATGTATAGAATGAACTAATGAGTTAGAATTAGTATAATTCTTCTATGTACTCTTGTAATATAACAATCTGGCCCCACCCGAGGAAGGTTGATGCAAGCGTGGGTGTTTCCGGTCGTTGAAAGGAACGGATGTCGTTTGACCTTATTTCCGGCAGCAGCGGAAATAACTACAGAGGCAAACAGAACAGGTGTCTCTGAGAATTACGTGGCGTGCGTGGGCGAGGCAAAACCGGAAGAAAAAGTCCCGGTTCTGGAAGATTATAAAAAGACCTCGGCACACGGATTCGCCAGTAGAGGAGCAACAGAGATCGGCCGGTGAAGAGAGACACAACAGATAAGACTACACTCCCGTCAACCCATTAGAAGCGCGCTCTCTCAATTCTCTGTGCCCTATTCTAACCGGCTCAGTCATTAAGACACATAATTGGTGCCTAGTGACTTGCTGTTTTGAGACAACAAAACAGTTAGATGCGAGCTGGTTGCCACGGCGACGATTGAAATTCAACGGACTTAAAACTACCAGATAGAAAGAAAAAAGAAGACGAAAATAGAAGCAGCCGCGCGACTATAGACATCAGCCAAGGTAGGTGACTCTTTGATTTGATATTGTGTGTGCTCTGCTCTTGTTTATAAGTCTAGTTAGAAAAAAAAATGGAACAGCATACTTTTGCCGATCTGACCCTAGAATTGAGAAATGTGGATTGTTTTTCTTTTTGAAGATATATTAATTTCTGAAAACTTTATATTAACACGGATAGACCTGCAGATTCCACAGTTGATCGGAACAAAAAGAAAGAACAACTGAAAAGTCTTGTAGACTTATTGGCTGATATGCTATAGGATTGGGAAAGAAGCAGTGGGAGGATTAACGATAGTTTAAGTGAAATAGTTAGGAAGATACAAACGTGGAAAATTATTAATAGTATCTAAAGCATAAAGTAAATTATACGTCTCTGGTTCAGTGGTTTGGTCCCCAATTACGCAGAAATTTCCCAATTTTTCAGTGGACACCATGCCGTTAGAATTGCGCGATATGGAGGAGATTCCTATCCGCAAACTAGTAAATACCTTGGAACAGATAGATATGGAAAGATTTAGTGAAGGATATGAAGAACTCCCGAAGAAGTTGACGATAGGAGTCATTGCTGGCATAGTCGGCGTTATGATAATCCTTGGAATAATAGCTAGGAAGCGGATTTTTAAGTGTGAAAGAAGCAACAGTGCTTCGGGAAAGGAAAGGGAGTTATCCGTTGTGAATAGTACTCCGGGGTCAACGGGTGTTCAACACTCAAATGTCTCTGTGTTAAACAGAGAGATGTCAACAAATCAGATATGCTTGGATTCGAATCCAGAGGAAGTAGTTCAAGGAATAGAAGACATTGTACAAACTAAGGAACTACGAGTCACGGGTCCATTTTTTTAGACTAAATTAATATAGATGAAACCTCTAATCCTCCACAAATAAATTGCATACGGATTAACGTTGGAATCAGGGTAATTTTCTTCATTTTCTATTGAACATTTCTCCGTCAGACTATGAATGATATGTACTGCAGATAATGGCCATTTTTCTGTGTTCAAACATAGTATGTTTGAAATTAAATTAAATTAAATGAAGTTACATGTGTAACAATAAACTCGAGCAGAAACACGCATGGTGTTGGTCAAAGGTCATTTACTCGATGTCAGTTTAGAAACTGGGGCGCGGTTACCGCCTATGATCATGTGGTTGTGCATCGAGGCGTCTACGCTTATGGACAGAGTCGAGAAAGAAAATGAACATTTTTAAGAACTTTGCCTAATTCTGTGAAAATGGATATTAAAAAAAAAAAAAAAAAAAAAAGAACAATGAAACATCGAGCTGGTAGAACAATTTTCACGATGGACACGAACATTGTTGGGTTGCCGATGTAGGCTCCCCTATATATTTTTTTGTTGTTTTTTTTTGTTTCGGCATGTGACATGTTTTGTTGTTTTCGCGTGCACATGTTTTATACAATTGTCGGGCTTGTGTGGCATGGGGAGGAGTGTGAGGGTGTTGCGCTTAAAATGTTCTTAGGTGAACATTTTGGAAAATGGGAGGGCGAGGAATGTAATATAACAATCTGGCCCCACCCGAGGAAGGCTGATGCAAGCGAGGGTGTTTCCGGTCGTTGAAAGGAACGGATGTCGTTTGACCTCATTTCCGGCAGCAGCGGAAATAACTACAGAGGCAAACAGAACAGGTGTCTCTGAGAATTACGTGGGCGTGCGTGGGCGAGGAAAACCGGAAGAAAAAGTCCCGGTTCTGGAAGATTATAAAAAGACCTCGGCACACGGATTGGCCAGTAGAGGAGCAACAGAGATCGGCCGGTGAAGAGAGAGACACAACAGATAAGACTACACTCCCGTCAACCCATTAGAAGCGCGCTCTCTCAATTCTCTGTTCCCTATGCTACACGGTTCATCGTCATTAATATAAATATAACTTTATATTTTTATATATATGCGTGTTTGTGGTTTGTCGATATATAACACTCTGTTTCTTCAAAAGGATGATGATTATGGATTTCTAGTAGTTACACATCTTTGTACGTCTTAATAAATGTTGTTTTTTGTTAGCTCTCTTAAACCAGCGGATATTTTAAGCATTTTTTCCACATTAGAGGAGACCTAGACATTTCGAATGTCCTTTCCTAAAGTTAAGTATCAGTTTCCTTTTGTTTTCATCTTCTCTAAAACATCTTTGCTTACACGTTAAGTCCATGATATTCTCATTAACCTTCTGTAGAACTAAATACGTTTTTCTTAAAGCCTCTTCTACATCAGGAGGACTGGTAATTCATAATCATTCAGTATTTTTTCTTTGATTTTCGTAGGAATTTTCTGTTTTTGTATGTCATACTAACGCACGTTTTGATTCATTGTTGGAAGTCCTCCTGCGTATTCTGGCGAACTCTCAGACCCCGCCAATTATCGTCCTATTAGTCTCCTTCCAATTTTTGGCAAAGTTTTCGAAGCCATTATCAACGCCGAGGGGATTTAGCACCTTATGACCAACGGGCTTCTCTCTGACAAACAGTATGGGTTTCGCTTCACCAGGTCTACTGCTGATATGCTAACGACCATTACCGAGTACATATACCAGGCACTCGACAAGAATGGTGAAGCCCGAACCGTTGCCTTGGATATCTCCAAAGCATTCGACAGGGTCTGGCATGTTGGCCTCTTGTGCAAACTGCGGAGCTATGGGATAAGTGGACATCTGTTTGACCTCATCCAGTCCTTCCTCTCTAACCGCACATTAAAGGTGGTATTAAATGGGCATGCCTCCCAAAACTACCAGACGAACGCGGGCGTCCCTCAAGGTTCTATCCTAGGTCCCACACTCTTTCTGATCTACATTAATGATCTCCCCGACACCATTAGATCCCAAGTTGGCATGTATGCCGACGACACAACAATCTACTCCCGCATCGATCAGAAACCAGGTCTCGACGACAAAGTGAACCTCGCTGCCGCACTTGAAGGGACCTCCAATCCGTAGTGACCTGGGGTAGGAAATGGTTGGTAAATTTCAATGCTTCCAAAACAAAGCTGTTATCAACTAACCACCATAGACAATCGCATCTACCTCCCATTAGCATGGGACAGGCTAGCCTCCCAGAGAGTAAAATACTACGCCTCCTTGGCCTTACACTCTCGGCGGACCTCAAATGGAATGACTATATTGAATCCATTGCCAAATCTGCTGCTATGAAAGTGGGCTCCCTGTGCAGGGCCCGGAAATTTTTCCCACCTGAAACTATTCTGCACATATACAAATCTACCATCCGCCCGTGTATTGAATATTGCTGCCATATCTGGTCGGGTGCCCCTGCTGCTCTCCTTGGGCTTCTTGACAAAATACAAAGGAGGATCTGTAACGTGGTTGATACTGACTAGGCAGACCGGCTGCAGCCGCTCTCACACCGGCGTGATGTAGCTTCCCTGTGCCTCTTCTACAAGTACTTTCATGGCTTCAGCTCCGATGAGCTTAGATCACTGGTGCCGCCTAAGCCCGAATTTGCACGAGATACTAGATTGGCAACTGGGTCCCACCCTTTTACAGTTAAACAAATAAGATGTAACCGTAAATTCTACTCCAACAGCTTCTTTTCTCGCGCTTCCCGCCTGTGGAACTCCCTTCCACAAGTCTGCTTTCCCGACAGTTACAATCTCCAGGTGTTTAAATGTAGGGTCAATAGACACCTCCTATCACACTAACTCCCAACAATTCTCACAACACTCTCATCTACCCAACCCTCATTCTCGGTATCCTCACCCGCCTATCACCCACCCTCTGTTATTTCCTATATTTAATCAGCCTTTCTCCACTCTACGTAGCCCCCTGCACAGTAGTGGCAGTGACATGCCTTGCTCGGGGTGAAACGCTTATAAAAAAAACAAAAAAAAACTTTTTTCCTTTGCTAAGGCAATTAAAGCATTGAGCATATAGTGATGATCGAACACTATATTCATTCATAAGGTGTCTACTGAAACAAACCTGGTAAGCATTTAATATAGTTTCATGGTTATTTGAACGAGTGTTTACCTTTTTTTCAAAGAAATTTCTCTGATCGGACTTTAACTAAGTTAAAAATTAGTAAACTCACTACCGTTACATTTTTTCTTTCTTCTTCTTTAATTGGAGTAGATAGTCTTAACTATCACCCGGTTCACACTCCACCCACGTCTATTGAACAGGTGTAGTGGCTCATCACTTGTTCCCTGTTTAGGATGTGGTTTCCGGTTTTCTCTTCTAATCTTCACTTTTTTTCTAATTGGAGTAGATAGACTAAATTATCGCCCGGTTCACACTTCACCCCTGTCTATTGAATAGGTGTAGATGCTCATCTCATGTTCCCTGTTAGCATATGATTTCCGGTTTTCTCTTTTCCAGTCTTTTCACTTTTCTTTTCTTTTGTTTTTAAATTGGAGTAGATAGACTAAACTATCGCCCGGTTCACACTCCACCCACGTCTATTGAACAGGTTTAGAGGCTCATCCCTTGTTCCCTGTTTAGGATGTGGTTTCCGGCTTTCTCTCCTCTAATCTTTACACTTTTACGTAGCCCCCGGCACATCAGTGGCGTTACTTAAGAACAGAAAAATCATAAAGAAAGATAAGAAAAAGTGTAGAACCTACAATAGAGCCTTGAGGGTCTCCTGTATTTGCATTAAAGCATCTGGATTTTAGACCATTCAAAATAACCTTCATTTGATGATTTGTTAAGAACGATTTGAAATAAAAAAAACAATCCTCCAGAAATACATTAGCTCTGGAGCTTGCGCAGAAGTTCAGTATGTCAAACCATTTCTAATGTTTTCGAAACATATAGAGCAAGAGCTGGAGCGTCTCACCAGCTATAGTGTTGTGGAGTAGTTATTCGCACTGAAGGTTATAATCCTATTTCGGTTGCTAATTGACTCAACGTACACAAAATTTTAGGAACTTGGTAATCTTCCACTGAAAGATCACTCCTTAATATTCGGCTAACTGCCTTGTAACTGAACTCTAATAGAAGTCTACAGAACTCTCATGAATTTCCTAAGAACTTCCTGTTAACTCTTATTAATATAAGCGGGAGAGTCCATTATCTGAGAAATAAGTGTGTTTCTACATAACATATTCAACATGACGACAAATAAGCCATATGTTTGTCCGAGAGAAGGTTTGCTATTTGAAATGCCTCATTATTTCAGCATTGATAATTGCCTCGAATGCCTTGTAAAAAAGATATGAGACTAAAAGGGTGATAATAAGAGAAGTTACATGCATTCCCACATTTTTAAAAAACAGGAACTACAGGGAAAAAATCTAACAAGGAAGAAAGCAGGAAGAATAAGCCAAGAGTAATCGAGTTTGGAGAGGACTAGAGCAAGATAAGGGGCATATTACTTTAGGACTATACTGGAATTATATTAACTCTTCTTGTCTTACAGGAGTTAAGCTTGGAAATTGTATTACGAATCAGAGATTGGATTATATATATATATATATATATATATATATATATATATATATTATTCAGTTGAAAATCAGTTCTCCAGACAAGTGAATAGTGTAGCTGGATGAGAATTTGCGAGCAAGCATTCGATCATGGCTGTGGATATGAGGACATCAAATTGACTGAATAGAATAGAGATCGATGGTAGTCTGATTTTCAGCACTCTGTTGCAGGATCGCCAGTGAATTCTAAAACCAAATTTGTAAGATTCGATATACCGCTTCTATTAAAACAATATTGCTAACCATTACACCACGTCACAGTACTAGTCGTCCTCTTTTAAATTATTTTATGGATATTTAAATTGATGTACATTTTTGATTTTTGCTAATTGCTTTTTTTTAATAAAATTTCATATATGATTTTTATTTTCCTAAAAAACATACTCTATTTTCATGAAAAAATGGAGACAATGTTAGTTACTAAGGTTTTTTTATATGATGATTTAATAACTCAAACAATGTTATTTAGTAAAATTCTACAAGCTGAATATATAGCGTATGGTTACGTTTCACTAGATCACATTAATTTAGCAGCGTCTGGAGTCCAATTTACCATGAAAATGGAGTATGTTTATATTAATACTTCATGTGAGTATACTTTTATCTTAATTTTAAGTGTTTTCTTTAGCTACGCATTAATTACTAAACATAAGGAATTTGAGCTAAAGATCTAATAAAATTAATGCTAGTATCTTCTATTCTAGTGAATTCTGCATATTTACATTATTGATAAGATACGTTGACCAATTAGTAGTAAATAGTCATAATTTACTGATTTTCACAAACGTGTCTCATTCAAAGATATTCTTGGTAACAACTTCTTCTATGTGACCTGTGTCTACATGTTGTAGACATTCAACGCTCTTTTCGTCATCCTATATTTTATAATTATTAGCAATATTTAGTGTTGTTTTGTTTTTGTTACTCCTTTTCTTACCTATGATTATATCAACATGTCACATAAATTAGTAATACAAAAATAGCACTTGAATGTTTGTTTTAGTATTTAGTCACGTCGAAATCCTTTCTCTTTCAAACAACTAGGTTAAGCAACATAGACACTGGGTACCTATTTAGACTACCGCCTACGAATTTAAATTTTGAAAGCTTTAATATATACGTGGCGTTGTAAGAAACTGTTTGAAATGAAAAAAGGGAGTTAAAATCGAATTCATGTCTGATTAGTTGGATTCACTTACACACAAATAACATTTCGCTATCATAAAATCAGAAACTGATATAGTTGCACAACTTTATCATTTACGCACCAACTAACTCAAATTACATCCTCCCCATGAATAGAAACTGAGTAAAACATACGCCCTACAAAAGAACCACCAGAATCTGACTAGATAAGGCATGAGAGCGAAAGTAAAAATATCATCCAATATTCTCATTATTTCCATTCCAGGTTATTTAGTAAAGAATCGGTATTTGTAATAAAACAAAAGCTATGAAAAACAGTAATTTTATACTAGTCAAGATAAACACCTCATTTATAACGATTCAGAGAAATAAACAAATGCATTTCATTTTTCTTTAAAAGAAGGATGAATATATAGAAAGGTGTAATAATTATTTAATGATTACAACTGAACTTTTACATAAGATTTACTTTTCATCAGGTAGCAATATCATGATCAGCCAATATCTTGCTAAATCAAAAGAGCTGACAGAGGCCTAACACTGAGGCATGTTTCGACACAGCAATTTTTTAATATAGACAAAATGTCAGCGTAAACCCCTAATAAAAGGGATTGAGTCTTGTCTGCTTTTCCTCAGATAAGAATCTGTCTGACAGCATATACTCATTTGGCTTCCTTCCTGCTCGAAAACAAAAATTTCGAGCAATTTGATTACCAGTGGAAACAGCTGACCTTTAACAAAATTGTTTTAGATATGCATGTAAACTGTTGACTATCAGGTAAATGAAATTGTCCTTACGATTGCCGTGAAAAACGATCCGGACAAAGAAAGTAAATGAATGAAAAGTAATTGTTGTTTTCATCGAAGATAACTCGGCAAAAAACTAGATCTCTGCCAGACAATGGTCACGATCAGCTGTAAGCATGGTAACCAGTAAGTCAAATGACGAGGAAACTACATTGCAGCAATGCAATAACGAAGGCGCCCGTTATACCATTCAACCATACCGCACCTTGATTCAATTTTGCTTCGCTCGTCTGTAGCAGTTGAATAAAATCTGAACAAATATTCATCGTTTTAATTCATGCGTGACGATTGGTTATTTTTAACCACAAGCGTTTCACTTGAACAAATTTGGAGTGTTGTCTGAGCTGCAACCTAATTCTACTTACAGAGCGATGTCTAGATAATCAGTCAGTTAAGTGCCACACGTGATACACGCTGTTTGGCGATCATGTCTCAAAATAGACTGACTTGGCAGAAGACGATCCCGCAGTAGGTTGCCATTGCTTTCTGCGCTCTAGGTAATATAAAACCAAACAGCTATTTAAGTATTTGTAATTTTGTCTTATATCTCTACTATGAAAAAACGAACAATGTAGTCTATCATACGCCGGCAGTAGCATTTAGGTCTATCATGATTCTTACGAATAAAACATAAGATTGACATTATTACAAATGTTTTGTTTAACTTTGTCGTTAAAAAAATGAAAATGAAAATATAATATAAAGCATTCACAATAATAACTAAGAAATTAGACGTAATGATTTCATTCTGATGTGCCGTAAGAATGAAAAACAAGTTGTGTATTCTGTAATGAAAAATAAATATTTTATTGCATCATAATTGTTTTGTTGCAAAAACATAGCGTAAAATACATGTTACCGAAAGATAAAGTTTGAATTTTATACTACACGATGTTCTTATTTAACACGACAATGATAATAAAATTTAATCAGAAATATAGAGTGTTTCTTATATTGAATGTTGTTATTTGACACCACAATGATTAGGAATTTTAATTAAAAATATAGATTGATTGCTTTGCCTAATGGTTGTTATTTAACAGTACGATTGCAATGAATTGTAATTAGAAATATAGATTCTATATGATCCCATGTTTTTATCTAACACCATAATCATAATGAATTTCAATTAGAAAAATAGTTTGTATGTTATTCTAAATGATATTTTTTAATACTACTATGAAAAATAATGATTAAAGTCAGGGGACTCATATCTTTACAAATCAAGAACTTTACATGTTTACATTATTAGTTAATTGTGCCTATTCAAGGTAAATTATGAAAATTGTTGTGCAATAGTATCTAGAATAGTGAACTTTAATGTGAAACCAAGAAATTAAAATTATTATATTACATTTATAAATGCTTCACAGCATTATAATGTAATCATTTTTCAACTAGAAACATTTGGATGGCTAGATACTTTATCAAGGCGATCCATGCGGATGGATAATAACCTACTTACCAGTAACGATACCCGAGAGGATATAAAGATGTACTTTTGTAAAAGCTATATTAGATGACCCCCTTATTATTTGTAGTTATATAAATATTTAAATGTCGCTTTATACGCATAAACGTACAGCATATATATATATATATATATATATATATATATATATATATATTATTAATCCGCAGACAGATCTGTTTCGTTGTATCACAGCTCATCTGTACGGTTAAACATACGATTGCTGTTTACCCTGGAGTGAAACTCTACCGAATTGGCGTCGGTCGGCGATTCTACCTATATATATGGTTAGAGTTTAATTTTATTTCAAAAGTTTTTTATATTGTCTTTCACTCGCTCACTCACTCTATTTCACTTTCTGGTGATCTGTACACGAGCGCACGCAAACGGAAACACAAACAACACGTCCGCACACACACACGCGCGCGCACACACACACACACACACACACACACACACACACACACACACACACACACACACATATATATATATATATATATATATAGAGAGAGAGAGAGAGAGAGAGAGAGAAAGGTAGAGAGAGATAAATATTAAAATGTGAGATATTAATAAATAATAGCTTTAAAATGACAACATGAAATTGACAAAACAACAAAATGCTCCAGTGTATTTAACGCATTTGATTTAATGTTTTGACCCAAAGAGTTGTGTGCTCAATACTTGGTTGCATAAGAGGTGAACAAAAGATTAAAAAGCTGTTTTAACGGGTATAACTGAAACTGAGACATCTGAAATTTGCATGGTTCTTGGTACTAGAAAAGAAAAAAATGAATTCCCTTATAATTTAAGTATAAAATCAGTCCAATATATATATATATATATATATATATATGTGTGTGTATATATATATATATATATATATATATATATATATATATATATATATATATATATATATATATATATAATAGAAATAGGCAAACTAGTAGGTTAGCAGTCCACAGTTTGTAATGATTTACATGTATTTCTCCAGTGGAATATCTCACAGTAATAAAATATTATATCGATGGTACCAAAATCATTACAAAAGCCGCCGTTATTTTCAAATATTATGATTGAATAATAAAACTTACCGCAATAGCCCATAACTTTTTACTCATTACTGGCGATTAAGAATGCCAAAATATTCTCTCTCGTTATATGAAAAGCATTAAAAAAATAAACTTAAAATCATTTCATGGGCAATATTTTCTTTGCAGACAGAGAAAAAAAGTCTAAATTATCAAATTATTAAAAGTGAATGGCTCAATAAATATAGCAAAGTAAATTCCATCTGTCATCATCCTCTGAAATATACCATGAAGTATAATTAATTTTTCACAAACATACTATAACTATTCATTTATAATCTATTATCTAGAAGAAATTGATTGTTCTCCTATCTTCTGATAATTAATTTGTTTCAGTTTAACAGATAAACCACCCACTAAGTCAAATACATTTGTTTGAAGTGTACTCTATTTAAAATACAACAAAACAAAACAAAACTAAACAAAATTTCTCGTCTTTGTTGATTGTTGATTGTTCATTATTTCAATTAAAACCTAACTTAAAGAAAACCCTATAACAGTTTCACGATGACGCGTGAAAACTTTTTTGACTTGCTAAATGCTATCTGGGTATCATTCGATTTATTTCTGTCATAGAAAACGACTTGGTCAGAAGGCATTTCAAGTCTCTACCCACCTTTACATTACAGTCAAATTTTTCCTGTCCATCGCGGCCTAGATTTCTGTTGTTTCATTGAGACAAAGCCTCCGAAATTCCCCTCTTAATTGTATGGATACCGTAAAGATTGTGTTGCTTTTAAGCTTGGATATATAATGAATCCTAACAGAAAATACAGTTCTTGTGGTGTAAGAAAACTATGTATTTATTATAAATTTATAAAGAAAATGTCCAGATATATATATATATATATATATATATATATATATATATATATACACAATATATATATAAATAATTATCTGGTGTTACTAGAACATTGCTCAATGAAATTGGAATGTGCTCAATGTAATATAACTCTGATTTTAAGTACATGTCAATGGTTTTTCATATATATGTGAACGTGTATGTGTGTTTGATTAAATAAATTGCAATCATTGTGTCTGCTTAATTCTAATAAAATCCATTCCTATATACTGATAACTTTTTACTTGTTATAAGTGAACGTTGTCAGAAATGTGATGTACCTTCGACATAGATTACTATTATTCATTTCTCGATGATCACAAATACTTTCAATCTCATTCCAAAATCATCTTCAGAGTTGTAATTTGTTGTAAGAAGATTATAAGACACAATGTTTAAAAATTATTTAATCTTACATGTCTTAAAGAAAATGTGTTTCTAAATGAAAAATATTATATATATATATATATATATATATATATATATATATATATATATATATTAAATCCCCAAAAGAAATAGCATGTAGATAGAATCCCAAAATTCACATCCTATTGATATTAATTTTATTAATATTAAAAATGGTCAAGTTGGAGTGCACGATATAAATAGTATTGTCTTTTTACAGAAGCAAATATGTATATTGTACCAAATAAAACTCCGAATATTACATTTGTTATATAGCTATTTTAGCATAAAACCTTGTTTCGTTGTGTATATGTTCGTATATATATATATATATATATATATATATATATATATATATATATATATATATATATATATATATATATATAAGCATGCGTACGTATGTGTAAGTTAAGTTTATATGTATATATTATTTGCAGATATTCTCCTTTTAAACCTACTAAAAATCCTTTTAGATTTTGATTTTTTTCTTTTGAAAGATTTTAAAACTATATAATAGTCAGATCATATTAAAAAAATATGAAATATAATATATTACCATCTTTCTTTACTTTTCTCTTTTCTTTATTTATTTTTTATATAAGTTTTCTTTCCTTTCAACCCCTTTCGTCAACATCACTACCAAAGATAGTCCCCTTCTTTATTTCGTTTTATGTCTTATTTCTTTTCTCTTTCCCTGCCTACCCTATTTTCTCTATTCTTTCCCCACCCAACACTTCTATTCCAAGGACACGTTAAAATTTTTATTCTCTAATACAAACATAATCTATAAGTCTTCTTCTATAATCGTGTCTGCCCTCTACCTTCTCTAAAGTTGCTCTATCGACTCACGAGAACACACACACACACACACACACACACACACATATATATATATATATATATATATATATATATATATATATATTTTCATCCGCAGACAGATCTGTTTCGCAGTATCCCTACTCATCAGGATATATATATATATATATATATATATATATATATATATATATATATATATAATTTCTTTTTGTATTTTACAGTTTCCTCGTCTACATTAAATAAACAAACTAAAGACACCTCTCCATATAATTTACGTATAAAATCAGCCAAATACATACACACACAGACACGCACACACGCACACTCACAACCACGCAGACACGTTTTCACTTTCCACTTTCCACTTTCTTTTTAAGTTCTGATATAAAACAAGTGAAAATGCGCATTTAATCAAAGAAAATAATGCCCCTCCACAGTGTTATATATTACGAACTTAATCAACACAAGAAATAAAAATAAGAAATTAAATCTAAAACAGTCAGTTCATAATATGCAGCTGATTAATGCATAATGTGTGAAACTCCTAGTCGGACTTTAGATGTATGTTTCTATATATATTAATCAATATATATAAAATTGTGTTATAATTGAGAGAATGCGACAGCACATAGCTGACCGCAAGTTCGGCTCCAAGTACTATTGGAGGATTTGTAAGCGAGTGCTCAACAATACGAAATCCTCAATACCTCCTTTAATCCATGGATTTGAGGTTCTCACGTCATCTGCGGACAAAGCTGAGTGCTTTGCCCACAGATTCTCATCCAACTCCACATTCGACTCGTCCGGAGTGCACCCACCCGACTTCCCTATTAGAACTGAGGCCAAACTGCACGACGTATATATTACCCCGACAGTAGTATCCAGAGTAATTTCAAAACTCGACCCCCATAAGGCGTGTGGAGACGATGGTATCCCGGTGATAGTCCTTAAGTAGTGTGCTCCTGAACTTTCCCCTGTCCTCTCTAAACTGTTTAACTGCTGCCTTTCTACTTCCTGCTTTCCTGCATGCTGGAACTTCTCTTCAGTCGTTCCTGTCTTTAAGAATTGTGGTGAACCCTCGGACCCATCCAACTATCGCCCTATCAGTCTTCTGCCGATATTCGGGAAAGTATTCGAGGCTATAATCAATGCTGAAATAGTTCATCATCTCACCGCCCACAAACTGTTCTCTGACAGGCAATATGGATTCCGCTTTGACAGCTCCACGGCCGACCTGCTAACAACCGTAACGGAGTACATGCTACAGGCCCTTGGTGAGTCCGAGGAGGCTCGCGCGGTTGCTCTGGACATCTCCAAGGCTTTCGACAGGGTTTGGCACTCTGGCCTCCTATGCAAACTACGCGGTTATGATATTACCGGTCACCTGCTTGACCTAATCCAATCTTTCTTAAATAACCGCAAAATGAAAGTCCTTCTGAATAGGCGTGCCTCTTCGTCCTACAGCACGAATGCTGGTGTCCCACAGGGCTCTATCCTGGGCCCGACGCTCTTCCTGATTTTCATCAACGACCTCCCAGATGAGATTAAGTCCCAAGTAGCCATCTACGCAGATGACACTACAATATACTCCCGCTCCAGTAAGAAACCTGTCGTGGCTACTGACCTTGAGCGGGATCTACACTCTGTGGTGAACTGGGGCAAGAAGTGGCTTGTCAACTTCAATTCCTCTAAGACCAAGCTGTTGTCTGTCACCCATTACAGTCAACCTCTTCTGCCTCCCATAAGCATGGACCGACCAAGCGATTCTCCCGGAGAGTAATACACTACGCCTCCTCGGACTTACCCTGTCCTCAGACCTCAAATGGAACCACTATATTGAATCCATAGCAAAATCTACTGCTAAGAAGATTGGGTTACTATGTCGATCCAGGATATTTTTTCCACCTGAATCCATCCTGCATATATACAAGTCAACCATCCGTTCGTGAATGAAGTACTGCTGCCATTTATGGGCAGGTACCCCTGCCGTTCTCCTCAGTGTTCTTGACAGGCTCCAAAGGAGAGTCTGTAATGTGATAGGTACTGATCTGGCGACTCGACTGCAGCCACTTCCCCATCGTCGAAATGTGGCCTCCCTCTGTCTCTTCTATAAATACTTTCATGGCTTCTGCTCGGATGAGCTTAAGTCACTGATGCCTCCTCAACAGGTGTTTACTCGTGCAACCAGATTGGCAACTGGGTCCCACCCATTTACAGTCAGGTTAGCCAAATGAAGACGACAATTCTACTCCTGCAGCTTCCTCTTTCGCACTTCCCGCCTGTGGAACTCACTCCCGTATTCTTGCTGTCCTGACGGCTACAACCTCCAGAAATTTAAATGCAAAGTCAATACTCATCTACTAACCACTGGCCTCTGTATAACCTTCCCTTTCTCTCCACCTATGTATCTGTCATTCGCACCTGCTTTCTCAGCTTTCTATTGTTCCTTTCTAACTAGCTTGTACTTCTCACTCTTTTCTAATTAATCTTTTTACATTTATGTAACCTCCAGCACATCAGTGGCTTTTCCGCCTTGCTCGGGGTGAAATGATTAAAAAAAAAAAATAATTCTACAAATAGCTTTATTTTTTGGTGGGGGGACACTTCCATTATCTTTCAACTGATGGTGCTGATTGCAATGTGAAGAGTTTTAAAAAACGCCAAACTAGCAAAAACCACTCATTAATGAAGACTTAGTCTGTGATGACTAATATAAATACAAGCAATTTCTCATTTGAACATGACAACAGTCAATAAAACAATTTTTAGTGAATTGATGTTAATGTTTGATTAAAATAGATAGTATAATTGCTAATTGACGATTATAAATTACTTTAGCAATTTCTTGGGAGTTAATGTTAGAAAATACTAATTGTTTAATTACAAATTAGTATCAGGTTTACATCATTATATATATATATATATATATATATATATATATATATATATATATATATATATATATATATATATATACACACATGCACAACATACATACACATGTGTTTAGTTCCTTAGATAAACTTGGAAACAAGGTAATTTATGCTACATAAAATCTATCGATATATACATACCTATATGCATGAAGATGCATATATATGTACGCGTGTATGCATATAGGTGTACAGATTCGCATACATGCATATACATACACACATATATATTTACAAATTTTTAAACGACCTTTTTTTAGTGACGTGTTAATTCCCCAATATATTCAATGAGAAACATCTGTATACGCTATAGAATATTATATATATGTAAATCTTTGACCTACGCAAAAAAAAATTCAGATCGATTTACTGGTTATGGCACAATTCACCGAAACATTTAGAATTTAACAACTCTTCTCATGCGATGTATTCCAAAATCAGGTAAATTGTAGATCAACGTTCGAAACTTTGATGTACATAAAATTTATCGGATTTATGTACAGGATTCAAAAAAGATTCGCGACAAACATACTTTTGGGTGGTGATTTGCGCACTTTTATGCATTTCTACTAGACGCTTCATTCAAACTCAACCAACATTGAGTCACTGGTAGATAAAATCCTGATTTCTTGACATACTAAGAAAAAATTAAATTGACACAGAGAAGTGTGGCAAACATTTATGGGAGATTTTGTTTGTCGCGATTGTTTATTTGTTCGAAATTTATAGTTTTATTCTAACAATTTTTGCAACTTCTACCTTATCATTTACCATAACGTTTTCACTTTTTCTACATGGTGCCAACCGCTTCTACATTTCAGGGACAATTCATCCACTTCTTTTGCGTCAACATTTCAACACATCCTATTTCAGTATCACGTAGCAGCCAGTCTTGTTTTTCCAAATGTACATATATTATTGCCTTTTATTGGCAACATTAACCAAGCATGAATACCGTTTTAGAAAAACAACAAAACCAATATTACTTCGTATATTTTCAACTTACGCGTCACGGAAACCACTGAAGCTTTCTGTATAAGCAATTGATTTTACCATTTCAACATAATCACAAAAATGTCACGCGCAACGCCGGACTATACAGCTATTAAAATATAAAAGACACACACACACACACACACACACACACACACACACACACATATATATATATATATATATATATAGAGAGAGAGAGAGAGAGAGAGAGAGAGAGACAGAGAGAGAGAGACAGAGAGTAGAGATAGAGAAAACTGACATGTTGGTTCATATTTTTGTAATCTGTGGATGTGTGTGTTGAGACAAGATCAGATGCGATACTTTAATGAGAGTATGTTAGTGCCAATTACCAGAAAGAAAACATTTTTAAATTAATTGAAATTAAATTTTAAGTAAATGCAAAAACAAGCTACTAAAGCTAATACAACATTGTAAAATGCGTATATTTTTGCAGATAAAATGAAACTAATCATGTGCACCAAGAACTATTGCTCGATATATTCCTTTTTTATGTTGCTCTTTAGGATAATGTAAATTTTTATTCTGTCGCGTACTTGTTTATGCCTGAAATCAAGATTTGTAAGAACGCAACAAAAACATTTTTAAAAAAATAAAAGGAAAAATGATAAAAATTTAAAGAAATTTAAAAAAAGAAATATTCATGTACCCAAGTTTGTTGTTTTGACGAATTTTTCAAAAGCTAAACTGAAGACCGTCGACAGTTTCAACGTCAAGAAAAAGCTCAAAATCTGTTAAAAATGTATATTCTAGATAAGTAATATTATTCATTTTTAAGACATATATGAAAAATAAGTATATATAAAAAGTAAATTTTTATGACAGTCTGTATTGAACATTTTCCAAAAAATTTAGCCAAATCCTAAACGTATGTGAAGGCAGTTTGCTTTTTATAAATTACGAATAACAGAATTGCTTTCTGTCTTGATATGAAACTCAGTGCAGTAAAACGATTTTTTGATCTCGAAATTCTCCTTGTTTTCATCATATTCACTTCTTTATTTATCTAGGCTTTTACACTATTATCTGGTACAATTGACTTCAATAACATTATCAGTTTTATTGCTGAATGTTTAAGAAATCAATAAGTTACACATGAACAACGACCTATCTATCTTAGGTTTTTACTTTTTTTCTGTAAAGACGAAAGACAATATTAGTAGAAGTTATGCAGTTGGACATATTCAAACAAAGTAGAAAATTACATAAACATTTTAATATAGAAGTTTTTTATGGAATTTTAAAATATAGGTATCATGAATAGTTTTAGTTTATCAAGAAGGATATTTTTTCGATGTTGATATTTTACTTCATGTGTTTGACTGGAAGGCAATTTTTGTGTATTATGTGAACGTTCCTTAATACTTTCACGTGACATACGGAGGCGGGGCATCGGATGAGCGTCTGTCTATTTTTTAAAAACTTTAAAAACTCCATTTCCACTGTTAAATAATTTAAATAAACACTTATCAATCTCTATTTTAAAAATCCATCTAGCGATTCTTCGGAAACTACTCATCGCGTGTACCACAAAATTCCCGTTTTATGACCGAAATGGTAACATCTACACCCGAACGTGTTATGTCAGGGAACCCATTAGGTCCTACGTTCTCTTAATTTTCCATGACCTACATCGAAAATAAAGTGTTTAATACAAATGATAAACCGGAGATTTATAAAAGGTTTGTTTTGATGAAAAATAGGGACGACATCGTAAATCCGAAATTAAACTTTGAAAATAGTTTATCGATAACATTTACCTATGAACTCATGGATAACAATTCCGTTTCTTGATGTTAATATAGAGCTAAATAAGAAAGAATTTATCTCAAACCTATGAAAAACACACACACACACACACACACACACACACACACACACACACACACACACACACACACTAGCAAGAACTCTTGTCTTCTTAACTACAATAGCAGTAATAACCAAGGTATAAATTAGCAGTAATACCAAAATGTTTAAATAGAGCACATCAAAATTACTTCTGCCAACTAAAATTTTCATGAACTAAAACGAATAAGACAGACATTGGATAACATTAACTTTCACGAATATATAACTGATAAACAAATAAAATTATTCTCACAAAATATGACACCATTATGATTGCTAACAGCTATCCCACATCTAAGTGCGTAAGAATTAGAAAAAAATAAAAGAAACAAATAGACAAATATTCAGTTTTACTTCAGAGTGAATTTTCTACTTGCAAAAATGTCAGCAGTGAACAAAGAGTAATTTATAATATAATACCATTATTATGATTATTTCGCTATTTGTAACATATGTATGTGGCACTGCATGAAGGATTAGAAAGGAATTGTGAAAGAAATACTACATACATATTGCATACATATTTAATGACTCAACCACGTCTAAGTTTATTGCTTTTGAATCTATCGAATATTATTTGAAAACTTCTTTTTGTTAATAGCTACAGAAGTATTTTTCTCCTTAATCTCATTGACAGTCTCTGCTCTTTCATAATTTAGTCGGCATTATACACCCTTTTGAAAATTAATTGAAACAACTGCTTTAATTTCGTTTCTTTCATTATACGGTTAGTTTTAGACCCACTGAATGATAGGGTTTAATCGATTTCTATTTTTAGCTTAAGATTAGGTCATTTGAAGTGGTGTGAAATAATATTGTTGACCAGGTCCACCATCGATTAGGAATATAGAATACAGAGCAGTATGTAATCTCTTCAATGAAATAACGTCAAAGATTAACACTCCCGAGACAGACACTCTACTGAATGGGACTATATCGCCAATACTCTGAAAAATATGCTTGCCTTTTATACAGGCCGCATTGAATATTTTGAGCCTTCTGATTAGTTAACTCTTCTATTGGTGAACCATAAAATGAGTCAGCTCATGGATGGCTCACTAGTATACAGGGGTACGCAATAACTCCAACAAATATCAATCTATTATCGTGGCGTATGATGAAATTTAGTCTTAAAAGATATTGCGTCATCCGTGATTCTATCAAATTCTTATCACGTTTTCTTATGTCTGTTTATTTTTATAATAATTTTTCTAGTTCAATCTTTACTTTCTTGAATTTAAGTTTATCTTTGCTTATCCCAATTGCTCTCGTAATGCTTGTTTACAAAATTCGAAATCACAACGGCTAATTTTTAAATAATTATAGCAGAACGCATTCGAGATTGTTTGGAAATATTACCGTCACAACAATTACAATTATATTAATTTTAACTTCGGAATTCACAGTTGACGGTGATCTCAGATGTCATAGAAAGTATTTGGGTTAATAAAAACGATGGGGCATTTCTTGATGAATAACTACTTAACGTCAAGAATATAATTAGAAACCAATCTTCCAGCGATAACTTGATAGCAGATAAGATTATGAGAACAATTCTCGTCAAAGAAAAGCTCTGAATACTCTTCCGAAAGTTTCTGAGGTATTCTGCACTTTTTAATCAGTTCTTCCGTAAGATGTCAATAGTTTTAAACTGTTTTAAACAGGATCTCGTCAATGTAATCAAATAATGTGGCATGTACTGTCAGGTAGTTCACATCTAAGACTGAAAAGTTTGGTCACCATTTAGAGTGGACTCGTCTGTTTACCCCGAATACATCTATCTATCTATCTATCTATCTATCTATCTATCTATCTATCTATCTATCTATCTATCTGTATGTCTGTTGTGGATTAAACAAATTACTTTGTGTGGTTAAAGAACCACACAAAATAATGAACAACAAAACATATTTGAAATAGAAAAATAAGTTATATTTAACGTAAAAATACAAACTTGAACGCTGGTTAATAAACCAGGAATACGATTATTAAGGAATATATATATATATATATATATATATATATATATATATATATATATATATACACAAGTCTGTGAAGTGAAGCCGTACTGGAATTAGTATGTCCGTGTAATACTATTCTGTCAGAGTGTAGCTCAGAACTACTATGACTACTGATGAACTATTCTCTGTGTAACTTCGCTATCTCTCGGGAAATTACGGACCTCCTACGGTACACTCCTGTTCTTACGGAGCCTGATCTCTCTATCGCAGGAGTATATGTATACACAAGTTGAGTCCATTATCGTAGAAAAATGAGAGATCCCACAACACTATCTATGAAAGTATTTCTTTTGAAAAGTATTGAAACAACTCTTATTTTTAGGAAGCATTCAAAGCAATCATGAGCATACTTTTAAATTACACTGCTTAACACAGACTGCTAATGGTTTAATTTTTTTAAACATTATTTTAGTGTATTAGAATGTTTTACAACTTTAAATTTCTAAATTAGAGCAATCTTATATGCATTAGAAACGAAAATCCCTCATACACATATATAGATATATATCTGTATATGTCTAAATATAAATATTTATAATACAATAGATTGTAGATATTCAGTAAAGAAAAAAAACAGCATTTTATGTAGCAATAATAGAGTCTAAAATTTTGCTCATATTTGACTGTCTACGATTTTTACTCTGCTAAAATGTTAATTTGTTAATTAGAAGCAGACGTCGTTTCGAAATTTTCACGTTAAATATTAATTTGTTATGATATTATGAATTTAATTTGCCATCACTAGAGAGTGAGGTCTCTCAATAATGACTGTACTTATGAATATTCCAGCGTTTTACTTTTTCTTCTTTCTGATTTAAATAATTAAATTTTAATAGTTATTTTGTAAGTTAAAAGGCAAATTGAGGGCAATGAGTTTTAGAATTTTGTGCTAATTGAATTTTCACTATTTCTATATACTTTTACTTATACTCGAAGAATTCATAATTTTTTTTTATTTTTAACTTAAGTCTAATAAAGGACACAGAAACTAGTTAAGATTCCGCATTAATTTAAGTTAGAGGAGATTTTGCGTCAAATTTTTACAACATTGACTTTTGTTCTGGGGATAGGTGACATCTTACTGTGGTTACTCTTACGAGGCAATCAACAATATTCCCGAACCCAGTGCGTTGGTAACCTATCAAAGTGCTGTAGGTGAAAAAACATGGTCAGATGTAATGTCTGAATGATATTTACTCAATAGTATTCATTGACGTTATAAAAATATTTTTCGTATTTTTTGAAAATCAAGAATCGCTAATATTATAATAACAATACCTCCCTTGGATGTATTATCCATTTTCTGTTTATATAATTTTACAATGTTATATTGATGGCGTGTTGTTGTTAGAGTTGCTGAGACTCTTCAACTATAACACTGTCAGCTCTCTGCTTCCGAGCAGAGAGCAATAGCCCAGTCGTGGTTCCGCTGAAGGATAGAACCACGACTGGGCAAAAATAGACAGACATTTTTTGGCCCGGCTATATGGCCGGGAATACCCACTATAAAATGACCATGTGTCACATCCAGCCTTGCGTGGGAAGGCTAGTAAATACAGTTGTTAGAGTTGCTGAGACTTTTCAACTATAACACTGTCAGCCCTCTGCCTTAGGGTAGAGGGCGCTCTCTGCTTCCGAGCAGAGAGCAATAACCCAGTCGTGGTTCCGCCGAAGGGTAGAACCACGACTGGGCAAAAATAGACAGACATTTTTTGGCCCGGCTATATGGCCGGGAATACCCACTATAAAATGACCATGTGTCACATCCAGCCTTGCGTGGGAAGGCTAGTAAATACAGTTGTTGGAATCAACAAGACCCTTTATAAAAACGTACAAACATTGTAATTTTGTTCTTTTGTTAACGCTGACGTTAAGCTACATTCTGTTATTAATGAATGATGTTTCTTTTTATTATTTTATTCCTAGCAAGACAAGAATGACACTGATGCACAGGGATATACAGTAGGGCATAAAAACTTACACAGGTTATCAACGAAAAGAGAAGTAAGGATAGGATTAAGAGGGATACAAGATTGCAATTGAAGTTGCACTTAAACTGTTGGAGTTTGTAGCTCCCAGCAAATCAATAAATGTAAAGACGTTCCACGGGCAGGAATTGCGAAAAAAGAAACTGTTAGAGTAGAGATAGTAGCACGCGTATACACATGTGGTCTGGGCACCAGAAAAAAGAAGCTCGTCAAACTTTTGCCATGAAAGTATTTGTAGATGAGAAAATTGGTGAGAAAGTGACTGAAGTCAGACTCGATTGTATCACATATTCCGCATCGGATTTAGTTGAATAACTCAAGGTGAATAGCTTTAGCACTAAAGTAGATACAGCAAATTTACTAGAAAACTAAATTTATTAATTCTACTACAAAACTAGTTTTATAAATGTGCTAGATGGATACAGATGAGAAACACTTTCTGGCCCGACAGAGTCATCAAATTATATATAGATGCAACTATAGATTCGATTTACTGGCTCTACTTCACGTCGGGTGATAAAGTGAAGGCAAGGAGGCGTGGTCTGTTGCTCTCCATAGTTACCCTGAAATTATTTGTAGATGAGAAAATCGGTGAGAAAATGTAGGGACGAGCGAGCAGCCATGTTAGAATCGATTCCATTGCAGATTCTCTTTTGGATTTTTGAGAGAGTGTGGTGATGTGATCGCGGTTGGTTGCTCTCCATAATTCCTCTGAAAGTATTTGTAAATACGAAAGTCGTTCTGAAACTGACTGAAGGAGGGTGGGGGGCACGTCAGAATCGATCACTTTGTAGATACGCTTTTGGATTTTTTCAGGAAATTCGTGGTAAAAAAGCAGAAGTACCTAAGCAGATATGGAAAATTATTCCAATGCTCGGATGAATGTTTAATTTCTAAAAGTGAAAGATGGGTTCTAACAAGAACCACTTTCTGGCCCGACACAGCCATCAAATGATACTAACAGTAGATGCAACTATAGGTGTCATATACTCGGTCCACTACATGTCGGTTGAGAGAGCCAGGCAAAGGATGCACTGCATCTTGTTCTCTAGGAGATTGGCGTCATTCATTTTATTGGTATGCATCAAAGTTTATCTAAGCTGGTTAAAAGAGAGCAGTTTCAATGTCACAACTTCTGTCTGAAACCGTGAATTGTACCTAAATCTATATATTGGATTTTGTTTAACTTACGGTTGTCTTGAAAATGTTCACTCAATTTTAAAAAGTATAAAAAAATACCGAATATTATTGAAAGGACATCATGTCAGGCCAAATATTTTGAACGTACGCTCTCATATATATATGATAAAATTTAATTTATATATTAAACTAAAGAATATATTAAAAATTATAACTAATAATAAAATAAAATTAGTATTTAACTATACAGTGATAAATGATATATGAAATTGTTTTCTTATCGTAGATGTTATTATGAATTGGATAGTTTATTTTGTACTAGTATGTAAAGGACCTTTGTATTTAAAGTAAGATTTTTACTTATACTCTTTGCCATGTACCAATTTCAGATCTTCTATTTCTTGAAGAAATATAGGGTTTTTTCAATTAATTGATGTCATTTAAAATATCATTATCCGTGCCGCTACCTAATAAGTTGTAGAATATTGAAGAATAAAAGAGGTATTTATGAAAATTTGAAGAAGATGTTCAAAGGGATATAGATTTTATAAGTGATTTTTTCAATTTACAAAAGCTCACTACATGTGGCAAGACATATGCTTATAACATAATAATGATATTATACTTTTTATTTGGGAATGATTTTCTTAAAATCATTTAACCCAATGCAAGGCAGTGTCACAAGTAGTGCGTAGGGACTTACACTGAGAGAAAAGAAAAGAATGTACAGAAAGGATAATTGATGGGTATGATACAATAAGATTGAAGATGGCTATTGACGTGGCATTTAGCGTTTTGGAGAGAGTATTTATCAGGGAAGAAAGTAAACGGAAGGGAGTTTCACAAGCAGGAAGTCCTTTGAGAACTGTTAGAGTATAAGTGGCAGTTATATTTAACCATTTAAATGGAAGAAAGAATTAAACCTAGGCGCCAATACAATTAAGCACTTAAATGCATGTAGTCATGGCACTAAGGGGAAAATAGATGTTCTACTAGAATTCATTATTGGTGATCACATTCTTAACAGTATATGATAGACAGATAACACGATGTTTATATCAGATCCAAAGAGGAAACTACAAGAAATCGTACAGAAAAACGCAAAGGACAGTGAAAATAAAGGATTAAACATCAATTAGTGAAAAACAGAGATCATGGATGTTAGCAGAACGACAAGGGTGATATTTAAATTCCAAATTACAGATTCGCAAATCGAACATATATATCAATTTAAATTTCTAGGAAAGCGAACAATACCTTTTAAAATCTAAGCAAAATAGTAACAAAAGAAAGAAATCACTTAGAAACAAAAAACGAGTATTGAACTGTTACATAATTTCACTCCTCCTATATTGTACTCAAATCAAACCATGCAAGGTAATAATTCTACTAAGATGCAAAGGTTTACTTGGAATCAAAGAGAATGAGAAAAGTTCAGAAGGAGTTAGAAACAAGTAATCAACATCTATTTCTGTTCAAATACCCTCCTTTTGTTTGAAATGAAAGCTGGACAATTTTTTTAACAGATGAAAAAGAGAACTGACTAAACGTGATTCTATAGATGATCGCTTGAGATATTATCGACTGAACATGTGAGCAACGATAGAATTAAAAAAAATGGGGCAAAAAGATAATTATATTAATGTCAGGAAAGATTTGATTTCTAGGGAACATAATGAGGAAAGCAGACTGAGAAAATAAGATACTCAAAAGAACGATTAGAGGTAAAGCAACTAAGGGAATCAATGCATAATGTATCTTGATTAAATTGATTACGGATGAAGATTAAGGATGGACAAAAAAACAAAAGAAATCATTAAAAAGTATAAAGTATAGAGGTAGAGCAGCGTTCTCATTACCATTTTTTATTTAGAAATTTACTTACTGAGAGCCGTCACCACTCTCTTAACGTTGTGAATCAAGACACTGCCATAAAATGTACAGTAGATTTTGCGATGTATTTCGTTTGGCGTCGCCTGGACTGATGCTTCCCTCACTTAGAACTATCATTCACCAATTTTGACGAGTGTATAATTGGGCCGGTTCTTTTCGTGACATTTTCATGTGCACAGCCACGCTTCTTGCATCCAAAAATTTGCTTCTTTTTTCATTGTCTGATGAATTTATTTTATAATTTTTTATGTCGTTTCACGTTATCTTCAAAATGCTCGACTAGAATAGCGTCGTCACTAATTTGACCGACTTTGTGTTCACACATAAAAAAAAAGAAGTAAAATACCAAAAGCCCCCAGATTTTACCCTGTTAAGGTTGTCTATCTGCCTCATTAATCAGCCTGAACTTGAATAATCTGAATTCTTCCATTGATATTCGTTTATTCCGAGCTCTTTGAAAGTACCCGCACTTCCTACGTGATTACGCGAAAAATATTCGTCTCACCGATTTACAGATCGTTTTTATTAACAGAAAATCTTTTTGATTACAAGCGGTTTTATTTTGTTCATGGGTTTCATTTATTTTTTTATATCACGAAATAAAATATACTTCGTGGTTTATTATTATTATTATTATTGAACAAGATAATGAGAAACTAGGGCACAAATATACAATGTCTAGTATATTTATAATGAAATATAGTCCGATTATGGTATAGAAAGTAATGAATCATTGTTGAATCTATGTGGCAGTGGTGTCAGTTTTATCTTCAAAAACAGATCATACGCTTGCAAGAGCTAAAGCGAGTTATAGACATATATCGACATCAGATGAATAAATCTGGCGATACGGTCTCTCGTTGAGGATGTTACCAAATGCCAAGATGTGACTTCAAAGTCTCCGTGAATAGTTGTATATTATCGTATCAATATCAGTTTATGATACACTAACATTACTATGGGAACAGATAGGCACAAACAGTTTGTTCTTAGTAAATGACTTATTATTATTATTATTATTATTATTATTATATCGTTTTTTCGTAATAGATTTATTTCTGCTATGGTCGCACTAGCTATGAAGTCTGCGGGAAGACCTAAGGCATTTCGAGGTGTTTTGTTTTGGCTCCATTTCATGTTTATATCTCCCTAACATATTTACCGTTACGTAGATAAAGTTCTCCTTATTGTATATTACTTAAGATGGGGTTTCCATGGATTCTCTCAATGTGTTTTTTTTTCATTTTTTATCATTTCAAGTGCACTCACTCTCATTAGAACGATACTTGTTTTCAATTTCCACATTTTTTCTAGTTCAATTTCCAAGTGTTTATATTTTGACAGATTTTCGAATTCCTTGGTTACTATGCTACAATCAGTTGGACAAGTCATATCAATTGATAAGCAAGTTTTCTTTTTTTGATTTTTAACAATAATGTCCGGTCTATTTGGTACATTTTTCTGTCTGTATAGAGGGTGTAATCCCCTAGAATGCTGACATAATCTTTATTATTATTATTTATTATTATTTATTTATATTATTATTATTATTATTATTATTATTATTATTATTATTATTATTATTATTATTATGTCATTTGTAATCATATTTCCATTTCTGCTATGGTCGCACTACCAACCAAGTCTGCGGGAAGACTTAAGACAGTTCGTAACGTGTTGTTATGGTTCCAGTTCTTGTTTTTTCTATCTCCCCTATCATCGCTAGCGTTACATGGATAAAGTTTCCCTTAGTGTGTGGGCTGCACTTAATAAGACAATTTTTTGTATATCTCTTAAGCTGGGGTTTCCAGGGATTTTTCAATGTGTTGTTTTGATCCGTTTTTTATCATTCCAAGTGTACCTACTATTACTGGCTCAACACTTGTTTTCAATTTCCACATTTTTCTATTTCAATTTCCAGGTCTTTATATTTTGACAGTTTTTCCACATCCTCGGTTGCCGCTGGACAAGCCATATCAATTATTAGACAAGTTTTCTCTTTCTGGTTTTTAACAATAATGTCTGGCCTATTTACTTCAATTTTTCTGTCCGTGTAGATGGTGTAATCCCATAGAATGGTGACATCTTCTATTTCTGTAACCGGTGCTGGGTGATGTTCATACCAGTGTTTGTTTACAGATTTTCCATAGTGTTTGCACTTTGTCCAATGTAAATATTGCCCCTTTCTATCGTGGCGATTTTTAAATTCATTTGGGTTAATACTGAACAGCCTGAGATTAGATGGTCTATTGTTTCTTGGTGTTTATCACAAAACCTGCATTTTGGATCCATATTATTATGCATAATATTTGCTTGAAAGTTTCTGATGAAAAGAACTTGGTCTTGTGCTGCAAGAATAAAGCTTTCATTCTCAGACTTTAATCCAGTTGCACGTAACCATCGATGAGTATTAATTTTATCAACATTGGATTTATTGGCACGTTCTGGATATTGGCCATGCGGAGGTTTGTCTTGCCAGCGTTGTTTCATCTGTTCAAGAGCTTTATCTTTGGCTATCATTTTCATAATTATGCAGCAATAGTTGTTTCATGGCTCCTGTTTTGCTTTTCTACAGAATCTACTAACTGTAAATCTTGTCTGTATTTACTGCCTTCGTTTTTTATTGAATATTTCTTCTTTCAGTCTTCTTGTTACCTTACTAATTGTATCATCCAATCCTTTGTTGTTTCTATGTATGTTAGTAAGCCAATAGTTGTTGTCTTGTATGACATTTCTAGCTGAATAAGATCTCTTCCAACTTCTTTACGGGTATATATAGTCGGTGTACATCAGCCCTTGGATGATGCATCTTATACTTAGAATGAAGCTTTCTTGTTTTAGAATCCATTCGCCTGATATCGTTTAGAGTCTAGTTTAAGATGTTGAAACTATATTGGACAATAGGATTGCAAGGCTATTAATGGCCATAATTCTGTTCTGAAAATTCAATTCAGTTTTTAATATCATTCGTAGCCTTCTATAGTAATCTTTACGCAGTATTTCTTTCATTTTTATGGTGAATATTTTCAACCTCATTTACACCTAGGTATGTATAAGCTTCTTCTGGTTTCAATTCTTTTATTGTTACAGCAGCGTCTAAGTTAATTGAGGATGTTTCTTGTATTGATCCACGTAAATCTGTAGCTTTAGCACATTTATTCAAATTGAATTTCATTCCAGTGTCTTTGTTGAAGCATTTTACAGTTTGCAGAATACCTTCCAGCTCATTATCATTCTTAGCATATAACTTTAAATCATCCATGTAAAATAGATGGCTTATTTTCTTTGGGCCTATTTTATAACCACATTCTGTCTTATTAAGTTGACTGGTTAGTGCTATAAATGATATGCAGGGAGACAAAGAATCACCTTGAAATATACCTACTATGATGTTTATTTCATCAGAATTATAGGTTCCATTTATATGACTGAGGTAAAGTGTTGTTTTTCATGTAGACACACACTGTTTGATGAAATTGATTATGACGAGTGATATCTTGTATATATTTAAAGTCTTTAAAATCCAGGCATGTGGCACACTATCGAATTCCTTACGATAATCTATCTAGGCAGTACTAAGATTTTTCTTTGTACTGTAGCATTTTTTCAGGATCATTTTGTTAATAGGCAATTGGTCTTTACATCCGTAACAGCCACGTTTGCTCCCTTTTTGTTCAAGCGGTAACATGCCATTTCTTTCTAAGAATAAATATGTCTGTTTTGTTAAAATTCATGTTAATAGTTTATATGTTGTCGGAATGCATGTAATTGTTCTGTAGTTTTTCGGGTTGTTTGTGTCACCATTCTTGGGTAGAAGAAATGTAATTCTTTTGGTCATCCATGCAGGAATTTTAGTGGGATCGTCAACGATTTCTTGAGGTCTTTAAAAAAAAATTCGATAATATCTAAAAAAATTCATCTTTATATTAAAACAGAATTTTATATAGAGAAAAAAAAATAAAAGAAAGAGACGCTGGTTGAAAAAACAAACAAACTTGGATGTAACGGACGTTCAACGGAAAAAACACATCACTACATTTCGAGAGTATTATTATTATTATTATTATTATTATTATTATTATTATTATTATTATTATTTCCTTAGATTTTTAGTTTCTAAAGATTTTCTTCAGTGGTGCAACCAGTGACATAAGGTCATAATTGGCATCATAAAAAACAATTCAGCCTAAGATCATACATATTGACATGGCTAAATTTATCCGCCAACTGTGACCTGTATTTGTGAGATACATCTTTTGTATTTCTTTAAAGTATGATTTGTCAGAAATTCATTTAATGAGACTATCAGAAGTTTTTTTCAATCAATCATAGAGCTCTAGCTACAACTGGAATTGTTCATCTTTTCATATACATCATTATTAAGATTGCCACTTTAAAATACTTGTAATTTGATAGTTCATTTTTAATATAAAAAATATACATTACACTCTACAGTGCTCATAGTTAGGTTCTTCTGGTCTTTCATCACATTATCTGGGCGATTAGCTTTCATTGTTCTATGTATATTTGTATATTATAAAATCTTATAAAACTGCTACGTGGCCTATCTCTGTAACATATCTATTTTTTGTTGGATCCCTTTTCGTGAAACGACTATTAAGATTCATTTACATTACTTGCTCTGCAACGACTACAAGAACTCAGCCGGAACGACACTTGGGACTCAGTTCCATTCCTTTCGTCGAACGATTATTGTAACCCAACGATATTCCTTTCCCTGGAACAACTCTTGGTAATCAATTACATTCCTTTACCTGGAACGAATATTGGGACAAAATTATCATCCTTTTCTTTGGAACGACTATTGGGACGAGATTACTTTTTTATCCTGGGACGACTCTTGGGACTCAATTATGTTCCTTCCCCTGGAACAACTACTGCGTCTCAATGACAATCCTTTCTCTTGAACGATTACTGGGGCACAAACCCACCGTTGACATCAAGTGGAATTTTTTCGAATGTTTGATTGCTTAAGATTTTTAAAAAAACCTGTTTCTTGCAACGCCTTACTACAGTACCTTCCTCTTTCTCACATACTCTAATTCTTTAAGAGCCACATAGAACTACAAATAGTGTATTACTTCGATATCAGTGATATAGTTACGTAATCCTCACTTTCCAGTATCGACAGTGTTCAAGAATATTTTTATGGCCCTGTGTTGAGGAGATATTTTTCAATAAACAACTCCTTTAACCCCAGATCAATTATCGTTAGGTTTCCAACAAAAAAATTCAGATTCTCATTTTTAAAACAATAAAACATGTAATATATATTTAAATGCCTAATGTGAAAATTCACGATTTACGTTATATTATGGGTGGGCATGATGTAATTCTTGCAGAAGCAGATGATATCAGCGATATTACCGTTTTGACGACCACGCTTTTCTTTATAAACTGTGCAAACTTGTTTATGACAATAGTTGAAATTTTTCAAAATTTAGTCTTTCTTTGTTACTGATGACAAAAAATATCGCTATAAAATTTATAAAATTCACGTTTTTCTGATCAGAAATTTATTTAATGCACAAAGTTTAATAAGTGCAAAATTTATAAGAATAACAATCATAAGTATAGATGCATGTGGTTATTTAAAGAAACTACACATGTAAAGATTCAAATTTGAATGTTTATCTATTTCACTGGACCAACTTGTCTATCTACCATCAGAATTGTTGACGCTTTGTAAGAAGGAATTTAATGCGAATATTTGAGCATTCAGTTTGAATCCGATCTTTTGGCCGAAGATATATATTTTTATCGTTTCAGTTCAAACAAGACAGTACTGCTACTGGTGCGCAGGGGAATACATAAGAGTAGAGTAAAAGGTTACATAGGTGGAAAGTGAATAGAAAGAGGAACATGTTAGAGTGGGTCTCAGAAAAGTGGTGAGGGATTAGAATACTGGTGAGAAGAGAGTTACGTCAGAATAAATGTCAGAAGAACAGGGTTCAGGAGATGCCTAGGAAAGGATAAGAAATTACGAAAGTTAAGCATTTAAGAGGTGATTATTGACGTTTCATTTAAATTTTTGAAGATTGTGGCTATCAGGTTAGAGATTATATGGAAGGGGATTCCATAAAAGGGAAATGCCAGAAAGGAACCTGTTGTAGTAGAAGAAACGGTTATATGTAATTATTTCAAAAGTAAAACAGTGGGACCTTATTGCCAGTTTGGTTGCTCGAGTAAATTAATGTAGAAGAAGCACCGCGGAGCTAAACTCGATAGAGCAGAAGCCGTGAAAAGATTTTGTAGAAAGGACAAAGGGAAGCCAGGTCTCGTCGGGGAGAAAGTGATTGAAGTTGAGTTGCCACATCGGGATTGATTACATTGCAGATTTCCATTTAGATTTTGTCGAGAACCTGGACATGAATAGCAGCAGCGCTCGACCAGGGATGACAGCAGTATTCACCGCATGGTCGGATATTTGATATATACTGAAAGCCTAAAGATTAATAGGTTAAAGAAAAGATTGCAGAAAGTAAACAGATTTACAAATCTCAGTAGTTTTATTTGCTAATAGATATATTTTCTAGTTTTTAATGTTAATTTATGGAAGGGAAAATATTATTACTCATTTTCTGCGACTGAGATATCCATTTTTTCAACAAAAGAGAAAAATGCTAATTTAAAGATTGAATGGCTTTTGAGACAACGTCAGTGAATTGTTAATATATAGTTATATAGGAATTTAAATATGAAGTCAATGTACACAAAACTGTCAGCCCCTACTTTTTAATAGAACTGGAATTTTAGTTTTAATACATAAATATACCTCTGTCTATATGTCAAAGGTGAGTTTCTTTAATTCTGTACACTATTTATATCGTTCGGACTGCTGTTCTTTTTTATGGTCACATTCCCGGCGTTTGAGCTGTTACATTCTGCGATATTCTTCAGCTGATATACGACGGAATTTCAAATTGAAATCTTTAATTAAATTGTGGGGATGAAATTTTTTAATTCTACCTTCCATGAATTTTTGTTTTTCGATTCCTCAGTTCCATTTAATTCTTTTAAGTATCAAAACTTTTGTTTTGTTCATTCTAATTTGGCCAGGTATTAAAAGTAACAATTCTTTGCCTTGAGATACTTTTTGCACCACTCAAGCGGCATTTTCATTAACACAGCCCAGTGGGTAACAGGATTCTACACACTGATTTCTCTCATCCTCATTCGATTTATATTACATTTCCAAGAAGGAAGTTACACTAAAACAATATCTGGCAATATAAAATAAACCCCCGAGTCGATGTCTCCTTACTCCTTACTTTTTCAAGTTCATGCCATTGGGATATGGTTAATGTTTCTTTAATTCGGCCTTGTTCCATACATAACGGAAATCCCTACGGCTTACATGTTTTATCCGTTGCCATCTAAATTATTAGTAGGTATTCATCAGAAGGTTCAAAGTCGTTTGGAGGTTGGATTTGTAAGATATATTGTGGAATAGTAGAAGAATAAAATACATGTTTTCATGTTAAGGTAGAAAATTATTAAAAAGAAAAGAATAACAAAAATTGATAGAAATTAACGTTCATTTAGAAGGTTAAGGGTATAATGAGTTGTAGAAAATGTTAGTAGTAGTAATTCGTTGAAAAGTGTTTATGCGTACATATGTATGTATGTATTTGCGTCTGTTTGATAGGAATGTCTTTGAATGGAGAAGAAGAAGTAAAATGGATCAGCACACGGGAAAGAAGGGGAAATAGAACGCATGTTCGGGTCACTGTAAGCTTTTCCTGTTACATTTTAGCTAGTCTTCTCTGATGCTTTCATCACCTGACTGACTGGCTGAATATGAATATGAATAGAATTTAAACTTTTTCGCACTCGATTGCAAAGTCCGTTTAGTCTTGCAAGTCACTTCCATTGGTCAGAAAATCAGTTTAATTGCGAAATCCGGTTTCGACATTTCTTTAAGGACATGGTCAATTTCTTTTTATTTGGGAATAACCAGGATTTCACATTTCATTGGCAATTTTTGCAAAAGTGAAAAAGTGAATATCCTATTTTTGTAAAAGTGAAGAAGTGAATATCCTATCCCACTAAGTCATTGGTTAATCTTTATTTATCCCAAATATGTACCCTTTCATATATGCCTTTAGGCTCTTACAACTACCCTATATATTAAGCCTCTAGCTTGAGGGAATACTGAGCTTTCTTGTCAGTGAATAATAAAAAAAATACGTTCAATATATAAACACTGATCTTAGAGACAGTATATTTGTTTTATCAACACAAAATATAGAGACCTAGTCAAGAAATGAAGCAGACGAATGACTTTGCAGCAGCAATGGAAAAATACTTCCGTTAATAGGAATGTAACGTGAAAAATAATTCCTCCTTTGTTTTCATTACAACAAATAATATAGCAGAAACTAATTCAGTAGTTTAAAGAATTAGCAATTTGTAGATACCACGTGTGCTTATGACACAGCACATCTCTGCGATATCCCAGAATCCACCTCAGTATTTTATCTGTTTTAAATAATACCGTTGTGTTGAGAACTTCGGATCATTCTGTAGGTTCAATTTGCTCCAGGAATCTCCTCGTTTTTTTAAACAGTTCCAAGTGTTTAGAGAAAAATTGTTAGAAAAAAACTTAATAGACCTTCATCTTTATTATATGGCCCTTTTCATGGCATTGTTGTTGGCTCTGTTTTAAGATTTATTCTGAGCAGCCATATCCATGCAGTTTTATTTGAATTTGATTGAAATGTTATTTTTGCGATTGACACAATCAGGATGTTTCATGAATGTTTCGTGCTGGCAAGACGGCTTAGGGATAATCTGACGCCATCATGAATGCGTCGGAGTTAGGAGATGTTGGAACCAGTCATGTGCATTGGATAGTGTCGTATGCCTAGTCTATGGGAACGAACTGAGTTATGACTCATCAGACGGACATCAGAGTGGTTCGTAAACAATAATATTAATCAAATTAATTTATAATTATTTGTTTTTTAATAGAATAACGAAATAATTGAAATTCTGAGTGTGAAACAAATTCTTTTCAAAATGAGAATTCTTTAAAATAGTCGAATGCAGTATTTAATACAAGTGATCGTGTATATTTGCAACATTGTTGCAAAGACTAAAACGTAATTTAAAAGATTCATAAAGCAATATAATTAATCATATGTAGCGATATGTAGCGATAAACTTTATTTCTATTTTATTTTTAAAATCGGGTAAAAAAGATCGATGTCGCTTTATATTGACTTGATTTGCTACACCTTTGATTATTTAAAATCTAACCATATTTTGGATTTTGACATTTTATTTTAATTAATTTTATTTTATTTTATATTAGCCAGTGAATATTGCAGTGAAGAGAATAAATGTAATTTTTTCTAGAATATGTTGTATCTTAAAAATCACTTTTAATTGATCGCCATTTGTAGCAGATGAGATGGTTTCATAGCGTCTCCTAGATTATTTGAATGGAGGTAAATGTAACGAAACTAACAGTAACTGAAACTTGGCTCCTCGATATCCCATTCCAAATAATTATCCGTTGCACCATCTAAATATCTGAAGTCAAAGAAACAACCTAGAAATAATCTAATAAACTGTATATATTTGCAATAAGCTATTTTCTTGATCGGTTCAACAGTGAGGAAAAGGCGGCCAATAGATATTTTCTATTATTTTATGAAGACAGTTTTTTTTTTGTATTGGTTTACTTTACAAAAGCAGAAATGCCTAAAGATTTGCATCAAGTTTTTTCGCTTATTACATTTCTTAATCTTTTTGCAAAATTGTATTTTTATATAATTATTTTGCGGGGAGCCGAGATCTTATATCAGTTTGAAAATTTCAAGTCGAAAATACGATAAGAAAATAAACATTAATTGTATTATTTCGCTCGGAAGACAAATCTTCGCTGTTATTCAAATAAGTTACGTTTGCGAGAAAAATGTTTAGTTTTGTTTTCACATTCATCCGAATGAAGATATTTCTATTCCCTTTTACATTTCTTTTTATTTTCTCTTGTTCTCCATATATTATTTCTGCATAAAACGGATTTATTTTTTCTGAATGTTAATGCGTAATATTAAAATAACATTATTCTATATTATTCCCTTTTTCACATATCGCCTCCCTTCAAGGCGTTACGCTCATATCACGATAGAACACCCGTTCTCGTAGGATCAACAAAAATATGCTATGTCTGGCTATGTGTGAGCGCTTGGGACGACACATACTAACGATTTCCCTCCATTTATTTAGAAATATGTACTGGTATTTACATTTCAAAATGTTTAATTTGTTCTGTATTAGTTTTATAGGGTTTAGCGTGCGGAATTTTAGTAGTAAGCTCTTTTTTGGTAGTGGAGGGTATGTGGCTTGATACTTGAGTTTGTAGTGGTAGGTAGGAGGGAATTAAGTGCTTAAACAATTTTTTTAAGAAACCTTCTTGTAAGTAATTTTAAGAATCGGATAGTCATTGCAATTTATACTAATTTCTATGACGACACGTATATATATATATATATATATATATATATATATATGCATACGCGCGTGTGTATGTATGAATAAAAGCATTTGGTGGGAGCTGGTCATTTAATCAGCTATTCAGTAGCGTTGTATCCACAACATATTTACTCTGTTATTGGACTAATGATGCTATAAATATCAAAATAAAGATGAGTCGTACATTCATTAAATTTTCACAATTGTGGGGCTAGCATCCAAGGGGAATCAAAACTCCATAGCCAAAACCAATGAGAAAACAACAGTAAATTATTCTATGTTTTCTCAAGAAGCAATGATAATTCACAGATGAAAATATTCAAATGCACACAGAGAAAGTCATGAGAACCATAACATTAAAGATACCATTACAAAATGCTGTTTAGTTAAAATTTAGATTATTTTTTCAAAGAAAAATCACATCAAAGTTAAGACCCAGAAGCGTTTGTTTACTAGTAAGAGTTTCAATATTATGAATATGCATGAGAAAATTGATAATAACGTTACCGTTATACATGATTTTGCAAAAATAAAAACCAGTTATTATTATATGAAAAGCATCAATTATGATATCACACGCTTCCAAATTACGCCTGATTATATTTTGTATTTTTGTTTCTTTTTTTTTGTTCTGATGGCGAGGTCAATTTTTATTTGATCTTGACGAAGGGCAAATAATTTGAATTTATTATCCGACTTTTGTTTATATGCTTTATATCAAAGCCTACGAAACAATTACATTTCGCGGTAAATTCCCTTTTTTCATAATAATACATTACATGTGTTTTCTTGAAGTTTGTTGTTCTCTATTGATAGAAAAGAAAGCTAATCAGATTAGCATTGCCATGGACTCAAGCACATGAATTCAAGAATTGTAAATATATATTTTTTGTTATGACTGATTGTAATAACTTTTTTATGTGAATCAATGAGTTGAAAATAAAACCATTAGACGTTTTATATTGGTGTGTGGCTAAACTGCGTTGTTAAGCAACGGATAAATCACGTGAGGTTGTGGGGGTAATTTATCGTATTTACATGGTAACTCTGTTTATATTTTTAATTTAATTTGCATGCAATTTCCTTTTTGTGACTACAGAGGATCGAAAATTTCTGACATAAACGGACGTAGATATACGAGGGTGGGTTGAAAAGTACCTCGGCTGATTATTAAAGAATGATGTAAAATTTGTTTAACTTCCTATGTTTCAATCTAGGGAAAGCAGTTTTACTGCTACTGGTGTGCAGGTGGTTATGTTGGAGAAAGTGATGAGAAAGAGAGACAGGTTATACGGGGTGTCAGGAAGTAGGTAATAGAAGGATAAATATTCAGTACTCTTGCGGATGGTAGATTTATATATGTGCATGATGGATTCAGATGGGCACAACTTCCTGGCCCTACGCAGTGAACCGGCCTTCTCAGCAGCAGATATAGCTATGGATTCGTTATAGTTATTCCCTTTGAGGTCTGCTGAGAGAGTTAACCCAAGGAGGTGCAGTGTTTTGGTTTCAGGGAGACTAGCCTGATGTATGTTAATGGTGGGTACAAGCGATTGTCTCTGAGGGTTAATAGATAGCAGCTTCGTTTTGGAAGTGTTAAAATTCACGGGTGATTTCTTACCAAGGCCACCACAGATTGGAGATCTTTTTCAAGCTCAGCACCGAGGTTTGCATTGTCAACCTCAGCAGATTTTTGATCGAATAAACGGTAGTGTCGTTAGCGTAGATGCCTAATTGGGATCTGATTACATCTAGGAGAAGGTTAATGAAAATCAGAAAAAGTATGAATTTCAAATTTACTTATTAATAACTCCAATCTTTATTTTCATGTAAACAATTATATGATTATTCAAAGGAAACTTCAGAAGGCACTAGTAGCTATTTATCTTGAAAATGTACATGATTTGTCATGGTGGGATTATAATGAACCTCCAGGAAAAGGTTCAGCTTCGAATGGCATTTGAATATACCGACATGGTTGCTACATCAAAAAACAACGCCCTAGATTGATCAAGAGTTTAAAAGTTGCCAACAGACTGCAGGAGAAGAATCAAGTATTTAAACGACCTGCAACTATCACATTGACCGTGTTCCACACATAGTGATGGATGATATTCTACTAGTCTTCTGACATGTGATCAAAATCGTACCAGGCTGACTACATGACAGTAAAATCTGACATTGTTTTGGGCAGATTAAACTTCCTCAAACGATTTTGGAGGGTTTGTGAACATGTATGCCGTGATAACTACAACTTATGTAAAAATTACAAATGTTTGGCATATATATATATATATATATATATATATATATATATATATATATATATAATTTAGAAATTAGCTATTTCCGCCACCTAGGTTTTAACCTTTCATTATTTTAGGTGATTTACAATAACTGATTTTCCTTTTTACAAACGCCAAAAATAAGGAAATTTTATGAACGCGCGACAGGAATTTTCAAAAACGAAAAATTTCAATAGCAAGGGAGGATGTATTTAAGGATTCTTCAGCACATTCATCCCTGTTTCTATTATACTAGGAAGTATTTAATGGTATAATTACATCTGTACAAAATGTCATAATTAATTTAAACATCTTTTTAATTTCGAAAATGTTTTGGTTGTTTGAAAATTCCAATCGTGCGTTCGTATAAAATTATTTCTCGTGCGTTTGAAAACAAAAAAATCAGTTATTGTAAATAGCTTAAAATTATTGACATCTTGAAGCCTATGTTGAGGAAATAAATAAATAAATAATGAAAATAATGAAAAATATTGAAATGTTCTACAATATAAATTTACTGAACACATTTTTAATAAAACTCGTCTATTTTTATTGTGAAACACATCTAAGCTTCACACTCATGAGGTACACCGAGGTGATAGAATTCTAGTCATCGTCCTAAAGATACGCAAACCTGAGCTCTCCCTGTACTCTCCATAACCAATGACAATTGCATGACATCTTCTTGATTTCCTGCAATTTAGAAGCCATCTCATCACCTAATTATATTTTTATCAGCCTCTTACCTCTTTTTCAAAACGTATTTAAGACCATTCAAGTCAATTAATTGCCATACGTGATACACGCTTGGGTGATCATGTCTTGAAAGAGACATGACTGACTGGGCAGAAGATTAACCATCAGTAGCTTACCATTGCTTTCTGCTGTAGACTGGTTTCCGAAAAAGGCTACAGAACCTAATCTGTCCTATTATTTAGCTCATAACTGGAGGGAAGAGACGGATAAATACATTTCCCAATGGAATTTGTCCGTAAGTGAATGCAAGAAATTCAAATGGATTTCGAACTCGGTTCTACGATTTCTCGTTACGAGCCGGCATCCACTGCGCCACAACGCACAGGCCATTATAAATGCTGAAAAAATAGTTAAGCGTCACAGGCCTTTTAATATTTTCTTTTACAACAATAAAGCTTCCGCTTAGCAAGTTCTACCGCCGATTTTCTAACAACCTTTACAGAATATATATTCCAAGCTCTTGTTAATAACGGCAAAGACAGAGTTGTCCCTTATGATATCTAGGATGCTGGCCCCCTGTGCTTACTCAAGAGCTACGGTATTTCCGAATGATTGTTTGATCTAATCAAATTGTTCCTATCAAATGGGGAAATAACGATCGTTTGAATAGGCAATATTCCAGTTCTCTCATATGAATACGAGTCTCCTCATGGTTTTATCTTAGGTTTTATTTCCCTGATGTAATCTGTCCCCAATTAGGCATTTATGCAGAAGACACCACCAATTATTCCCGTCTCAACAGTAAGTCTACCAAGGCTGAACAAGCAAACATCACCGCTGATCCACAAAATGATGTGGAAAATCGCTAAAATTTATAATGTCTTAAAAACGAAGCTGCTGTACTTTAACGACTATAGAGAAATTTTGCTACCTAGTTACTTGGCTGCATTCTCTAAGCTGACTTCAAATTGAACGATTGCATCAAATCTATAGTTGCATTTTTTGACTGGAAGTTTGGGACACTGTAACGCGCTGGACAGGAACTATTTTGCACATACATATATATACCATACAGCTTTGAATTGTCACTTTTGCCATATCTGGTCAGGTGCTCATGCTATTCATTTTGAAGAAAACGACAAAATCCGAAGTAAGATTTGCAAAATCCTGACCTGATATCCCGCCTTCAGTTAGTTTCTCATCGATGTAACGTGGCTTCCCTCTGTCTTTTCTGCAAATATTTCCATGGCTACTGCTCTGAAAAAATTCTGTTCCTGATGCCCCACCACATAAATTTACGATTGCTACTAGGTTGACATCAAGTTCCCACACTTTGACCTTGAAACTAACCACCACTTCCAATCTAACATATCATTTTCTCTCAAAAAAATTGTTATTTACTTCAATCACGGCCTCCATACGACTTCAGAATCTCCTGCACCTCTTCTGGACGCTTTACTTTGAAATCTTGTTGGTCACTCGCTCAACTTTATAAAATTGGGTGTTGCATTTTGGAGAAGTAAGTGGCCAGATATAATAGGCTGATATGTTTGCGGAAATTCTCTGGCTTCTCCTTCATGTGTGACATGACGCATAATCCTGTTGCCAGGCATGTGTCTTCAAGCAGCCACACACTCGACCAAGGGCCGCACTAACATTCTAGGTCAATTGGTTTAGGCGTGTGTCAGTGTTGTGTCGGAGGCCCTGTGAATACTCAGTGCAAACACCTTCATAATCAACATCAGACTCATGTAACTCTTTCCGAATGCTCTGCGTTGTCTTCACACTGAAATGTTTGTATTGAAGCTTCCGGTGCAAATACCAAGAGATGCAGAATGCGTTCACAAAATTCTGGTGAAGTGAATTTCGTCATGGTAGACAACTGACACTATTATACAGCGCAGGCAGCAAAATCAAAAACAAACAACGCACGAAATTAGAACTTAAGATGGCAATAATTTACACATCACATCATGTATCTCGTCATGATTTAGTTTGCAATTCCTTTTATTACCTTTTATTTTTTAGGTTTAAGATATAAACATTCGACATTAGTATTATTTCCGTATAAACATTTTCTAGTTTTTCATTGGAATAATAATAGCCTGTGCTACAGGCTATGATTAACTTTGAAGGTTTGCTTAAAATGTATATATTTTAGGTAGGACAAGTATATGTTTCAATAGTATATATAGTTTTATTATTATTATTATGTCATTTTTCATCATATTTCGATTTCTGCTTTGGTCTCACTACCAACCAAGTCTGCGGGGAGACCTAAGGCAGGTAGTGGCGTGTTGTTATGGCTCCATTTCATGTTTTTCTATCTTCCCTATCATCCTCAGCATTACATAGATAAAGTTTTCCTTAGTGTGTGGGCTGTACTTAATAAGACAATTTTTTGTATGTCTCTTAAGCTGGGGTTTCCAGGGATTCTTTCAATGTGTTGTTTTGTTCCATTTTTCATCATTCCAAGTGCACCTACTATCACTGGCACAACTCTTGTTTTCAATTTCCACATTTTTTCTATTTCAATTTCCAGGTCTTTATATTTTGACAGTTTTTCAAATTCCTTGATTGCTATGTTACAATCCGCTGGACCAGCCATATCAATTAATAGACAAGTTTTCTCCTTCTGGTTTTTAACAATAATGTCTGGCCTGTTTGCTTCAATTTTTCCGTCTGTGTAGATGGTGTAATCCCATAGAATGGTTCCATCTTCTATTTCTGTAACCGGTGCTGGATGATGTTCATACCAGTGTTTGTTTACAGCTTTTCCATAATCTTTGCACATTGTCCAATGTAAATATTGCCCAACTCTATCGTGGCGATTTTTATACTCGTTTGGGGCAGGCACAGAACAGCCTGAGATTAGGTGGTCCATTGTTTCTTGGTGTTTATCACAAAACCTGCATTTTGGATCCATATTATTATGCATAATATTTGCCTGAAAGTTTCTCGTGAAAAGACTTTGGTCTTGTGCTGCAAGTATAAATCCTTCAGTTTCAGACTTTAATCCAGATGCACGTAACCATCGATGAGTATTAACTTTGTCAACATTGGATTTATTGGCACGTACTTGATATTGGCCATGCAGAGGTTTGTCTTGCCAGCGCTGTTTCATCTTTTCAAGAGCTTTATCTTTGGCTTTCATTTTCATATTTTTTGCCGCAATAGTTGGTTCTTGGCTTCTGTTTTGCTTTTCTACAGAATCTACTAACTGTAAATCTTGTTTGTATTTACTGCCTTCTTTTATTATTGAATATTTTTTCTTTCTTTCTTCATGTTGCCTTACTAATTGTATCATCCAATCCTTTGTTGTTTCTATGTATGTTAGTAAGCCAACAGTTGTTGTCTTGTATGACAATTCCAGCTGAATAAGACTCCTTCCACCTTCTTTACGGGGTATGTATAGACGGTCTACATCAGCCTTTGGATGATGCATCTTATGCTTAGAAAGAAGCTTTCTTGTTTTAGCATCCATTCGTCTGATGTCGTTTAGAGTCCAGTTTAAGATGTTGAAGCTATATTGGACAACTGTGATTGCAAGGCTATTAATGGCCATAACTCTGTTCTGTGAATTTAATTCAGTTTTTAACATCATTCGTAGCCTTCTATAGTACTCTTTACGCACTATTTCTTTCATTTTTTTATGGTGAATGTTTTCGCTCTCATTTACACCTAGGTATTTATAAGCTTCATCTGGTTTCAATTCTTTTATTGTTACAGCAGGGTCTAGGCTAATTGAGGATGTTTCTTGTATTGATCCACGTAAAACTGTAGCTTTAGCACATTTATTCAAATTAAATTTCATTCCAATGTCTTCGCTGAAGCATTTTACAGTTTGCAGAAGACCTTCCAGCTCATTATCATTCTTCGCATATAACTTTAAGTCATCCATGTAAAATAGATGGCTTATTTTCTTTTGGCCTATTTTATAACCACATTCTGTCTTATTAAGTTGACTGGTTAGTGCTATTAATGATATGCAGAATAGTAAGGGAGATAAAGAATCACCTTGAAATATACCTCTTTTGATGTTTATTTCATCAGACTTATAGGTTCCATTTATATGATTGAGGTAAAGGGTTGTTTTCCATATAGACATGCACTGTTTGATGAAATTGATGATGACGGGCGATATCTTGTATATATTTAAAGTCTTTAAAATCCAGTCATGTGGCACACTATCGAATGCCTTTCGGTAGTCTATCCAGGCAGTACTAATATTTTTTTTGTACTGTAGCAGTTTTCCAGAATCATTTTGTTAATCAGCAATTGGTCTTTACAACCATAACATCCACGTTTGCACCATTTTTGTTCAAGCGGTATCATGTCATTTCTTTCTAAGAATAAATATGTTTGTTTTGTTAAAATAGATGTTAGTAGTTTAGATTCTGTCGGAAGACATGTAATTGGTCTGTAGTTTTTCGGGTTGTTTGTGTCACCATTCTTGGGTAGAAGAAATGTAATTCCTTTTGTCATCCATGCAGGAATTTTAGTGGGATCGTCAACCATTTCTTGGAGTTCTTTGGCTATTTTTTTATGTGCTGCATTTAAACAATATAGCCAAAAGTTAGGAATTTTATCTATACCTGGAGTTTTCCATTTGTGTGCTTTTTTTAGTGCAAATTTAACATCATCTTCTGTAATTCCAGACCATGTCTGTTCGGGTTTATTTTTCATTCGTTCTATCTCCTGCGTAATCCAATGTACTTCCTTGCTAGGTTCTTTAGGGCAAGCCCATATCTTATCCCAGAACTGTGTGACTTCTTCCATTCTGGGGGGTACTATCACTTCAATTCTTTTTTTACCTATTTCCCTGTAAAATCTCTTTGTATCAGTCTGAAAGATCTTGTTTTGTCTGTAAAATCTTGCTCTTTTCAGTCTGAAAGATCTTGTTTTGTCTGTAAAATCTTGCTCTTTTTTCATAGCGTCTTATTCTTTGAGGCCCTGTGAATACTCAGTGCAAACACCTTCATAATCAACATCAGACTCATGTAACTCTTTCCGAATGCTCTGCGTTGTCTTCACACTGAAATGTTTGTATTGAAGCTTCCGGTGCAAATACCAAGAGATGCAGAATGCGTTCCCAAAATTCTGGTGAAGTGAATTTCGTCATGGTAGACAACTGACACTATTATACAGCGCAGGCAGCAAAATCAAAAACAAACAACGCACGAAATTAGAACTTAAGATGGCAATAATTTACACATCACATCATGTATCTCGTCATGATTTAGTTTGCAATTCCTTTTATTACCTTTTATTTTTTAGGTTTAAGATATAAACATTCGACATTAGTATTATTTCCGTATAAACATTTTCTAGTTTTTCATTGGAATAATAATAGCCTGTGCTACAGGCTATGATTAACTTTGAAGGTTTGCTTAAAATGTATATATTTTAGGTAGGACAAGTATATGTTTCAATAGTATATATAGTTTTATTATTATTATTATTATTATTATTATTATTATTATTATTATTATTATTATTATTATTTCTAGTGCTTCTTTAGTTTATAAAATAGAAAAAGATTTTGATATTTCCTCAAGCTAAAATGTCATAAATTGGTCTTTTCTTTTTTAATTGTTCTATGAATTCATACGCTTATTTAAAAATGTAACACAAAGGACAGTATATTCACACGATTTGATTGAGATGTTTGCTATGTGTTTGTGAGATGTTGGTATTTTATATATAATTGTTTTAATCATGATCTTTGCTTTGTGAGGTTTATTTTTCATGTATCTGTCCTGAGCTATATTTGACAGTTTAGGTATTCTATTATTTTATTGTCGCCTTGAGATGGTAAATTGTTTTATTTATTCATGTTATCATTAGGATTTAGTGTAAAAGTTTCATAAATGTTTTTAAATAATACTTTTTCATTTTTTTCATCGCATTTTTTTTGTTAAAATATGATAAATATCTTCATTTTTTAGTTTAATTAACTGATTGTAAGTTGCTTACTACACAATTAATTCGTAAGCATTGTTTAATAACGTCTCGTTTCTTTGACAGAAATTTTTTAAAAAGTTTTCACTTTCCGAGAGATTTGAAAGCAGGTGTTATATGGTTTTTCTCCTACAATACTTGCAGTTTTTGGTACAGTCGTTATATACACCACTGGCCATAATTATTAGTTGTTTTATAAAATGATGTATTTCATAGAATTTGTTAGTATTTCTTGCTAAGTAAATAACTGTAAATGAAAATAGAATGGCTTTTTTGTTAATACTGCACAATAAAATATGGATCAAATTAAGTTATACATATTTAATAATTACCTATATTGCAGTTTCATCGATGATAGAATGAAGAAAATATTGGATGATTCGGACCGTTGATCTTTACTTCCATGAATTGTAAAACTTTGCAAAGTAATAATAACAAAAGGAATATTATATTTTCATTTACAATTATCCATTTGTCAATAAATACTACAAATAGTATGAAATACATCATTTATAAAAAACATTCAGGTGATCTAATAATTATGGCTGGTAGTGTACATTAATCTGTAGCCCCGGTTTGGCTATAAAACATATTCGAATGACAATGTTCTCATTGCTGACTACACTATTTATTAAATACAAAAATAATTATAAGAAGACAAAATTATGAGTGTCGGTAAATAGAAAAGCTCAAGATGGGAACTATAATTATACATCCCAGTATAAATCTTTTTAAAAAATTTATATTTAAATGTCCTGTTTTAAGAGAGTACAGAAAAGTGCGTTGTGATGCAGTGTGGTGCAGTGGCTATTGACAAATCAGGGTGACGAGTTTGAATTTCAGTTGAATACCTTGCATATATTTACGCACAAATAGACTTGGAAAAAGGTAATAAATCGTCTCTTCCCTCCAGTTAAATTTTAAAATAACAGGGCAGATTGGGTTCTGTTGCCTTGTTGTGCAACCAGTCTACCGCATATAGTAATGGCAACCTACTGCGAGATAATCTTCTGCCCAGTCAGTCATGTCTCGAAAGAGACAAGATCACGCAAAGCGTGTATCACGTATGGCACTTAACTGAGTGACGGAAAATTCGATACAGAAAATCGAAGTATAAATGAACAGGGAAATATATTTTTAAAAGCTAAACAATGTACGGATAAACAGGAAAAAGAATTTAAAAAAAAAGTTAACTCTAAATAAATAAAGGCCGCCACTGCTGCTCGGAGGTTACAGTGAGAGAAAAAAAAATCAAGGTAGAAGGGATGTCGAAGGATGGAAAAGAGACGAAGGTATCAAGCAGATGGCATTTAACGTTGCATTTTGCAAGGAAAAAAGGCATTTCCACGAGTGAGAAGTGAGAGGAATTAAACTTTTAGAGAAGAAAAACTATACACCACTTATATATTAGGACCTTGATCCCAATCTAGAAGCCCGCGTAAATACATATTGGAGCGCGAGGCAAAGAAGTTGCCATGGAAATACATATGAAAATGACAAAGGGTAACCACATTACAATGCGAGACTGTGAATCATGGAGGGCTGTCAAATCTCGATTGACTCAATTGCAGATTCTCATTTGGATTTTGTCGTGAATGTCAATATGAATAGCATGCGGACACGATCAAATATGACAACAGTACAAAATGCACGGATTAATGATACATTCACAAATTTGCAAAATGTATTTCTTCTTCTTCTTCTTCTTCTTCTTCTTCTTCTTAATTTTTATGTCCCCTGTTCTTTCAGGACGTAGGCGATCATGACTTTTGACATTTCCCTATCCCTAGTGGCTCTTAGCACGCTTTCATCTGTTAAACAACGCAACCCTCGATCTGTCATCTATCTGATCTAGTCTTTCAAATAAATAATCCGCTGCTTTCCCCTGTACCTTTTTTCCTCTATCTAGCCTGTTAGTAGCAAGTTCTCCAAGCCATCCTTCCTCATTGTTTGTCCCAAAAACTTTAGCTGTCACTTCCTGATACTAAGTATTAATTTCGTTTTCGATTCCATCCTTTCCAAAACCTAATCATTGCTCAATTGCTCGATGCATGATATTCGCAACATTCTTCTGTAGATCCACTTTTTAATTGCTTCAAGTTTTTCCTTCATCTTCGATGGTATTATCCAGCATTATTGAAGAACTGACATCACATAGCAATCCTAGTACTCACTTCCGAAAAAAGTTTCCAGCAGTAAATACAGCAATAGATTCGATGTAGTCGTCCATTTCGGTTTAATTGAGAGATTCAGGCTAGGAAACATGTGTGATACTTTCAATTTTGATAGTAAGTCGAACATATTCCCAATTCTGATGGCAGGTAGAACATATATGATGTTTAAAGGGGAGCAGCTTTGTTTAATGTGTCCTTTCCTACCCAATTAAATCAGTGATTGATTCTTTGTGAAGAGAGGCAGCGATGTTTACTTCGTCTGCTTAGTGGATTTCGGATGTACAATCTGAATTTATGCCTACATTGGAACAAATGAGAGAGAGAGAGAGGGAGAGAGAGAGAGAGAGAGAGAGAGAGAGAGATCAATGTATTTTGGCATTAAAAAATATCGTGAAGCCATATCTGATCTTATGTCTCTGTTTGGGACTCTGAAGTAGATATGTACTTTTTAATCAGTTCACCAACCTTCTGAGCTGAATTAAATTGTGGGTCGTTAGGTTATGTTTGTCACAAGGCCAATTTAATAATCATTGCTTAAGCTTCCTACTTTAACATAACTATCAATGATGGAATGAAATGTACACATTCTTTAATATCCAGGGATTCTTCCACACGCTTAGGTGTGGTTAATTTATCTTAATATAAGATGATAACAAAAGAATGGCTAACAGTTTAGGGTTTCGACCACTGGGTTCACACAGTCGTCAAAATTCGTGTATTTTTCCTCTTGTTCTTAATGATGTTTTATATAATCAAAATGTTAATATTCTTACTAAAAACAAGTAACAAATAATTTTGTTAGTATTCAAGAAATGTTTCAATATCTTTGGCAATTTAAATCATAATGTCTGCCTGCAACCGTTCAATTTTCCTTGAAACTCTACTTTCTTCTAATTTTCGTATGCTTGTATCTCTTGCGGTTTTTGTTAAGTATCTCTCTCTCTCTAATTAAGTATCCTAAATGTTGTCCTTATGTTGATTAACAATTGTCAGTTTTATGCACTTTCATATACTTTTTTTCTGTATTTTCCGATTTCTGTTCCATTTCGCATTGCCGTCTACTCGAAATTCTACCGATATGAAATGATGGATTGCTTTCTTTGATTACAAGGATTATGAAGTTTCTCATGACCACGAAACTGTCTTATTTAAAATTTGATAGGTATTTTTTCTACATTACCCAAGGATCATTTACTTCCAGGATATTAATATCCTCAAAACTGCTGCAAGCGTCATTATAATTAAAACAGCAATACCCACCTCTTAATTCAGAACATTTCAATAGATTTTAAATTGATTTAGTAGTTGGTTATAATCGTGTACTTGCATTTATTTTGTTACTTTTTTTCGTTAGTTTTCTTGTTTTTTTTTTATTGGCACTTGGATATTTATATTGATTTTAACATGCATAAATCTAGGTATCATCTGTAAATCATTTTGTTAACTATGACTTTTATATAATTTTCTATCTTACTGTACATTTCTCTCCGACCAAATTCTAAAAGATATTAATTATTTTGATTGAAATATGTTTATATTTATTGACTTCAGGATAATTACTCAGGATTTTCAGGATCTCAAAATTAAATATTATTATTTCGAATAATGTATTTCTTCTTCTTCGTGCCGTGACTATTTCGGATGTTGAAGATCATGGTTCTCAGAATTTTCTCATCTTTATAGCACTTGATATTTTTTATCATTTTTTATCTCTCCAAACATTTCTCTATCATATATTTACACAAAATTGCAAGTTAGGATATACGCTGATTATATCTTGTTCTCAATTTTTCTGTGAGTGTCAAATTACCCAAGCCGGCCTTCCTAATCATGTTTCCTAGAAATGTCAACTGCCACTTTGTGATATTCAGTTTCAATGCCATGTTTGGTTTCTTTAAAACTTTATTATGGCTCAAATGTTTATTTCTTGGTATTCTCAATATCCTTCTGTAGAACCGCATGACTGTTACTTGATGTCTCTTCTTTAACTCTGCTGTCAATACTCATTTTTCAAAGATATATATGACTTTTGACATTTCCCTATCCCTAGTGGCTCTTAGCACTTTTTCTCCTGTTACACAACGCAACCCTCGTTCTGCCATCTATCTGATCTAGTCTTTCAAATAAATAATCCGCTGCTTTCCCCTGTCCCTTTTTTCTCTATCTGGCCTGTTAGTAACAAGTTCTCCAAGCCCTCCTTCCTCATTGTTTGTCCCAGAAAGTGTAGCTGTCACTTTCCGATACTAAGTATTAATTTCGTTTTCGATTCCATCCTTTCCAAAACCTAATCATTGCTCAATTACTCGATGCATGATATTCGCAACATTCTTCTGTAGATCCACTTTTTAATTGCTTCAAGTTTTTCCTTCATCTTCGATGGTATTATCCGGCATTATTGAAAAACTGACATCACATAGCAATCCTAGTACTCACTTCCGAAAAAGTTTCCAGCAGTAAGTATATCAATAGATTCGATGTAGTCGTTCATTTCGGTTTAATTGAGAGATTCAGGCTAGGAAACATGTGTGATACTTTCAATTTTGATATATATACTGACTGATATTAAAAAAAACAGTTCGTTGCTCTTTGCATTTTTTCTAAAGAAATCTTCTTGTTTCTTAATACTTTGCGTATATTTTGCATGGCTCTTGCAATATTCTAATTCATTATCTGATTGCTGTATCTCTCTTCCGTATGTTCAGTTCGTAATTTGCATGCCAAGCTATTTCTTTTACTGACAGACGTGCATGCAATTTTTTCAATTGATGTTTAATCTTTTTTCCTTGTACCCGATTACTACCATTCATACAACTATCTTTCTTTTTGCAGTTTTTTGTGATATTTTTCAACACATTGCCATTTACGTATATTGTGTTTCTAAAATCGTAGCTCGTAATAATGAATCCTGATAGGGCTTCTAATTCTCTAAGAATCACCTCACTCTCTGAGCTGGATAATTCCAGTGAGAAGATATATCCTTGTCATACAAATGTTTCAGTTGTTTTTTCTAAACCGGTAACTTTAATTTAGCTCGGGAATCATCTTCAAGCCAACTACCTTTAACAAATTATTGTTTTCTCTGCGTTACAAAAGACGTTGGTTCAGCAAAATTTACATATATTTAAAATGAAATTGAATACAGAAGACTTGCGTGATCAAATTTTCGTCTGTCACCAGAAATTGTTACAAAGTTAAAATGTTAAACTGAATTAATAAATCTTGTTCTGAATTAACCTAGTCAAATCTACGCTTTCATATGGTTAGCCTATATTACACTAAACTTTATCAGTAATAGTTAAACTGTCATAATTATTGAACCGCTTACTCAGAAGATTCGTTAAAAATTCTTTGTGTCAATGAAACTCGTGGAACATCCAAATGCTATTCGTACATTATGAATTGGGGTGACAGAATCACAAACAAAGTATTGTGTCACATAAATGAATCCTCGTCAAGAGCATTCAAACAGCCGCATCTATTAAAATAGATATCACATGTCGAAGAAAGAATAATGCTATAATTCAGACGTTGATTTTACATAGTCTTTTTAATTAAAATTTCAGAAAAGCAACGCATATCACTACTGAAAAGAATGTTGACAATTTCTGAGCATGTGAAAACAACCCTTTTGAATTATTAATGTAAGAAAAATACTTTATCTGACTTCAAACTAGTTTCAAAGGAAACTAAAACTGGCGGATCGGTCAATAAATGACAATTGTTTCCTTATAAAGACAAGTTAATATTACCATTATTAATGTTGTAGATTCCGGGTGGGAAACCACACAAAATAATAAATAACAAAAACAGATATGGAGATAGAAATGTAAGTTATATTGAACAAAATATACAAACTGGAACACGGGTTAGTCCATTCAGGAATACTATTAGTAGAAATAAATATATACAGTCTTACAATGAAATAGTATGTCCGGGTAATGAGTCTCCATCGAAACAACTCCAAATAACTCTGCACCAACTTACTGACCAACTAAGCAACTGCTTTACAACTACACAACTGCTGTTCTCTGTATAGGTAGCATTATATGTACACGTCTGTTGTGTCTATTATATGTAAAAGGGGCAATCCCCAAGAATTAATTCAACTAATTAATTTGGATAAGTTTAATTTATGAGTTAATTAATTGAAATATTAAATATAACATATCTGATGTTTCCAGACATACTTAATGAGTAAAATGTTATATGTGTTATTTCGATTAATATTATTGAATCATACATAATAATTTAAAAAACGAAACTTAAAAGTTTTCTTATCGCTAATAATACCAAGAAACAATCTCAATCTATTATTGATGTCACAATGTCTATAAAAGACTATATTAATATGCAATTCCTCACCAATTTAACTGATACTGAAGTTTCGGTAGATGAAGACCTGAGACTTGCATACTTTAAATATGGACAACGTATAAATATATAAAACCAGATTCTTAGTAACGAAAGCACTTATTAAAGTTAGAATGTACGTAGCCTCCATAAATACTATCAAGCAATTAAAAGTAATAAGTTCTGTGTGTGACGCTTAATGCGTTATAATTAATGTATAATAACCTTTACTATAATTTTAATTTTCAAGTCCTAGAGAAAGGATTTCACGAATTAAATAAACATCTGATTTTTAGCAATCTTTTCAGCAGAAATAGAATATCTTCATCGTATAGCAGTAAATGAGCTGAAAGTTAAATGGAATAAGACTTGGCGTGATCTCAAAAACAATCTACTGGGCACAGTGCGCATGAATTGGATTTGAAAAGAATATGAGCGCAGACTAGAATGATTCGCCTGGAGAATAGAATAAGTAATTATGAATTAGGGATTTTGAAATGCCATCGGCAGGCACGAGCTTAGAAACACTGGCAGATGAAGGCACCGTAAATAGAAAAGAGAGGACATATCTGGAGAATTCGCTAATCTCGCAACATATAGAGGGAATTCGAAAGAAAATCTTCGAAAGAAAATCACTGAAACTTAACAAAATATAAACAAAAATGAAAATTCTATGTATGTAACTCTCACTCTCTCTCTCTATATATATATGTATATATATAGTAATCCGCAGACAGATCTGTTTCGCAGCTCATTAGTACGGTAAAACTCCGATTGCTTTTAACCCAGGATTGAAACCCGACCAAATTGGCGTCTGTTGGCGATTCTACCTCTGGGCTATGGGTTCTCGGCAGAAGGAGGCATGCATTTTAGCGTATACATTATCATTATACACAATATATATATATATATATATATATATATATATATATATATATATATATATATAATTTAATATGGTTGCAAAACACTCACTGAATATGTAGGAAAAAACATGATATTACAGTGAATTTGAATCGGCTTAAAGCACGGTAGAAAACCCTATTAAAGCTATGACATATTTTCCTGTAAAGGATCAACTAGTAAATGTATCTGAATAGATAGATTTGTAAATTCTACAAGAAAATATTAACAATAATTACTTATACTTATATGATTTATGTTTTTACAGCTTACCTAGCATTTCTTTATTAATTAACCCGAGACACTAACCATGCGTCCAGCGCAAATAACGCCATTTTAATTACATTTTAGCTACAATTTTCATTATCAGATTTTCTTAACTAAATAATGTTTTTCAGTTTCTAATAATGTTAACTCAAGGTACAAATTTTCTAGTGCCTGCATCTAAAATATTTCAAAGATATATTTATATTTATTTTTTTTGTTTTTTCAAAATCAGCTTTGGTATACCCATCGTTAGCAGTGGTGTAATTTTAATTGATGGTTTGTGTCCCAGGGTTAAAGCGAAAACATAATTTCAGAATGTAAGAAAATTTTGAGAATAAATGGTCAAATTTGGCTGGGGTGTAAAAAGCCGGTAATAGTTTCACAAGCGAACTTATGTCTCTATATAGACATTTCATCTGTAAAATGTTGAGATTTTTTTTTATTCCTAGAATTAAGTAAGTACATAAAAATGCGTTGTGGTGCAGTGCATATCGACTCGGAACGACAGATCGGGGAATCGAGTTCGAATCCCAGTGAAATTTCTTGCATTCACCTACGCACAAATAGCCTTGGGAAAGATATTAATCCCTCATTCTTTCTAGTTATGGGTTAAATAATAGGACAGATTGGGTTCTATAGCCTTGGTTGGCAACCGCTTAACCGCAAAACGAAATGGCAACCTATTGCGGGATAATTTTCAGCCCAATTAATCATGTCTCATTCGAGACATCATCGCCCAAAGCGTGTATCTCGTATGACATTTAACTGCCTGACATAAAATCTACGTACCTTAGAGGAAAATTCATTTGAACAATTACCATGAAAGTATTTATAAAAAATGTTTATGAAAAGAGCTACGTGAGAGCGATGGGAAAGTAACTGAAACCGAGGTGCTAGATCAGGATTATTAATATTGAAGATTCTTCTTTAAAAAATATGAAAAATTTGTAGCAGACGCCCTAGATCAGATGAAAAATGTTTAATGTAATGAGGAAAGGCAGATTTATATCTACATATGGCAGTTTTTTACGATCATAACCAACCGTCTTAGAATAGAAATGATAATTCGAAAATATTTACCGAAGAAAAATTGTAACTCATGTCTGAAAAATACAATATACAATCATACAAAATACAATCTCTAGCATTCACATCCTTGAGGAAAACCCTTTTCAAAAAATATTTGTTTATTCCTGCTTAATTTAAGATGTTTTCATCGAAGAGGGTGCTCATTATTCGTAAAATATTAATCCTTGTTGAGAAACCAATGCGGCGACATTTTTATTTCAAAAATAAAGAAAGATGGTTTGGTCTGGCTGAATCTCTTCCGTTATACCAGGCTGCTTCATTAAACATTAATGGCTTCTTCATTCCTTGATATTTGAGATGAAAACCGAATTAAAAAATTAGAAATATCTAAAAGGAAAATTGGAAAGCAATAAAACGTTTTCATTTTAACTATTAAGAACTAACGCATCGACTTCATTGAGAGGAGAAAGTATTTAAAATCAATACAAAAAAAAATTGACCGCATTTTCTTAATCGAAAAACCTTCTCGAATGAAAAACAACTAGTGTGTAACAGAAAGCGAAAATATGGACAGGGCAAACTGCGTGCTGAACAAGTGGCACAAGAAGAAAGAAAACTAAAATTAGCGAGGTACAATCAGAAAAGATTATACCAAATGATCCCGTGTATAAAAACATGAGTGGATTGAATCAATAACAAGAGAAAAGGGACAGAGCGATGACATGAAAACAAACAAGAATTCAACGGAAACGCTGTTTGTTAGAATGTTTAATGAGAGGGGAGTATCAGAAAGAAAGGCATCACATTTTCAAATGCTAAAAGTTTAATTAACAATGTTAAGGCGGTATTGAATCGACATTTAAAAGATAATTGATACTTGCAACCTTATTCTGAAAATGTGACAACCACTATTTTAGGTTATTCTCTCAAAGCACATTTTAAACATTACGTCATTTGTTTTTACTCCCTGTTCGTTTGTAACACTTTCGCTTTTGGGTTTCCGTATTTTTATAAAGTGTAGTAGAAATAAAGAAATGTTACAAGTCCCACCAAGAAATACATTCAGATATGGGAAATTATAATTGAAAAAAAAAATGCAGAATATTGAACTACTAGAATATATCTAATCTCCGAAATGTCAGTGAATACAGAGCAATATCCTCTTTTAGTGAAAAGTGACGTAAAGCGAGATTTATCTATTTCTACCGGTAAAAACTAATAATAATCTGCTGTGGTTCACTACAATTTGAGTGACTTGTCGGTTACTCGCCGCCCAGCTTAAACCTAATGTAACTAAGGAATTAAACTTTTGAAAAGATTTCATAAACCCCAGTGGGAAAAAATGGAAGCGGAATCGTTTTTGGATTTAACCGTGACTGAAAATTTGAAAACCAAAATATAATTTTAGAATGTAAGAATATTTCGAGAACAAACGATCAAATTTGCCTGGGATGCAAAAATCCGGAAAATGTTTCACAAGCGAGAAGTGTAAAAGAAGAAACTATTAACATTGAACTTATGGCTCTATTCAGATATTTAATGTGTAAAAGTTTGAGATTTTTTTTATTTCTAGTACTAAGGTAAAGTACATAAAATCTACGTAGCTTGGAAGAAAGTTCATTTGAACAATTAACATGAAAGTATTTATAAAAGTTATAAGATAAAAGCTAAAAGTTAAAAGTGGGAAGCTCATGCCAATATATGACAGCTGTACTCTATTTTTGTCCCAGTCTGTCTCTTGAAAATGTATATGGTATGGGGAGAAGTCAGATTCTTCCTTGAGAGTCACAGTAAGTAATAATTCTTCCGGTATATTTAACAATTTATCGTATGTAATTGTTTCATTTTACGTCTGGTTTAGCTATAATACCAGTAGTTCAAGATGATGATGGAACGTCACTAGGTTGGATTTTGAGTCATTGAATGAGACCAGTCAGTTAACCTCACACACACACATTGCGCTGTTAAAACGATATTGAAACAATGATAAAACGAGTAACTTATATGATGTGTTTGAACTGATATCAAAATATGGACAACTGTGTTACTATAAGTTAAAAAATTACCACAAAACGACAGGAAGTTTTGAACAGTCAATGATTGCCAACGTCTTGAATGACTTTGGCACATAAGAGACTAGATAATAGAAAGTTTCTTGGATAACTTTTTGAGCATTTCTTGCAGGGATTTTTCTCCTGAAGTTCGGTTGAAATTTATTTTTTATGATAATTAAGTGTTCTGGATAGAATGCGTTGCGATATAAATAATGTTAATTCTATCATGTCACCTTTCACTGACAGGACAGAAATCGTTAGCTATCTTTTTTCTATAAGTTGTCTGTTTCTATTCAGATTCATCTATACGCGTTTCTTCTTTGTTTCTTTTCTTGCTTTCTGGATTATTTTCCTATCCATTTTCCGCACTGACGATGGGATCTTAATATTTCTCTCTTTTTTCTTCATCTCAATCTTTTTCTCTGCATGTCTTTCTCTCTCTCTCTCTCTCTCTCTCTCTATCTCTACTTCTTTCTTTCTTTACATATACCTCTCTCTCTGTGAACATGGGCGTACTTCTCATTCTTTTGAAAATTTACACTTTTTAAAAAACTTTTTTGTTTGTCTTAACAGCTTTCATGTTTTTACGACTACAATTTAATTTTAATTACATTTGATTTAAAAATAAAATATCCACATCCACTAGTGTTTCCTTTTAATTGACTTACTTTGGATCCACCAACTTTTTTTCATTCTTTTTCTTTCTCTTTCATTTTCGTCTTCAATATTTTCCATTTTTTTATTTTTCATAAAATAATTTTTACTAAAGTGACTCGTTTCTCAATCGATAATGTTCTTTTTCTTCCTTATTTCAATAGCGCCGGTCTTCCTGTTTGTTGAATATTTAAATAAAAATCCGGAATAATTTCATTCTCATCTTACCTCCAGAATAGCGGTGATTGTTTATTTTTCCTATTTTACTACCAACGAATGGTTACCACAAGTTCGATGTGGGCACAAAGAAACCAACGTCAATGCGTTCTCCTTTCATTTTCCACAACTAAAAACATATTTTAGCAAAGCACGGGAATATTTTATGTCACTTGTTTTTATAATCAAGGCTAAAATTTTAGAAGTTTCTTAGCAGTTCGATAATGGTTACATATTGTGAAAATTCAAGTATACAGGTATTCAATTCAACTGGTATTTAAAAAGGCATATATTCGGCATCAGTCTGCATGTGTGTGGATGTTAGTGTCTGGGTGTGTAAAAGTAATTATATACAATATAAAGTAAATATTGAACACATTGATGTATAGTAGAATAATCAGCATGCCGTAAAACAAAATAATTAAAATTAAACTTAAGGTGCGACTTTTGACAGATTCGACCTCCCATATATATATATCTGAGTGAGTGCAGAACAAGGAAAGAACATTTTTCCCGTCCAAAGCATTAATTTAAAACAGTGCTCGATATATGATGTATAGAGCTGTGAATATTTAATATAAATTAAGTCTTCGAACATGTACATAATTTTTTCTATATATGTCCTCTTCTCTACAATCATATGTTTGTTTCAACGTTAGATCTCCAACATTTCATCAGGAGGAAAGAGCAAGAGTTGGAATCATCCTCTGTTTATATTTGGTTCGTTGTTGTTGTGGGGTTGGTTGGGGTTATTGATAATGAAGGGAATGTGCCTTTCGTTTTGACCGTTAGACTTTTGAAGAACTTAGTGTGTAATGTAAAATTGTTGATTAATGATATTATCTGTTGGAATTTACGTTTTTATCGGTCGGGTATATCTTTTGTTTAGAATTTCGAAGAAAGTGGTGTGTGGAGGGGTTTGATTACTTGGTCAGTTTTGTGTGCTAGTGTAGGTTTTTTTGTGTGTGTGATTTAGGAACTTACTTTGTTTGTTGACCTTAAGAATTTTTAGGACGGCTTTATGGTTGGCTATTGTTCAATTACTTATGTCTGTTGTTAGCAAACATATTTTATGTATTTTCTTTGATCTTTTGGTGAGGCTTTCCTTTGGGGTTCCTTAGATAGACATGATAGGAGTGGGGTGATTTTACTTTTTAATTTTGATCTTTCCGGTACGGAATATTTTTTATTTATTTTATTTTTGTTATATATTTTTATTTTAGCGGGATAGGGTTTTTATATATTTTTTATTTTATATTCAAGTTTGGAGTATTATTGTATTTAGGCGAAGTTATTTCAAGAAATCTAATCTTGTATTTCAATATGACGGATAAGTAGAGTTTGTTTTAACAATTATATTCGCTTTTTAAAAATACAAGATTTAATCTAAGCAGAGGGTTCCAGAATAAGAACTCCATTTTTGTGGGATATGTGGGCAAGATAACGATTAACCCTAGACTTTGAATATGTCATGCAAGTTGTGTTCGGAGAAGCATTCACTTAAAAGCCAGTTCCTTAAAGTATCCATTTAACAAATATTGCTGCTCGAGTGGAGCTTGCATCTCGCCAGTAGAATAAAAGTTGAATAAAAGCGGTTTTCCACAGCGTGCGTGTCATAATCTGGCTCAGCCATGAAGGCTGATGTGCATGTAAGCAGTATGCTCAAAGAAATCAATAGAAAATGACAGTAGTCTCGTTCATGCTGGACCGCAATCTGTTTGATATGATTAAACTTAGACAGTAAACAGACACTACAGGTGCATATTGAACAGATATTTCTAATATTTTAAATAATCTGACCTATTGTTAGCCATTATCGAAGTGTTTTTATTTAGTAGTATAGCTTTGCAAAATCGCATAATCACATAACCTTATTGCACTTATATCTGTCTTTCGATCTATTTGTTACTCTCTCTTTATTTATATATATATATATATATATATATATATATATATATATATATATATCCTGATTAAGCTTAACTGTATAAGTGCAATATGAATATAAACATACTTTGGCGATCCGTTTCGTAAGCTGAGAGACATTATCAAGGCAAATGCAACGATGGTATTTTCGAATATAAGTACATTTTGCTACAAAGTTATATGTGTGTGTGTGTGTGTGTGTGTGTGTGTGTGTGTGTGTGTGTGTGTGTGCGTGTGTGTGTGTGTGTGTGCGTGCGTGTGTGGACAAAAGTGAGTGAGAGAGAGAAAGAGAGTGCGAGAAAGAGAGAATTTGCGGTTGATATCATTTTATGCTTGAACTTCAACACTGAACACTGCATTTAAACTGTCGCTGCTTAGTGAACTCAGTGCCCAGATAAAACTTTACACATACTGCTATAGTCTGGAATGGAAACCACAACATTTTGTGTCAAGTCAGTGGAACTCTCCAGCGTCTATATTCGCTGGGTCATGGAATGAGAATGATTTACTGTAGTAACCGAAAAATGTTAGGTTCCAAATTCCTAGCATCTGAAGAAGGCCAGAGTGTACAACTGCTGAAACGTCGTAAATATACAAGTAAAGATGAGGACAATAGCCGGAATATTGTAAATATGTAATTTTTGTTAATATAGCATATTTTGATATTCATGAGATTTTGTCTTTAACGAATTCAGGGGAACTACAATGTGAGAGGGAAAAGCTGATAAAGTGAAAGAATTTTGTGTTCACAGTAGCGTGTGAAAGACAGAAAGAAAGAAATCTCCCAATTCAGAAGGAATAAGTATGTATTCCAGCATATGCATTACATGCTTATAATGTAACTATTGTAAATGCATGTGATAGAATCTGAATTTGGACAGCATGAGTTGAATTCACAGGTCATTGAGGATCTTGGCAGTCAATCCAGACTGGTCTCTATAACATTGTATGGCCAAGCGAAAAAAAGCGGAGAAAGCAATTGGAAGCAATGTCATTATATTTTCCAATAATTCATCGATATTCAGAAGAAGGGACCTGAAGAGAACTCTGAACACGCGAAATAATGTGGAATTGACGCACTTCTTTCGTTCAATAATCACCTCATTCAAATTTACTGAACATAATATTCCTCGCCTCTTCTATAACTGGGAGCATTTTGATGGTCATTATATTAATGTGAAGTTTATTAAAGTTATTATGTAATTAAAACCATATACATATAAAAGCCGGAATAATATTTTTTCGATACATAAAACAATAAGGTAAAAGTAAAAAAAAATATATTCCGTAACATAGTGTGATGTGCATAAAACTTCAGAGTAATGAATGAGGTGCTAAAAGTTTAACATAATTTAAAACGGCGCCTATGTTAACATTTAAAATTAGTTACCTCCTAAGATTCAGCAGATCATATTGGTATTTGCGTTTGATGATTGTGCTTTTTTCATCCAGGCATAAGCAACAGCAATATTTGAAGTTGATGTGTGTGTTACATTTTTTAATGATATTCTATTTAATCGTAGGGTTTAAGTTCTTGTCTTTCTATGACCAGAACTATTTAGATAGAGATGTCTGGTTTCTCAATTCAGGGTTGGAAAAAGTGTGGTGTGTGTGTGTGTGTGTGTGTGTGTGTGTGTGTGTGTGTGATTGCATAACCGTTGTTTCTAAGCACCTGCTGAAATACCAATATAGTACTTTTTCAATTTTGTATTTTGTTTTGGGTATGTCATAGCTTGATATACCACCACTTCTGTCATACATTTTCTACTTAAAGGACACTCATTTTAATTCTGCAATTGCATTTAGGTGTATAACTGTCATGTCCAGTTGCATCCATTATGTCTTGTAAATTTCGGGCAAATTTAGTGTTGTTTTGGTTAGGATTTGCAGAACTAAGGCTGGCTCGACTAGGAGTTGTTACTCTTGATCAGTGGTAGAAGATTTTGGTTTATCAGTTTGTTTTTTATATCAAGATAAAGTTCTATTGTGAGAGCTGATTATACATTCTATATATTTAGTACACGAATAGATAAATGTTAGGATTTTTTTATTAAATATTCTAAGAAGTGGAACTAGAATAGTTAAAATGTTTACCTACGAGTTTTATAAAATATTTACCTATATTAATTTTACATAATTTGTAAAATGGAGGGTTCAACAAAATGACTTTCTTTCTTCTGTTAGTCTTATTGGTGTTACTATATTTCAAGGATTCGTCATAAAAAAGCGACTTTTGAAATCCGTCCTTAATCCTTTCTTAATCCAAGTGCAAGGATTATGAGCCTCATTATATGTTATTTTGTGTGTGTCAAAATTTATTTGGTTAAAAGATAGTATGTTAATTCTAGTACTAACGTATTTAGAAATTTGCCCCAGTACATGTGAGGGGTGGTTGGAATTAATATTGATTTATAAATGTATTTAATTAGATTTTTGGTAAGATCTAAAGCTATTAGTATAGAGGTCGAAGGTGATGTCTAGAAAATTAACTATTTTATGGTTACTCTGAATATCTAATTTAAAACCTATTAATTTGAAGGGATTAGTTAATTGTTTTTCTTTTGTAGCACTATTAGACCTGTGCTATTGCGTATCATTGCTAATCCGTAATCTCTGTATAACTCAACTAGTTCTAGGTCCCTAAATCTACCTATAATGTTTAATATATATAAACCTACCAGATCTGCGACGCTGGCAGAGTCGAAAGCGACCATAGGAACGCCAAAATTCCGGCGACCATTCTTAATCCAAGTGCAAGAATTATGAGCCAAAATATTTTTCCTACAGGTCATTATGATATTTTTACTTGGTCCTCATCTCCTCATACTAAACTTGTATTGTTAACCGAATAATTAGTATAATTTTGATTATATAATGTTGTGGTGTTAATTGGAATTAAAAAGAATTGAGTAACTATTATCTCTTAATTTTTTAATTTCTTAAGTTTTTTAAAAATTCCAATTTCTTATCCTTTCACCAGTAATATGCAAATTTATTTTTATACTAAATAATTAAGTTTAAAAAACTAAATTTAAATTAGGCTTAATTTAAATTAAAATTTGTACATTTTTTAAACTTTATAATGTATTATAATTTGTTTTGTTGATTGCATAATTAGAATAATTTGATTATAAAGGAATGTGATGGTATTTGTGATTACTACAGATTCATTAACTATTATCAATTAAATATTTAACATTTTTAGACCCTAATTCCTTATTCTTTCACCCTTAATATATAATATTTATTTATTTATTTTTATTTTATATTTTCATTTTCTTCTATCATCTGTTCCTTCAAATTCAAATTTATTTCTCTCTTCTTTCTTCTTCTAACTTTTTCGTTTACCATTTCTTTTTAACACTATCTCTCTCTCTCTCTCTCTCTCTCTCTGTCCTTCACCTAACCACCTTCCTTTGCGTTTCAAATCTACGGTTCAGCCCTCTAGCTGACTTGCTGAACGTATCTTTAGATTATTTTGACAGCCGCTCTCACGCGTGCTCTTTGATTATATGCTGTGTATATATAAGCTTATGTATGAATATGTGTGTGTGTATACGCCGAACTGATGTAATGATGTATTTTTTCTTGAATTTTCTTTTTCAAGGGAGCGATCTTTATTTTTATTCCGACTTTTATAGGCCTTTATGAGTTGCATTCGTGTAAAATTTTCTGTTCAACAAAATCGGAAGTTGATGATGTCGCCTGAAATAGGCCATATACTTCCGATTTACCATGAAATAACGCGTCTGCCTTATTTTTCTCATATATATATATATTCTTAAAATTATTCTAATCTATTTATATATTTTTAAGCATATACTGTTAAATATAAGAGACAATAAATGTATATCATGTTTAATCATGAACTGTTCTAAACATGGAATTTTTGCTTTAATTTCAGGTGAAAATAAAAACAAAAGTCCTCCACAAATTAGAGAATTGTTTACTAATTGGTTCTAATGGTTCGGCTCACATGAGCCATTTCAGATATGTTACGATGATGTTAACATAAAAATATCCACCATCAAAGACGATTCGATCCTGTGTTGACATCAAACATTGCAAGCAGCGGTAACCGTGACGTCATAGAACCGGATTACAAATTTACGAACTGCGTTTGCTCGTTGGTAACTGCTATCGCTGCTTAGCATCATTTTATGTCAACTTTAAGTCGAATCCTGTTTGATGGTGGAGGTTTTTATGTTAACGTCCTTGTAACCTCTGTGAAGGTGTCTCATGTGAGCCCAAAGATTAGAACACACTTAATTAAAAATTATCGAAATGTTGGAGAATTTAGAATAATTATGAATTTAAACATAATAGATATTCATTGTCTTTTTTATTTAAAAATATATGTTTAAAAAGTGTCTGCTGCCTCGACACACTATACACTAAATATATATGTGTGTGTGTGTGTATATATATAATGTTTTCAACAATGCAAATAAATTTTCTTCATTCATTATTCATTTATATATATATATATATATATATATATATATATATATATATATAATTGTTAGCAAGCTTAAATTTTACTAGTATTGATTTATATTAAATTGAGGACAATGCATATACAATGTAGAGCTTGTAAAGTTTTGTATTTGAAAATCAATCGATTATGCAAATTTGCTTTAAACATTTCGTTATCTTCAGGCGTTGAAGGCTACCAAATGGAATGTCCGATATAATGTCCGGATATAAAAATGTCAGAAATGTATTTTAAGATCATACAAACCCGGATAAATGTGTTTACAATTCTTGATAACTCCTCACTCGTTTTGAAAATCAGGTAATTATAAGCGTCTATTTGTGCGTTCTGAAAAATTTCGTTGTCCAGCTGAAAACAAAAACAACTTTGGAAAATCAGTTGATATAAAACGACTGAAGGTATCGAAATATTGAAACCAAGGTTACGTAATCAACTGATTTTCAAATCAATATATATATATATATATATATAAGGAGAGAAAGAGAGAAACAGTTATAGTTTGTGAAGAATAGTCTTCATCTAGTTGTTTTTGCTTTTCGTCTATTTAGGAAGGGAATTTCGAAGCACACCACAATTTAATGTTTTTGGCTAGCCAAAAAGAAGTTGTGTCGCATATCATAAAACGTGTTTTGCAAAAACATTACACGAATTCGTTAGATAAACGATTTCTTCATTTAGTTTTCCAGATTTTATTCACTATATCATGCGTGATTACAATTTGCAAGTGTAATAAATATATATATATATATAGTTAAGTTACCCCTTTTTTAATGACAACATAAAAATTGAAATATTCTAAGGTTACATGCGGATAAAAATATAAAATTTAAATTTTAAAATTTAAATTAAAATAAAATATAAAACAATAAAATGCAGTAAAAAGAAATAGAAGGAACGTAAATCATGAGTTTTAAATATTTAAATATTAAATATTTAAATATTAAATATTAAATAATAAATATTAAATATTTAAATATTAAATATTAAATATTAAATATTACATCTGTATAAATGTGCAAGGAAAATTAATATTTTCAAATTTGAAATAAAAATAAAAATAAGATAAAATAAAATAAAAACGAGAAGAAAAATGAAGAGGTAAAGTTTAAAATTTAGAGTGAAAAATGTAGGCAGCAACATTAAAAATAGTTTAAATCATAATTGTTAAAATTAAGATTACTTGGGAGAAATAAATAAACAAATATGCAAACATATACAGGGATCTATATCAACCTGGGTCTAAAAATGTAAGTAATTATTTTTTCTATGACAGCATGTTGTCATTAAATCTCTTCTTTTATTAAGCAAATATATATTCTTCTTATGACTTAATATGACATGTTTTTCTAAAAGGCATAGGATTATGTTTATCACGTCTTCCATTGTGATGTTATGACTTAGCTGCGATATTCAAGATAATAATTGCTTTTTACCGTTATTTTCCAGTTTCCAATAATGTATGTATAAATCAGTAATTTTAGTGTATTTACCGTTGCTTAAAGACAACATGTGGTTGTTAACTCTTATCTTCCCCTCATTTGAAGTTCATTCAAAGTAAAATTTAACATTATTATCATCTGAATGAATTCGAGTTCTATAAATAATAATTTCGGATATACACTGGCCATTCAATGGGCAGATTTTATTGTTTCGGCAATTGCACTTATTTTTAAACGGTCATTTTTGCTATTAATTTGGTCACAGATATTGATTATTTGGGCCACATATTTATTTGACATGATAACATTATATATTTATCTATGTTTTTAACGCAACTAAAACAAGTTTTTTCATTGTTTTTGTTAACTTTTTTGTGTGCGTGAATAATATTACTTTTACGTGATTTCTGCTTATTTCTGCCTAACATTTTCTTTACAGATTTAACAACCGTATGTCTTTAAGGACAATAAATATATCAAAAGAGCTGCTTTATCCATACATTATTAGAAATTAAAAAATAGCAATTAGAACCCAATTATTACCTGAATCCAAACATTACAATGAAAAAAGAGATATGTATATTTATTAATTTACTTCGATATATATATATATATATATATATATATATATATATATATATACTAGCAGTATAGCCCGGCGTTACTCGGATGTAATGAAAGCTTAAAATCTAATCCATGGCCCTGGAGTTCAGACTCAGCCTAAAGAATATCTTTGTAAAATTTGGTGAGAATCGGATAAAAATTTGGATTTGTATAAAGGACTTACAGACAGATAAACAGACACGCACACAAACATCGTTCCTTTTATATAAATATATTATCGATTGTATGCACTATTGTAAGAAATGCAGACTTAAAACTTCTGAATGTCTTTTGTCTATAAGTGTATCAAATTTGTTAAAAATCAGACCACTTCCTCTATAACCTGATTTTTTCTATAACCCGATTATTTTATTTATCGGGGGTACCTTGACACAAAACCTAGCTAAGAACACTCGCAGACGCTTATAGTACAACTGTATAAATTTTTAAGAAAATCAGTTCAACCGTTTCGGAGTCTATAGATAACGGATACACATACACACATACACATATACACACAGACAAAGTTCCATATATATATATATATATATATATATATATATATATATATATATATATAGTTAAATGTTGCAGTAGCAATTTTGGCTAGTAACAGGGACCTTCGAAATAATTTAATCCATAGCTGAGTCGAGGAATTAGATTCATAATTTTTTAACTGAATGAAATGAAAATGACTTGAATTCGAGCTCCGCCCTTTTATCCAAACTTTAAAAAAATTGTACACCACAGGTGCAGTCAATACACTATAGGCCAAGTGAATATTTATAGCAAAATGTATAATAAGGATCCTTCTACATATGAGTGGTTTGAATAGGACATTGCTTCCTTTAGGTACGTTCAGCATAATGAGCTATTTGAGGCCAATTCAGATTTGCTGATGGATATTTTTCACTTTCTTTTCTATCAGTTCTGTATTATAGATCCGGATATAAAACACACGAATATGGATCGGTATCTTTAAATTAAATCACAATGCTACCGGTCAACTAAAAATGAATGGGTAAATTCTGTTAAAGCGAACTTAATAGCATATTATAGCACATCACCTAATAAATCCCAGGCCTACCAAATAATACTACGAACTTTGGGCAGATTACGACTTTATTCCTCAATATAGTGTACTTCTAGGAAAATAGACTGATTCTAACGCTTCTCTAACAAGTCGAGGCCTTTTTCTAGAACGATATGTATTTCGTCTCAAAATACGCCTCGATTTCCGATATCTCTTTTTCAGTGGTGCCAAATCTCTTACCCTGAAGCATTTCTTTGAAGTTTTTAAAGAGTCAGTAGTCGCTGGGGGACAGATCTGGAGAATAGGGTTGATGCGGAAGCAATCTGAAGCGCAATTCATGTATTTTAGACATCGTTGCTATCGATTTGTGACTCAGCGCTATGACTTGGTGAAATATCACTTTTATGAAACATGGGATGAGCAAGATCTCTACATGAAACGTCTTCTAAAACCTCATCAAAAACACATTAAGAAGATTGCATCACGAACATTTCTGACACTTTTTGAGGTAGAGCAAGCTAGATTCCTTGAAGATTTCCTAATCCAAGATGAGTAATTTGTTCATCACTTCGAGAGAGATAGAAAAGTATGAGTGGAATCTTCGGGACTTAGTTTTGTTTGTTTTCTCGTTATTAATCTTTGCAATATATGGTAATGATGAATTTGCTATTTTTGACTTTTCAACTGTATAATCTAATTTGACTCACAGTATAACTTAAATATGAAATAGGATACTAAAATCGTTAATGTTAAATTTGAAATTAAATTAAAAGGTAGTATATTTTTAGGGCAGGGTGTATAAGTGTCTCTAGTTCAAGATAGATGAGTTGTTTTAATTTTAGGGAAAATAAAAAACATTGATAATAAAAAAAGGAAATTTAAAAAATTAAAATTATAACATAAAAATAAGGTTAGATTTCTAAATATGAGAATCTATGTTAATTCAGTGAAAATATTTGTGCAGATATTTATATCTATGTTTGAATGTGATCATCAATTCAATTCTTTTGTTTAATAAATTCGGGTTATTTAATAGTTTTAATGTCATATTTTTTTTCCCAAAAGCATAGGTTACATCTATTTACTATTTCATTATAAGATTTGTTTTTTCCGATTATATTGCTGCTAATAATTGATGTTTTGGGGGCTGATTTTATTTAAAGAAATATTAAACGATGGCAGTGCGTTTACTTTATTTACTATAAGTTATATTTAAAGTAAGTTGGATATATTGGTATTTCTATTGGTCTTTATGAGAGCCATAATAAAATTTAATATCGCCATTAGAATGGATGAGAGGTCTGTAAATTCCAGTTTCGATCATGCACTCGCCACGGCAGTTACAATTATTTTTAGTATAGTTTCTATTTTCTATAGTAGAGTCATTGGTATTTTGCAATTTAGACACGTGTTTGTTTAATATCAGAGTATTATGCGGTAATATATATTTGCAGATGTTCTTGACACAGTTATAACTAACCTTAACATTGTTTTTGCTAAACTTATTTCTAGTGTAGGGAAATGGCTGAAAATCTTGTGAATTGAAATGAAATTAATACGGACACAACTACTAAAGTCTGGGTTAAAACATATGTTACGTTTACTTTATTTCTGCCTCTGTTTGCCTTCATTGTCTAAGTATTCCAAGCATGCTTTAATGTTACTTTTTTCTAAGATACTTATTTATTTAAATTTGCTGTTATTAAAATATTCCTCATTATCAGTGTTGGTAGAATATATAAATTGAACAGATTTGTGTACGTTTTTTTTAGAATTTTATGGAGGTGGTTAGATTCTTTATTAAGGTAGCTTTTGTTGTTTAAATTTTTCGTATATTGTTTGTACCGGCCATTATTCTGGTCAGACGTGACATCGAGGGAGTTGTTAACTTTGGTGTTAGTGATGGTAGTGCTACTTTGTTTGCGATCTATAAAAAAAACTTTATCTGAAAAACAGGTCCACGAAAAACAGATCGACTAAAATATGATCCATTAATGTTTCTCTCAATATCACTACCACCACTAACGCCAAAGTGATCGACTTCATCAACGTAAACTTTAACCTGAATAATGGCCAGTACAAACCATGTATATATGTATGATTCCTTGTGTCTCGTTGAGTTATGTTTTGAAGCCAAATGTGTGGGTCACTTCCTAAAACGTTGTGTTCTACAATAAAAAAATTAACACCATCGGTATTTTTATGAAATGATTTTCTTTCACCTTCATCCAACTCTTGCAAAACCTAAAGACAATAGGGCATACATGACTGGGGCAGGTTTGGAAGCCTCTAGAAACATATATTTGACGAATTTAGTCATAAACATATTTATAAAAAGAAAGTCGACGAGTGCTACGAAGTACAGACTGCCTTTTATTAAATCGTATCTGGTGATAGAAGAGATAGTTCTTTTTCCAAAGTTATTTTTTCAAGAGGGAACATTATTATATCAGAAAGAACTTGAACGGGGCGCGCCAATAATTTTTTTCTGCGATAAGAAACATCCTCGCCTCGCGAAATCCTAAAGAAGGTATGTTAGTGGTAAGCAACATTCTTTAAGTAGAAAAGACAAAATAATATTAATCTTGTTTCATAAGAAGATATGTATCGAAGTTTTACGAATGGTCCGGAAAGTGATTTTTTTTTCGCATTGACTTAGCGATGCTACATTTAACTTTCTACATCAAGACGTACGCGTATAAAATGGACGCTGCGCCGTTTGTTCTTTCATATTGCCTTTTGTTTCCAGTTTGTCACAGCACAAACGCACGCAAATATATCTGAATGTAATTTGACAAATGCCTTCTCTTTGCTACGGTTTTCAGGGCTTGGTCACGTCAAAATCGACATCTAGAAATATATCCGGATAGGTGAAGCAAGAGGACACCATGACACGTCCTCCCAAGAGAAATATTAGCAAAACGAATTCTGATATATATATATATATATATATATATATATATATATATATATATATATGAGGGAATAAGGAAAGAAAAAAAATTTACAACGTCCAAAACATTAATTTAACCAGTGCTCATCATATATAATGTCTCATCAGGAGGTGTGGAAAGAAATGGAAGGCCTCTTTTCATATATTTGGGAGTTGTGTGTGGAATATTGGCGGGGGTTAGCGATAAGCAAATAAGTCTTGTAAATTGTCCGTTATAAGTTTGAAGAAAGTGGGGTACATAGGGTATATAGTTGATTCATGAAAGTGTGTTTTATGACCGCCTGGCTAGCCTTAATTTATTGGTTTTATTAGAGGGGGAGAATAAGGTGCAAAGGGTGGGGAAGGATGGGATTGGACCTATTGTTAATGTTTATTTCTACAACTATAGAATAGTTTTGTATTTAAGCAATGTTTTGTAATTAAGCTAATTTTGTATATTTAACATTAATTTAGAATTTAAGAAATTACTTTTTCTATAAAAGTTTAAATTAGGTTTGATTATAGTTCGTGGAGTGTAATAGGTAAAATTTGATATAAGTGGGTTGTTATTACTATAAAGTTTTAGGGTCACTAGGGGTGTCCTAGTTTTGGCTTGTGCAATATATATATATATGTCCAGGTGAAAAAAACAAACTTTACAACGAATAAATAAATAGACTAAAATGATAAGTAAGTAAAACAATATAGAACTGGTGCTGAATGAGAATATCACATCAAAAGTAATAAAACTGAAGGGAAAGAAGGGAATGATATGATCAGGTTAAAGTCAGGTTAACATATTGACCCCTAAGGCGAGAAAAGAAACAAGGGAAGGGTAGGATGTGGGGGAAAAAGAAAAAAGGAAAAAGAGAAAAAGTTGTTTAGTATGTATTCTTTGGGGCTAAATTCCAAAATAAATCTTCACTCTTATTAGCCGCAATGAACACCCACATACATATACAACAAACCAAAAGTTTTTGTCATTTAAATTTAAATCATCTGCACAACTAACAGCAACATTGCCTGATGAATCTATCTCGAAACATGTAAATTTCCGTGTCGCAATGTACAATTGTTACACACACACACACACACACACACACACACACACACACACATATATATATCTTTTAATCATATCACTCCGAGCAAGGCGGTAACGCCACTGATGTGCATGGGTCTACATACGAGTGAAAAGATTGGAAAAGAGAAAACCGGAAACCGCATTAAGGAAATAAGGGACGAGCCTCTTCACCTGTTCAATAGACGTGGGTGGAATGTGTGTGTATATGTATATATATATATATATATATATATATATATATATATATATATTCATTTCAACCAAACACTTAAAGCAAGGCAGTTTTTCAGTGGGTTTCATGTAATGAGAGCGATGAAAAAACGAACAAATTATAGGTAGTGTCAGAGAATGCTGAGGATACTGGTGTAAAGAACGCAGATTAGTGTAGAGTGGACAGCGAAAAAACACGAAGGAAAGGATGCGAGCTAGAGAGATAGGAGATGTTAATTGACCTTACATTTAGATTCATTGAAATTGGAGTTGTTAGGGAAGGGCGGTAAGCGGTTGAGTAAAATTTGCGCATACGTTTGATTGGTTTCACCATAAAAGTTTGGGAGCTTGTTGGTAGTTTACTAGCTTGAGTAAATTCATGCACAGTGGGCAACATGTAGCTAATCTTGTCGGAGCAGAAGCCGTGAATTTGTAGAAGAGGCAGAGAGAAAGCACATTACGCCGGGAAGAAAGTGACTGCAGCCGTGTTACCAAGTTGGGATCGATTACCTTGCAGATTCCCTGTTGGATTCTGCCAAGAACTCGGAGGTGATAGCAGGAGACCCGACCAGATGTGACAGCAGTATTCAATGCACAGATTAATGGTAGATTATTTATATGTGCATGATGGATAATCTTAATAATTAGTCCTACTTTTATGAGTGGAGGTAAATCTATTGATAGGCACTCTATATCTAGAAACATGCTGTTTAACCTGCCGTTCATAAAATCAGAATATTGAATGTCGTTTTTACTAAGGGTTTCTCGTTATATTACTTGAGCTGCTGACAATTTTCTGTTTGTTTCTTTTTTGTCCGTTTTTAATACATTTAGGAAATACGTATATAAGTCTATAGAGGAATATGTATTTTATGCCAAGGCATTTAATTTACACATTTGGTACTGAATGACGTGAGTACTAGAAAGTTAAATTATGAAGTCAGTAGGATATATAAGAAGTAACCATTTATTTAACCAGTTCTGTTATTTATTCACACGGGAGCCTATTTCAAAAAGTACATTTTGGTATGGAAAAAGGTTGTCAGAATTTAACTTTCTCCTTACCCATGAGCGTCTATTGTAATTATTAAACACAAACAAGACATCAAGTGGAACGCATAAAGTCTTGTTTGTGTTTAATAATTACAATGAGAGCGTTTGTGTTTGTGTTTAATAATTACTATGCAACTCTAAGGAAGCTGGGGAAATGGTCGATACTTTGTACCTTTTCTAGAAGAACCTCATTCGTCCTGCTATCCTCTGTTTTTACGAGAGCCAGGTGAGACTGAATGTGGTGATACTGTATATGGGTAGTGATCACCCAGTCTTCCGTTTAAACTATCGCTATGTTCTCAAAGCGTATACATGTCTTCGTAGACGAAACATTTTGTTATAACCTGCAACATTATCATACAGACGAGACTATGCGTGCATTTTAAAATTATATCACTCAATATATGGAGGGTTTTCATATGAACTACAATCTTTAGTTTAACAGGTTCTTCACTAAAAGATTGATTCATCGATATCATCATTTATCCATCACACCCAGATGGTGCATAGGGCAGCAACTTTTTTTGCTGTTTCTGTAACAAACTGTTTTTACGGGACAGGGTTGTTAGCCCTGCACCCGACCCCCAAATCTGGAGCACCGGTGGACCATTCTTGCTTCTTACGTTAACAGCACCTGGTATTCCCAAATGGTCAGCCATTTAAGTACTGACTAGACTCGATGTTGCTTAACATCGGTGATCAGACGGGAACCGGTGTATTCAACACGATATAGCCGTAGACACTGGATTGTTTAGATCACACATATCGGAGCGCATCACCCTCGTTCTTTTCATATATTTCCTGATAAGATATTAGATTGATTGAAGCAGCTTCTTTCCACCAAGTGATATCTTTTGGTGATTTTTAGCTTAGATGTGGCACAAAGCCAAGAATAAAGGACACCCAGTGAGGATTGAACTCACTTCTCAATTGTAATGATTCTATTAAGACAGGATTGCTAACTAATACACCACCTAGAGGTGCCAAAACCGCTGGATTACGAATCCGGTTCCTAGCAGGATTCTTCCTCGAGCACATCAATATTTATCTCTTTATATATATATATATATATATATATATATATATATATATAATCCTAACGCCACAAGCAGGGTATATTATTTCTAGTGTTTTGCAAGGGCTAACGAATGAGTAAAGTTATGAGAAAGAATGACAGATTATAGGGGTAACAGGAAGTGGGTAAAAGAAGGATGAGAATACTTAATGAGACTGAAGTGGACAGAGAAAGGAGCACGAGAGAGAGGATGCAGGTTAGTGAGATAGGAGATAACTAATGATTTACATTTAAATTCTTGGAGATTATAGCTGTCGGGAAAGCATGTAAATCGAAGAGAATTCCACAGAGGGGAAGGAAGTGGGAGAAAAGAAGCTGCTGGAGGAGAATTTGCTTTTCAATTTTTTGGTTTCACAGTAATAGGGTGGGACCTAGTTGCTCATTTTGTGGCTCGAGTAAATTTATATATAGTGGCACCAGTAAGCTAAGTGCCTCTGAACTGAAACCGTGAAAGTATTTGTAGAAGAGACACAGTGAAGCCACGTTGCGCCGGTGAGAAAGTGACTGTATCCGTGCTGCCCAGTCGGAATTTATCACATTAGGTATTCTCAGTTGGATTTGGTCAAGGTTACCTAGGTGTATAGCAGAAGCACCCGACCTGATATGGCAGCAATATTCAATGCACGGCGGATGGTAGATTTATATATGTGCAGGATTGTTTCAGTTAACAATTATCTCCCATATATATTTGCATCTATACCTACTACTATGTAACCATATTTCTCGTGTAGATTCATGGTCTTTTAACTTTTGACACCACTGTACAGAAATAAATCTACGAAGCGATAGTGAATCATTTACTTGGAAATAGATAGATGGTCAAAGCACTAATGATCTGAATTGGTAGAACTAAAGAATGGAACTCATTTGAAATGTTGGCAAGTAAATAGCGATACAATAGATTGTCGCGTCCTCTATTGTGACTGATACGCATTTATTTTCAATCTAAATCTCGTAAAGTCTTAAGTCTATATTACGTTGCAACACCTGCTCCTATAAGATAGGGCTTACGGCCTATCATGTTGAATACAGCGGTTTTCTCAACGTTGAGCCTCGTCAGTACTTAGATGGGTGACCGCTTGGGAATACCAGGTGCTGTATGCGTATAGTGACGAATGTGATTTGTGATGCAGTGATATCGGCTCGGAAGGAGAAATCGGTGAGCCGAGTTCGAATTCTAGTTGAATGACCTGCATTCAATTAAGCACAGGTACCCTTGGAAAAGGTATTAATCCGTCCCTCCCCTCCAGTTATGGGGTAAACCACAAGGGTAGGACAATGAATCTTGATACTCGAAGAAAATGTATTACTAGACACAAAACTTATATAAACAACAATAAATTGTTAAAAGAAAAATGGTATTACCAGCAATAAATAAATAAAGTTTACTTGTCAATAAATGACCCGCCGAGGTTGATATGCCATAAAAACAAGACAACCAACCAACAACCTTTAAGATAACTGAAGTTAAGTAACATTGAGATTGGTTAAAACCTAGATGATTGAATAATTGAGAATAAGTGATGCTGTAAATTTGAATGGGCCGTTCGTGTAATGATAATCTTTACAGAATAAGGAATTTTTCTCCGATTTCTTATTCTAGCTAAGTTCCTTATATTTACTCACGCATAAAAACCCTGGGAACGTGTTGTGACCTGTTAGGGCCAGGAAGAAAGACGCAAATAGAAGATGGTAGGCTTAACCAGTGTATTGGACTAAGAGAACATATATACAAAATAAGAGAGTTAATAGTCAGAAGATAGAAGTATTAATCCGAACTGTCAAACTCTAGGAAGTCTCGCAGGTTCATATTTATGAAAAAGGAAGAGTTCATTCCATTGTAGATAGAGTACCATAACAGAATGTAAAGAATCTAAATTTTTCCTGCGACTATGGGTTAAATAAAATACCTCTCAGTAAACCATTATTATCTCTAACTATTCATACAATACAAAAATACTTTATGCGGATATTACGATGGTGGAATAGACAATGACTCGGAATTGTTACTAGGAGAGCTACGTTCTACTAAACCTTTCGTACATTATGTTCACTTACGAGCAAATACCTGTGGAAAACTTCTGTAACAAGCTATGGGATAATTCATAAGATTTGTATCACTGAAACTATTGTTACAGCTGAAACAAAACTCTTCGTGTTTATAAATATTTAAGGAGTTAAATATCCTGGAAAAAGTTGACAAACCTTAGAAAACAAATCAAACAATCAATACCATATGTATCATCAAATCGAAATTTTTGTAAATATATTAAAAAAATTTCGATTTGATAACATATGTAGTATTCATTGATTGATTTGTATTTTAAGTCCTATATTTTTTAGGAATCAATACAATAAAATTGATCTTAACAAGAATTTATTCACGTCAAAGGCGAAAAGAACACAATGATTTTATTCGAAGCTGGAATGCAAAGAACAGAATAAACAGTGTATTATGAAAAGTACATTGGTTTTCAAGGTCAGGAAATATAAACAATAACGTAAAATTTAAGTACATTATTTGGTCAGAAGCGAACATCATTTATATTAAATTATTTGGGGTCATAAATCAATGAATAGAGAAATGAATACAATTTAGAATACAATATTGTAGTTGTCAGAAACAAAGAAATAAACAGGCATTGCAACAGCGGATCAAAGTTGGGAAACATTGAACAATAAAATAAATGATAATGTGATTACATCAAAATGCAGCAGGCTAAAGACAGACATTGAAGATTAGGCATGCCCAGGAATGACGTAATTGGGTGAAAAGCGTTAACTTATATATAAGATAGCGTTTTCACCGAGTCAATTCAGAGAGGAGAGAGCAGACAATCTCTGGACGTGAAAAGAACACGAGAGACAACGTCAACCGTCACTTCCTTGTATGTGCATGCTTCCTCTGACTACCCCTCTACACAGAGTCGTTTACTTCAGAGAAAGCTGAATATATTTTTATACACACACTATGCTATATTTTAAGCCGATCATCAATATTGTTTATCAGGTTATAAAGGCTACATCTCTCTGGTATAGAACATTACAGCAAATTAAATTTCCCCCAAATATATTTGTGCTTCGGTCAGTAATTTTATAGAATCATTTTGACGTGAGTAACTTTCAAGTGAAAACTATTTTCTGTTGCGGATTCTCAAGCCCTTAATAAAACCGTGAAACCGAAAAATGTGTAATTGCAGAAAACTTTTTATATGCAAATAAGCTAGACTCCAGAGTATCTCGTTCAGAGGCGGAAATAGGTATTGATATAAATTTAAATTTGAAACTCTCTTAGTAGGTGACTCATGTAGCTAAATTGAATTTGTCAGTTCCGAAAGAATTCAAACTTCATAGGACATACTGAGGTCAAAAGTGACCGGGTTAAAAACGGTGACAACTTACAGTTATTGCTTGTGTAAGTTGATGGCCAAATATGCATTCTCAAGGATAATAAGTAGACATATTACTTAAAATTACGAAGTAAATAAACTTTTGACAAACGACGTTCAACAACGTTGTGAAGGGTCAGGTCACAGAAGAAGTTATAAAATATTTTCTAACAACCCAAGTCGGAACGTAATAAGGAAGGGGTAACTTAAGTTGTCCTGATTTTAACATTTTGTCCAAGCAATGTTATGAAACCCAATCTATATATATAGCGGGGAAGCAGGAATAAATATGGGTATATGCCATTTCTAGAGGTTACAAGTGAGAAAAATGCTCAGGCCTTGTCTTCATATGTAACTATAGTGGATACTTCATATTTGAAGCCCCATTTTTATTTATTAGACAGTGTGAAATACTGTAATTTCACAGCAAATTGAACGTTAAAATAATCAGGATTACACAAGTATTACTTATTCATATAATGAAATTTTGAATACAACTATTTCTTAAAAACAGTTTAACATTTTTTAACATTTCCACCGTAATTTAAATGTTTACACATTGACAGATAAAATTAGTGTATGGTGATCACAAGTAGCGTAATTGTGGAATATTTTTTTCTTATAGAAGAAAGAATCCCTAAAGTACATGAGCTTTTAATATACAAATAAAATTATCATACAAAAAAGAAACTTCAAATACACAAAATAAATATTTAAGATTATTCAAAACTAGAAAAGCAAGACCAGTCTTCCGCAAAAGGCTATGCCAACCTACAACGCGATATTCTCATGCCCAGTCAGTCAGGAGGTTTTCCAGTCATGATTGCCCAAAGCGTGTATCACGCATGGCACTAAAGTGAATTTCATAAAATACGGCCGACAAATAATATTTAATTATTTTTTAAAGTCTTTCCAGATTCCTAACTATAGTCATTTTTCAGGCTATTTTTCTCTCTGGTGAGGTTATGTTTCCTTATGTTTTCAACGTCCTGTAGTAACTTCATTTTACACTGTTTTTGAAAAAGGAGCGTCCTTTCAAGCTCGCAGGAACAGCATGGAACAGGAATTTGTCTGAACAATATTCTATTTCTAAAACTTTTCAACACTCCTTTTTTACGATTGAATTATGTAATAATGTAAAATTGATGACAGGAGAGAAGTTTTTCAGATATAGGGCCTCTCAAGTATATATATATATGAGTGTTGTTCGCGATTTTAATCTAGGTTCATGTGTTTGCGATCTTCAGTCGACAAGGAGGCGTTGTAATCGTTTGAAGTGTTGCAGAAGTAAAGTTTTTTGCTCAGTCCAGAAAAACTCTGAGTTGAACACTTAACTTAGTAGTTAGGTGTTTGCATTTTCGTTTTCATTTCTCTTTCCATTCTTGTTATCTTTTTCAATGGTTATAAGTATTATGGCAATTTTTCTGTTGGTCACAGCGACATAGATGTCTTTTTATTTAAAATGTATATATATATATATATATATATATATATATATATATATATATATATATATATTATATATATATATATATTATGACGCCGAGTTCATAAACTGAGAAAATAATCAAAAAGTCTATTTAATATAATATATATACTGATTGATATGTATTGAAATCTCAGTGGATATTATCCAAAGCAACATAGTATATAAAAAATTCAACACATCGCCAAAAGTGGGTATAAACTGTAATTCATTTCTACGAAATAATATGATCGTCTCTTCAGACTACGATTTAAAAAAATCTATGTTTGAAGACATGAGAATATTAGACGACGGAAATGAATGATAATTTATAATCTCTTCAGATGATGTGTTGAATTTTCTTTTATATAATGACATATATAGACATATCTATTCATATATATATATATATATATATATATATGTGTGTGTGTGTGTGTGTGTGTGTGCATTACTGCAAGAATACAATAATACAAAATTTGGACTATCATTATATATACAGATATAAAGCTAATGCTATAATATAGTAAATAATATTAAATGTCCGTGGTATATGAATATATATAGGTCTACATAAATACTTCTTTTCCCTGAGTCACAACTTTCAAAATCTTATATCATACCATTTTAAATTGAAAAGTTTCCAGGCATTTCTCATGAGTATATCAATCTTGGGACTAAGTGAGTGAACATGAATTAAAGTAGCACCGTGAGCAAGAGTTTATTTCCCAGTTGTGTTCCTATTAAATCCCAAACTCAGTGTATTTCAAACGTAACATAATCTGTAAAGATTAACTTTTAATAGAACAAGGGAAAGAGGCTTTTCAATGAGTGAAATTTCCTTTTCTCCCCCATCACGGAGCCAATGTTGAACATCACCATTTTCATCCTGTCATTTCGGAACCAGACTTACAGAATTTTCAAACAGGAGATTCAAAGATTACTTACATCGTAGAGCCCATCGTTAGGACGTGATTCTTGCATTCTGAAAATAGCATTTTTTCAGAAGAATCCTACCTCGAATATACAGTTCAAATCTGCTGATTCAATTTTTATTATTGTTATTGTTCTTCGCATCATTTTATATATTTTCTATGCGGTGCGTCCCTTTATGACGTTGGCTGTCATAGTTCTGTACAATGTCCTTTAATTTGTGTTAGCTCTTATTATATTTTATCTTTTTTAACTCTCCTAAAAACTTTTGCGATATATATTTATTCAAAACCTCAAGGACATTTTTTCTTTGTCACACTTGCCTTCAATCTACAATTTGAGCATGACATTTTCCAACCTTCTTTCTTCATACCGTACGATGTTAATCATAAGTGTTTTTATTTTATTTCTATTTTCCCTAAATATTTTCCGGCACTCACCTGTTCGATCTAGGGAATCCTCAGCATCTTTCCGTTGACCTAGAGTTATGTTGGGTCAAATATTTATTTCCCTTTCTGTCTACGATGATAAAGTTCAGCTTTCACTGGCATAGAAGTGGACTGATAGGTTATTTGTTTTTAACGTCATTTTCTTGTTTCTTAATATTTTTCTTGGCTCAATGGGCCTTCGGATTTCAGTGTAGCGCTTCTTATCCACTGTAGTTGTTTGATTTTGGTATCTCCAAATTGGTATGAGGGGCTGTTTCTTACTGTCATTTATTCTGCCTTTTGCAAATGATATTCATGCTTCTAGCTATTCTTCACTAGGTATTTCCATTTACTGTATGCTCTCAGCATTGTTTCTCTACATGCCTTATTTTGTTAGGATTGTAACCCCTTGTAACGAAACCTGTTAGGACTTATAGCGACGTATATTTTTCATTTTATATTTATTTAATCATTTAACACCAAACACATGGACACTTGTGCGCAGAGTGGTTACAGTATTAGAAAAGACTGTGTACAGTGGTTATTGAAAGAAGGATAAAACAAATTGTTTCATATAGATTTTTGGTGATTCTAACAAGAAAAATCAAATAAACGGAAGAGAGGTTCACAGGTGAGACGTGAGAAAATAAACTATTCAACTATAAGTAATGGTTGATTCTAACTATGTCAATGGTAAAAAGGTGGAACCTATATGCAAATCTAGAAGCGCATTTGCATTTACGTGGACGAGACACGAGAAAAAATCATTAGTATCTTCTCTAAATTTATTTATAAATGGAACCTTGTCTGCGTGTATGTGTCTGTGTGTGTGTCCGTTACCTATAGACTCCGAAACGGCTGAACTGATTATCTTGAAAATTTACACCGTTGTACTATAAGCGTCTGCGAGTGTTCTTAGCTATGTTTTGTGTCAAGGTACCCCCGATAAATATCGAAAAACGATAAACGAAAAAATCGGGTTATAGAAGTAGTGGTCCGATTTTAATAAAATTTGATACACTCATAGACGAAGACATAAGTAACATTATTCAAGTTTCAAGGTTGCAGTTCTCAGACTAGTGCAAAAAAATCGATAATATATATATATATATATATATATATATATATATATAAGGAAAAATGTTTGTGTGTGTGTTTTTTATCTTTCTGTATGTCCTTTATACAAATCCACAATTTTAATCCGATTCTCACTAAGCTTCACACAAATATTCTTTAGGCTCAGTCTGAGCTCCAAGACCATGGATTAGTTTTAAAGCTTTCATTACACCCGAGTAGCTAGTATAAGTATGAGAGCATTCTATCTTCTAGTACTTTCATCAGTTCATTATTCGCATGAACATGGAGATGTCCTCTGTTGGAAGCATATCTTTTAATTATTTTTCTCTGCAGAATCCTGTAGAGACAATTAATAGTGGTGGCTTCATGAATTAGATTTAGTTTCCTATCAAATGTTTGACTGAATGCTGAAAAAATCTATTTATGGAATATTCTAAAGGTTTGTTACGGTACAAAAGATGGTGGATGAACAGAAAATTAATTTAAACAATATTTCGTGTCCAGTCTCATTTGAATTGACTGATTTAAAGCGAGAAAAGATTGTTTAGACCGTAAGAATATTTTGGAGATAATGATGATTTAATTATATGATTTATACTGATTAAAATTAAGTTAGGAGTTAGCTGTCTGGGAAGAGTCACTTTGAAGTAATACAAGACCGAAAGTATATGGTGCCTAGTGAGGATGGAACACACGATTTAGTTGTTATTGATCTAGCAAGAGAGACCTGCTGTCCATTACACAACACCCCAACCATATTCAAGAGAGTACCAATCTCGTTTCGAATTTTATTATACCACCGGCGTATCCAACTTTTTTTTATATAATCTTGTCGCCCCAAGCAAAGCATTTTACTGCCCCTGTTGAGATGTGGGTTATATAGGGGGAAAGTTATGAGAAAGAGTGACAGGTTATAGGGGGTGTTAGGAAGAGGGTAAGAGAAGGATACGAATACTGAGTGGAGTGGACGAACAAAGGAGCATGAGAGAGAGGATGCAATTTAGTGAGATAGGAGATGGCTATTCACTTTACATTCTTGAAAGTTGTAGCTGTCGAGAAAGCAGGTAAACGGAAGGGAATTCTACAGGCGGAACGTCCGAGAAAAGAAGCTGAGGGAATAGAATTTGCGTTTACAATTTATTGGTTTCATAGTAATCTTGTGGCTCGAGTAAATTCATATATAGTGTGTACCAGAGAGCTAAGCTTAAGCAAATATTATTCCTAAGCTCTCACCCATGTAGCTACTGACCGTGTTCGGTGTTGCTCGAATGATCGCTCGAGAACCGTTGTTTCAACGTGACGTGGTCGTAAACCGTCTTGTTGACCAGAGAGCTTTAATGATGCCGCCATTTGAAAGATAATATCAGACAGTGATAACGGGGAAAATACTAGATAAAAAATCCTTAATAAATACAGGATATTTTTTCAAATTCAGGTGTATGAGATTAAATCTGTAAAAGTTAAACAAAAATATACAGGAATTGTCTTGTCAAACAACTGATATCTTTTGCGACGCATGATTTATAAATCATTTAACTTATGTGAAGAGAAGAATAACTTACAAACGAATATATAAACAGGTTTATGTATTTCTCTATTTACTTTTTTCATATCTAATCTATTCTATTTGTGTTGTTACATAACTATAAACGTTATTTTTTTAGCGTTTACACGTGTTTGTACAGATATTTACATTTTTAAAACATTGAAATTAATATATATCTGCCAAGATATCAAGAACGCCTACAATATAAAATGAAAATATTCAAAGTTTTATTCAGGTTTCAATCATAAATTTACATCTTATACTAAATATATGAGGGATGTGCGTTGTGGTGCAGTGGATATCGGCGCGGAACGGGGAGCCGATTTCGACTTCCAGTTGATCCATTGTATTCACTTACGCGTAAATACCCTTGGGAAAGGTATTAATTCGTCTCTTCCTTCCCGTTATGGGTTAAATAGCAGAACAGATTGGGTTCTATAGCCTTGATCGGAATCCTGTCTACAGCAGAAAGCAATGGCAACCTACTGCGGGATAATCTTCTGCCTATTTACTCATGTCTCTTTCGAGACATGATCGCCCAAGCGTGTATCACATCTGGCACTTAACTGACTGACTAAATATATTTTATTATTCGTCCACAAGAGAACGTCACAGAAGATCTATAATAAGTTATCTTTTAATAGAAATTGCTCATCTCCACTTTGAAATTTTTGAAATTTTTTATCGTCTACATTCAAGATGTTGTTCTTCTCTTCCCACTTTTGTAGTCCGATACTCCTCAAATTAATATCCCTTCTTAGCCTATTCGCATATGTTTTACTTGATATCTTTCCCTTCTGTTTTCTTGTTAAATTTCTTTGAAGTTGATTTAAAATCTGTGCTTTTCGTTTAAATAATTTAAGTCTTACTGTTGTGGAGAATCTTCCTCACCAAGTTGTTGTGGCTTGTTTAGGGCCAGAAAGAAAGACACGGAAACAAGAAGGTAGGTTCAAACCATGTATTAAAATAACAGAAAATATATACAACTAAGAGCCTTAGTGATCAGCAAATACAAGTGTAAGTCCGAACAGTATATTTACGATGGGTCTATACTGCTTCATAATTACCTGACAGCTGCATCTCCGGATGTCACTTAAGTTAGTCTATATCGAGGAGAAAAAGTCCATTCCACAGTATAATAAGGCACCATAACTCTCACCTTCTAAAATCTTACTCCACAGGATTCTAAAGAGTGTTTTTCTCTTCTTATATTAAAGTTCGGAAGTTGATAACTTCGCAGTGACTTTTGAATCTTCCGTCTGCTTGTGGTCTTTCCACTTTGGATTGAAAACTATTAAATCAGTTTTTCTTTTCTCTTCAAACGGCACATTTCAGAAGCCGCTAGAGGGGTTAAGATATTAAAAATGTCGTAAATGACATCGGTAAGAAAACCTATTATCAGCCTCGTCAGTTAGGCGTTTCCTAAGTTTGTCTTTTATGCGTGAATTACTGACAACTTATGAATATCATATACCTAATTCTCTTTTCGATCGTAGCGATCTCCCAAAAAGATTTAATACCGTTGAATATTTTGAAAAATAAAGGCTACCAGGTTATACAATCTTGTAAGTACGATGCTTGCTCATTCTGACTTCGGAAGTGATTTATCATAAACAGACCGTATACGATATGTGAAGATTACTTCAGCTGGAGTTTGTGAAGCTGATGAATCCTGTACACTTGAAGAAATTGTTGATGGACTTTATCAGTTGGTGTATCCCTAATGTTTTCAAAGATCTCTTCAAAGTATCTACAAATCTCTGGTGGCATTCTGCTGTACAAAACCAGGGACTTTCTTTCTTTCTTTCTTTCTTTCTTTCTTTCTTTCTTTCTTTCTTTAATAGTTCCTTAAGGATTGCACGAATGTTATGAATGAATAGTAATAATTTGCTAGTCCCAGGACGCTCTGCAACGAAACGTTGTTATTGGGCGCTGGTATGTCTTTAATTGCGGTAGCTCATCCAGAATTCCTTTTCCTATCATCCTTATTGATTATGTGTCTTAGGAGTTTGATTTTTTTATGAAAATTCCGTGCGAATTTACATAATCCGCGATGCCTTTTTTACATCTTAACTTAGAACTCACCTCTTCAACTGGGATTTGAAAATAAGTGTCGCTAAGATACATTTTCGTGAAAAATCCCCCCTCATTTAGCTTCTCGAAAATGTCGTTTGGACAAAGAAAGAGGGTAATGATAACCCTTTAGAACAGCATTCGATCCTGTAGAAAAATCGGGGCAAACACGTCTTTCGATTTCTTTTTTTACATAGACCTCTGGTGCGGCCCAATCGTTGTAATCTTTTTTAATAGAACTCCAGTCACTAATATTCTATCTAGTTCCTCGCTAATTTGTTTCAACGAAGGAACATTACCCTTTTTTAATACTGGCTGAACGTCGACTTTGAGGTTAACTTTTGCCTTCATTTTGATACATCAAACTAAACCAACAGAAAAAAAATCCTGGATAGGCTTTTTTTAATTCTGTTTTCAGTTTTTTCGGCTTTGCCATTCTAATTTTCAATTTTTTGGCAATATTAATTTATAGGTAAGTTACAAAGCTGGAATTGTGTCATCAAATCCTTGCTAAATAGGTTGTTAATATTTTTCATGACGAAAAATTTTAATTCAATTTTTTGACAATCTATTCTACCTCGAATTTAATATTTTTTCCTGTGACAGATCTTGCAAGTCTGCTAGATATTATCACGGTTGTTTTGCCCAATCTTTTACATATTTGCAAATTTACTATTGTCAAATCAGACTTTGAGTCTAGTTGAAATTTTACACTTTTGTTTAACATTTTTACCTGCACGAATTTCCTCGTATTAACACCGTCTAGTTCGGCAGACGTTGTATTTTTATGCTGCTATTTGTTTTATATTTAGATCGGCAATGCGTGATTTTGTTTCTGACTGGATTACATTCGTTTTATTTTTTGTTCTGCAAAAAACAATCTTGTACCAGTGTAGAGTCCTGAATCCATAACATGTATTAGTATGCATTTTATTTTATTTTTTTCGTTGTTTCCTTAATTGTAACGGACTTTGCTTCGTTTTGCAGCGTACTTTTTGAAATAAACAATACCCAATTCTTCGATACTTATAGAATCCAGCTTTACACTAAGGTACCTCTGACATTCCCCAGCAATCTGCTGAAGACTTCAGGCTCATTCTCCAATTTGTTTCATATTTTTCGTCTTATCTCTGCATCTTTTGTCGAAACTACTCCTTGCACAAGTACCATATATTTGAAGTTATTGGCAGTTAGTTCCACCAGTGTAAAATCATCACAGTGTTTGTTTACTATTGACGCGAATGTGGTATAATCTCCCCATTCTTTCCTAGTTAGATTAAGACATTTCCATCTTTTATGAAAAAGAGATGTCTTTGGACTGAAAAGATCCGTGAGTAATTTCACTGCTTCTCTGAATGTCAACTCACAAGAATTCCGCGGCAGAATGTAGTTGAGGAATTTTGTAGGATGAGTTGTGCCAAGTTTCTTCAGAAGAAAGCGAACTTTTCACAATCTCATATCTTGTATGGCGCGAAGATTATGTTTTCCTATGGAGCGTATGAAAAATTATCTATCCCACTCCAAGTGGTGTCTTGCAAAAAAGAAAAATCTTTTTTATGGAATTCGTACATCATATTATCTCAAAAATTGTTAAAAATTGCCACTTTTCTTTCTGTTCATTCTGTTACTTTCCAAGGTCTAATAAAATATTTTTAAAATTCTCCATAATAAGTGTCTTTTTTCCGGTTTTACTATCTATTTTTTCCAGATGTTTTACCAATTAAAAAACTGTGACAAAAAAAATAAAATAATTCGTACTGAATCAACCAGGTCACGATTGACCAACCTCCCGCTAGCTCATATAAGATAGCATTCCAGGCCAGTTCCCACTAATACTAGACGAAAAGAATCTACCAGGATGTGCACAAACTGGTGAAAAAATGAGACGCCCTTCTTTCGGTCGTTAGGCGCATTAAGCGCAACGATACAAAACGAGCTACTGTTCACGGCAATATTGGCCACGATCAAATCCTCAACCGCTTCGACAAAGACAGAGACAATACTAAAATTCAACCCTTGCACCCACGGTACATTTAACCAACAAGAAAAAAACCTTTGATATGCTTGTTAAACAGACAACAAAACTGTTAAATATCACACGAGCACCAACCTCACAAAATATTTTTGTAAATGTGTTCCCTTCATTTCCTTTTCTAGATCAGGTTTTGAAGAGTGTTTGTCTGGTTTGGGGCGAATGTGTCTTGTTTAGGGGATGGTTTGTTTGGTTTAGGCGATGATTTGTTGGAGGAAGTTTAAAGAAATCGAACGGGGGAAAAGGATTGATTCTTTGTTTTCATTGTTCTGTTTTAACAGGTGGCGCAGAGGTAGATTGGGTGTTGGCGACAAATAGGATCCGTTCCACATTTTCTTGATGTACTTTCAAAACTGTTTTCTTTTTCTGGTTCGGCTTGTTGATGCTGATACTGTATATCCTGATGCTGTGAGGATGATATCTTCTATGAAGGAACTTCCTGCTGAGGTGGGGGGAAAGCTGTCTTTTTTACTACCGTCAAAACCTAAGTACATACATCCAGCCTCGCCTCTTAACATGGCTTTTCATCCAGTTCTGCGCTTGTTCAGCAGTAATCACATCCTTCTTCTACCCTTTTCCTGACACCCCCTGTAACCTGTCACTCATAATTTACCTCCTATGTAAACAATGCACAATAGTGGCAGTAAAATACCTTTCTTGGTATTTCTCGTGTAGACACGATTATTAAAAAAATATCAGAATATTGAATCTGCCCGATCTGCACGTGCCTATCTAGATTTCAAAACTGTTACGCAGCAATGTGGGGGATTAAATATTTTCCAGCCTGTAAACCTTTTATCATAGCAGTAATGGTAAAAGCTTCTATCGTTATTTCCGTGTCGTCTGTTCTGAAAAGCTGTTTATAATTCTTAAAACCAGTGACCATTAAAATGGGACCCGCTATGTCACGTACACAAAGGCGAATAATATTGTTTGCTTTCATATTCTAATTGGAAAACTAAATTACATCCGGACAGCTTCCTCCTAAGAACTGCTGATTTCAATGATATGTATTCGGACGAGTTACATACATTAGTCTCACCAGCAGTGATATTTAAATGAGGAATCAACCATGCCACTTACACAAAATTGAATGATCACCATTCTCTCCATATTTAATTAATAAGACGTAAGTTCTTTTCCGAGTGTTTCTTCCCAAAACCTTTTGCTAGATTTCCGGCAGAATATTGTCACAATAACTAGAATTTCGACATCTCCAAGTACAGAGTTAACTGTTATATTATCTAAACATTCCAAAGATGTTTACTTCTAGCTTTTTCATCCGGTTATTTAACACCACACACTGTCCCATCTGATTTGGAAGGCTCACGAGCCTTGTGTTAGGCGAACATCAATATATAAAAATTAAAGTAGTATTTTGTTATTGGGAATAAAAACAGTTCAATTTATAGATATCAATATTTACATACAAAATATTTTCTTCATCCAAAATAATATTTTTATCCGATAAATTTATCCAAAAAATATTTATGTTAAAGATATATTTTCGGTTTAGCTTTATGAGTCGCAACGCATTTATTCTATTTTTCTCAAACGTGAACGTAATTTGTTAATTTATTTTATATCGTTATTAACATCAGACTAAAGTAAAATTTTGGTACTGAGTTGAAAAAAAAAATGAGTTTTTTGATTTTTCTCTACCAAAGAGATTTTATTTATATCTTGAGTTAAAAAATAATTAGAATGGTAAACGCTTCCCTAGTCAATCCGGAAGACATTCATCACATGTCTAAAATTAGAAGCGTATTCTTTCACAAGAAAAACTAAAGCCAAAAACAAACTGAAAACTGTGCTGCTAGAAAAGTGATGCTAATGATATTCAGATTACTGGAAAGAGACTTAAAGCAATATACTTGTGGTTTTACAGATGGATTTTGCTATTTCAATTCTGTGAAAATATGATCAATGATTATTTTTAAAACATAGAAAATGGTCATTGATAATAAGAATCAGAAATAAGCAGTTTGAAATTTCTAGTATTCATTATGTTGAAGGAGGTTTGGAAATTCATGCAATCAGAGGATTGATTTGTTTACCTTACAATATATCAACTCGTTATGGATAAAGTTAATAATGGAATATAATTTTCTTTATAGTTTTTAAGTAATAAAAATATGCTATATACTTTTCTGTTTTTGCAACTGAATACATGACTGATGATATTCAGTTTTATTGCATTTGTGTGGATAATATTAGTAGAGCTGGTGATATTGTAGTCTTGATGAAGTTATACATTTTATAAAATTTTATTTAACAAGTTTGACGACATTCAATCAGTTAAGTGCTATACGTGATACACGCTTGACCTGAATGCCTGGGCAGAATATTATAACCGCTGTAGGTTGCCATCACTTTCTGTGGTAGACTGGTTGATAGACAAGGCTATAGGATCCAATATGTCTTGTTATTTAATACATAACTAGAAGGAAGAGACGGATTTATTCCTTTCCCAAGGTTAGATGTGTGTAAGCGAATGCAAGCAATTCAACTGGAATTCGAAATCGGCTCCTCGATTTCTCGTTCCGCGCCGATATCCACTGCACCAAAACGCATATCTCATTAGGATATTACATTGACTTATTTCATGAATGTTTTTTTTATTTTAGTTGTTTGGTTGTTTGTTTGATTGGTTGGTTTATTTGGCTTGGCGGTATGCCAACATCTACGGGTAATTCAATTACAAAATCTAAATATTTTTATGTAACTTTATGCTTTCAGCTACATTTCTTCATAAATTAATTTATACTTTCATAAGTAGGTAATGTTCAGATACATATATTGTTGATCATTAAATGAATTGTTGCTAAAAACAGAGCATTGATTAGCATTTTGCTAAAGAATGCATTGTTTGCCCTGTTCTTGTAAAATATATTGTTGTTTGAAGTTCACTGTCTGCACATAGCAGGGTCTCTAGCTGGTACTACTACCCCAGATCAGGTTAGACCTGGATACGACAGCTGACAAACTGAAGGTAAGAGGGAAACACATGCTACCAGTGTAAATCGATGGCAACTCAGAAATTACAAATAGCAATAATTCATAGTTTAATCGGAACAATAAAGAATAGGAAAATGTGAAGGACCATTATGGCTTAAGTTTTGAAGTTAGAAGACACATAAATTAATAAGACGTTGACAAGATGACAAATCCAGCGAAGATATCTTATTTTTGCATATTCAATTTTGATTCTGAGTTATCATTTATTTTATTGTCATTCATTCGGCTAGAATAAAAACATCGAGCATTCCTGTATGTGGAAACTATTTTTTCTATTCAGTATATTCGTCCTTTTCTTCTGGTGTTCCGCGAATTATCTCGAAAAAAATCTATTTAGCTTCTCAGTAACTCTAGTCACCCTGTGAAACTGTTACTGAAATTTTATCCATGCATTTATTTAGTAATACCAAGTAGGCAAGAATGAGCATAGTAGACATCATTTTATCTTTGCTTTTAATCAAGGTCTGACAGCTGCAAAAGATGCTCAAGACTTTTGAGCCGTATAAAAATCAGTCAGTAAAGTGCCATACGTGATACACGCTTGGGCGATCATGTCTCGAAAGAGACATGACTGACTGGGCAGAAGATTATCCCGCAGTAGATTGCCATTGCTTACTGCGGTAAACTGGTTGCCGACCAAGACTATAGAACCCAATCTGTCCTGCTATTTAACCCATAACTGGAAGGAAGAGACGGAGTAATACTTTTCCCAAGGGTATATATATACGGAGATAGAATGCTTAAAAACAACCAAAAGGATTAATGTTGAGCAAATAATTGACTTGAAGAAGCAATTGAGCAAAAAACACTTTAGCAGCGATCCTGTATAATAATTCAAAATAAGAATACTCAATAATCTTGGAATTATTTCGAACTTTTGTTCTTATCTTGGTTGATATAGGTGTTATAAGCGACACAACCTTTTTACCAAGTACGCTCTGATCATCATCAGGTCTCGATAGATTGGCTGATGGGGATTATCTCGTTGATTATTGTGAAATATCCTGTGAAATCAATCATTCAACCAAGATGAGGACAAAAGTTCGAAATAATTCTAAGATTATTGAAAATTACTCATATCAGAAATAAATACAAATTATGACAATATTGCTTACCTTGTCGTTAAGATGCCCACAACTGTAATTACCCACAATATTTTTCCGATTTAGCCCCTTCAGATTATCGTCTCCCCAGTTGTTTTCTCAAAAACGGATGGCTCTTTCTTTTTCAAGGATCAGTCAGTCAGTTAGGTGCCATACCTTATACATACTTTGGGTGGCCATGTCTCGAATAAGACATAACTGACTGGGCAGAAGATTATCCCGCAATAGGTTTCCATTGCTTTCTGTAGTAGACTGGTTGCCAGCCAAGGCTATAGAACCCAATCTGTCTTATCATTTAACCATATGACTGGAGGGAAGAGACGGATTAATACATTTCCCAAAATGATTCGTCAAAACTATAAATAAGTATTTAAATAAATTACGAAGTAAACTGCTATTTTTTATATAAAAACCTAATCATAGAGCTCAACGAAAAATTTTGCCAAGTATCACAACATCAATTATTTTAAGCACTCCATGTCTGGGGCAAAAAAATATTCAACATATATTCATCTGTATAAATATTTCTATAAAAATCTCTGAATTAATATTTTCGAGTAAAAGTTTTTCTTAAGTTTTTTTGAAATCTCAAATCAAATACAACCTGAAAAGTGATGTGCGCTCTCAAGCTATCTAAATTTAGATCAAACACTATAGCAATGCTGCAGTACCTATGATGATCTTATGTCTCTAATATGTTACAGCAGTTGTGACATGAGGCGTTGATGCAAGAATCAATTTATATTAAATTATTAGTTTTTCTCCTTAAGCAATAGAGTTTAGCTTTCTAATAACTGTTCCACATGATGTGTATGAAAAATGACAAAACTGACGCAACTATATAAAATTATATATATATATATTTTAATAGTATAACTTCTCTAACACAATGTATTTTTATATTTTAAATCATATTAAACTTTTTTGGTAATATGCATTGGTAATTACGGAGGAGAAATTTGATAAATTTGACATTGAAATTCACTGATGATCAAATCAAGCAAGTACAGTAACTGCATTTTCTGGAAAGTACTTTAAAAGAGGAAAGAAATTTAAGACCGAAGGTATATTAATGTAGGAAAAGATACTTTGTAAAAGCTAAGTGAAATATTAATAAACAGCAATATATACAAAATTTTCTCATTAACAGTTTGCCTTGCGCCACATCTGGGCTCAGTGGGGAAATTTACAGAGAGGAATTTGTGAAGTAACATGATAGCCATCATTCTGAAGTTACAATCGTAGAAAAGAAAACAATACAAATGCAACAAAAACGAACTTGTACCAATTTTACATTGACAAGTGTTTAGGAAAGTTAGCAAAAGATAGCATGAGCTGTAATTGTGGAGAGCCATGATCGCCAACGTCTCGAAGCGTCTCAACGCATAGAAGAAAATGGAGACACAACTTTGGTAAATAATTGGCGCAACGGCGTTTATGAAGAATTGCAAAAGATAAAAATATACTAAATCTACTAATTAAAGGAAATTATGGAGAACCATAATCCACAACGTGTTCAAAAGTCATGGCACAGAGAAGAATGGTAAGCTTATGTAAAACAGATTTAAGAGATACAATAAATAAAACAAAATTAAATATGAGATATAAATTAACGACAATAGTGGACACTCATTTTAGCTAATATACTGAAGGGATATGAGACATACAAGATCGGACTAACTTAGTATAGAATCTAGTTTGAGACAACTCATGCTAACAACTCAAATAATATCAGTCAGTCAGTCGGTGATACACGCTTTAGCGATCATGTCTCGAAAGTAACATGACTGACTGGGCAGAAGATTATCTCGAAATAGGTTGCCATTACTATCTGAAGTAGACTGGTTGCATGCCAAGGCTAAAGAACTCAATATGTTCTGTTATTTAACACATAACTGGAGGAAGAGACGGAGAAATACATTTTGTAAGGGTATCTGCGCGTAAGTGAAATGCACGTGTTTTTAGTTACTCAAATACATAATAAAATATCTGGAATGATTAAATTAAACTGGTATCATTTAACCATGATCGAAACGTGTTTTAATCGGTATATTATTTGGTTCTTTCTGCGAGATAATGATTCTGATTTTATTTGCTAAGTTCCTATATCAACCTCCGAAACTTAGAATGTAACTAAAAAGAATTCAGAAAATCTTCACACGTGTTTGATATACCCAACGAGAATTCCAAAGCGGGATCCATTCTGGCCAATGCTCTCCTATCTTCGGACATAAACCTGCCAAAGATTAAGAAAGCACTCGATTTCCTTTGTGCAAATCCGATTGTTTTCCTAGAACCCGATGGAATGCTATCTGTTCTTTGGCAGTCTCCATATAAATTATTTCGGTGACTGCGCACGCACTAAGCGTTCTAAAGTTGATTCGCACGAAGACACTTAAGGCAATGCTGGCAACTCAAAAGCCACACTGGTAAAAATGCACGCTCGCTGATTGAGAAATAGTTGGCGTCGAGAGAGAAAAAGACTGGTTCATTGCCAAGATAATATTCGCGAGAAAACAATCAGAAGAAAACATACATGTAATAAACAGGAAAATTTTACAAAAGCCCCGTAGCCATCTCGCATAATAAGAATCGAGCCTGAATGGATTTCGACTTCTCTGAAATGCGTCAGAAAGGATCCTAAAGCAGAAATGTCTTCCGTTTGTATATTGTTGCTATAAATTAATGTAGAATATAAAATGTGGTCTAATGTCAGCAATACTAGACACTCTAAATTTGCTGAGTGATCATTTGTTATTTCTCTAACTATTCACTCTTTTTTTTCCTTTTTTTGTCTAGAAATACATAGACAGAGATAGAGAGAGATTAAAGAGAGAAAAGGAGTGCGCAGAAAGGGAGGTAGAGAAAGGAAACGTGAGAAAGTTTGAGAGAAATGTTTCCATAGGCAAAATGTTCTCTCTCAATAGTCTCTCTAACTTTATATATAAATCTATAGAATTATAAAGAAAAAATAAGAATGAAAGCAAGAATGCGGCAAGTGCTATTATTCGTATGTGTATCTGCATTTTCGTCTGCTGTTACTAATATTTCGCTTAATTTCCATATGTAATAATAACAGAATTACATCTTTACTTAACTTACTGTACACATAATTCAGTAAATTTTATACTTTATTCGTATATATACAGTTCTCTTTCCTTCTTTCTCTCTCTTTCTCCCGCTTGTTTGTTAAGATCAACTAATTTAAGCAACGTTCCATCTGGTGACTACCGGCAAGTGTGACCACTTAGGAATGCTAGTTACTGAAAGCTTCAATATGCGAGTGGTGGAATGGAAATCCGAGAACCGAGACACATTTCCACTTGGGCTCACCATATATACTTACTGACAAATACCTTTGAGAAAGGTATTAAACTAGATCTTCTTCCGCAGATATGTGTCAATTAGTAGAAGTTGTATAAGCATATAATTATATTTTGCAAAATCATTAAGCATATAATTTTTATTTCCAAAAATATTAATACAAGGACAATATTTCCTGATTTTAAATCACAATAAAATGTTAACAAGCCGATAAACAAATCAATAAATCAGTCAACGAATCAATATATATATATATATATATATATATATATATATATATATATATATATAACACAAAAGGAAGAAGAAACACGTTCTCGAAGTATCACACAAAAAAGTGCCTGATTCAAAATTTATCAAGAAGGTAATAAAGCAAACTTTACTTAGCAAAAAAGCTGTCATATCAAGCTACTCAAAATTTAACCGTGAGGTAGACTCAGGTAGAAGTTTAAGGTGGCGAGACATGACTTCAAATACACCCCGCTATGTATGAATTTACTCGAGCCACAATATGAGCAACTATGTCCTCCCCTTTTTTTCTGTGAAACCAATAAAACGCAAACCCTAATTCTACTTTCTCATTTCTTTTTCTCGCACATTCGACCTGTGGAATTCCTTTCCGTTTACTTGCTTCTCCGACGGCTACAATCTCCAAGAATTTTAATGTAAAGTCATTAGTCATCTCCTATCTCACTGACTTGCATTCTCCCTCACATGCCCTTTTCTCCATTCTCTTTCATCAATATTCTCAACCTTTCTTTTACATATTACCTGAGACCCCCTATAACCTATAATTCTTTCTCATAACTTTCCCCCTGTCTAACCCTCCGCGCAGTAGTGGTAGTAAAATGTCTTGCTTTTTGCGATATGATTTATAAAAAATGCAGGAACACCTAAGTATAGAGGTAAAAGTAAAATGGTAGATTGCTTGGGGGGGATTAAAATAGCAATATGGCAAAAGTCCATATCTGATGTGTGGCATATTTAGGTGATTTAAAGTTTGCAAGAGACGTGGTAACTGATGTAAGCTGTGTCAGGAAGAAACATTGGCTATTTTGGCGTAAAGGACCGAAATCTCTTAACGAATAAACGCTAAAAGTATGCATTTAAGAAAGGATCTGTTGGGCATTTACGAACACTGGTGAACTCGACAATACTTTCTTATCTTTTTTGTTTTTGGTGTAGATTATCCAGTTAAGTCCCTGCCTTCTACTCCCCTTCACATTTTATTTTTCTACTTCTGCTATTCATACATATTTGGAGAGATGTCTTGGCTCTTTCGCCTTCTACCTAAAGATACATCACAGAAGAAATCCGGATAGCTTGGTGTCTTATGAGATATCGTTTAAATTAATTTCAAATATAACAAATGATATAAACAAGAAACTGACTGGCCGTTTAATACATAATATAATATATTTCAGTATGTATAAATATTTGATATACCACACAAGGCGCATAGCTAGAAGATATAGACAGAGCTTGAAACAAACTGGAGCTGCTATGGGTTGTACATGTGCCCCATTCTTATATTTACACGGTGTATAGCCTAAGTTGTGTGGCCTTGCGGGTAAAGAATTCTTTTTATATAAAACATATTAATATTTACAACCTTTCGCTACTTTATCGCAATTACCATAGAAAGTGTCCAGACAAACAATATTCCATAGTTCCATCATTTCTAACCATCGGCATTAAGATCCACCATGTGGAAGACATTGTAGATCATTTCTTTTGTATCTCATTCCGTTCGTATTTAAAATTTCCTCACGAAGAGAATCTTGTTTTATGGAACTTGTTCCCAATAATGATGCTTTACCGATTACTTCAATCTTAACAAGTCCAATTCTACGGTTAATAGAGAAGCTTAACGCCCTCAATAACTCCGGCCTTTCACTAATATGTTTGTGTGTGTGTGCATGTATATGTGTGTACGTACTGAATGACAGAAAGACAAAATCAACATAGAAAAAATTATATATATATATATATATATATATATATATATATATATGATATAATAGTATGTAAAGCCCTATGCTTTAAAAATAAAAGAAATCTCAATATTACCCGTCGAAGAAATAACAAAGGAAGCAATGTTTGTGCTACAAAATATCTAACACGGAAACGCACAGCAGTGATGACTACTTCGCAAAGAAACGTTGAAAAATGAATTCTACAAAGGATAACAACAGGTGTATTATACTGAATGTCTTCAAGAAAAAAGACATTAATTATAATATATATTGTGTTGTAACTAGTTTTCTAGCGGTTATAACAAAATATCTTGCTTAGGCATTCTCTGTTACTTTTGTAAGAAATAATATAAACCCTAACTACAACGAATAACTTATTTCGTTAGAAGATGGCTATCAACTTTCATTAAAATTCTTGGAGAAATAAGTTAATGAAATTGAATTCCACAGGCGGGAAGTGCGAGAAAAGAAGCTGATGGAGTAGAATTAGTGTTTACATTTTATTGGTTTAGAAGTAAAAGAGTGGGACTTGGTTGCTAATCATGTGGCTGGAGTGAATTCATACATAGGGGACACTAGAGAGCTAAATTTATCAGAGCAGAAGCCGTTAAAGTATTTGTAAAAGTTACAAAGGGAAACAACATTACGCCGTTGAGAAAATGACTGTATCTGAGCTACCAAATCGGCATCGATCACATTATAGATGCTCTGTTGGATTTTGTCAAGGACCCCTGAGGAGATAGCCAGATATGGCAGCAGCATTCAATGCACAGGTGGATGGTAGATTTATATACGTGAAGGATGGTTTCAGAAGGTAAATTTCTATGACAAGTGATATAATCTAAATTTTTCACGTTACTTGGAATAAAATCTCGGAATTAAACCATTATCACTAATACAAAAACTCTAATGGTATGGACCTTTCTGCTAATCTGTTAGATGGCAGGTAATAGTAACCAGTTTTGTTGTACTATTGTCATAGTTCCTTATCATAAAGAACCAGGGCCTGGTCGGATACACTTTATTCGGAATTCTATTTCTAAAACTTATAATCCATAATGTATTTTTAACGGCTGAACTTCTTTTTGTAGATTTGCATTACGTCTGGTTAGCCCGAATAGATATCTACTATTATTTGTAATAATTCCACTCTCCTAACATGAGATTAATCTATACATAACCTGTTCCATGATTCGGACACTTAGGGTTATTTGTGTTTTTTTGTCTCTCTGAGTTTTCTTCATTTAATGCCCAATTGCACCTGTTTATGTATTTTTCTACCCATGTAACATAGCCTGGACACCATGTCTTTAGTTTTAACTTCTTTGAGTCGCTGTTATTCCGCAATTAATAATGTGTACTTTGTATAATTTTGCTACTTTTTCTTACTAATGCAAAGACTTCGTCCCTATGACAAACTAAAGCATTTTTAACAGTTAACTACTGTTTAACCTCATTTACACGTCTCTCTATTCAATATATACTGCTCAATATAGGATCTTGCTTTGTATCTTCAGATAATTTGTGTACCGACAAAATAAAATTTCGACCCTGTGTATAATCGAAACTGTTCTATTCTTTCTTCCGTTCATAAGTAAATAACAACAATCTCGACAAAACACACTGAAAAGAATTACCTTTGGCGTATTAATATGAAGGTGAAACGCCATTAGCATTACGGTCCATCTTAGAATCTTAGATGACGTTAGCTTAAGAAATTCTTTCTTAGGATTAAATATGAATTGTAAAGCTCTATAGTAGGAAAAACTTTTGAATCAAAAACTGAGGAGCTTGATTTGTTTTCAATGTTACGATTAGTGTTTCTTTCACAATACTGTAGTTCTGCTTTAAAAATTCTCATGAAAGATACATAATAAGATGGCCATCCTAAGCTAATATTGCCGTAACCTAGAGTTCAACTGAGTCACTTTATACTAATATTTCTTTTCCGTAAACGAATATCTTTTAAAACTGGCTTTCTCCCAGAAGAGATTTTAAATATTCAAACCCTACTTCTTATTATTTTGTTCATATAAATTCCACATTATTTTTACCTTAAAATAGCCAAAGGCCCTGTCAGTTTAAATTATTACTACTCATATCGTCTGTAGAAATTTGCAATTCTAAAAAAAGATGCCAATTCATTTTTTCTTAAGTACTTCCATTTTTGCTATGTCATTTAAAGGGTGCTTTGGTGATATGCTTTCGCTAGATATGGAATATCCGAAAAATTATATTTTTACTATTCAGCCTATATATTTTTTCGTTGTCAATAAAGCATTTTGAACCTATACAAAACTACACTGGTTTTCCTTTTTAGTTATTCGTCGTAAATAGAAATAATAAAAATGTCATCCTGTTAGAATATTACATTTTTATATCGCTGCTAATAACTTCCTCTCTAGCCCTTTAAGAAAACCTTTTATTGTTGTGACCCTTTAAAACCCACATAAATAGTTATTGAATGGTATGCCGACTATAGATTAATCTTAGAGAGGACTGTTATACCCGCAAGAGTGTTAAAATCCTATATTTCTTTGAGTATAGAATATGACATTGCACACATTTTGTGGTTTACGCTTATTTTGTAGACATCGTAAATGCACAGATCCCCGTTTTTCTTTCTTAAAATTCATAACAAGGAAACCCATTGGCTACCTCAAGGCGGAACACGTTAAGTAATTTATTTTTTATTTTTCCATTACTATTGTTTGTAGATGGACTGGCAATTTCCGTGCTTGATCATATGTGGTGTGAATATTAATTTTATTTATTCTTAATTTTGCCTCAGAGTCTTATTCATATTCTGGTTTACTGCTTTGTCTTTATTCACTAATTTTATCGAAAGTCAGATAAAAACATCATTACTTATCATACTGGTTCTTTTCATAGTCTGCCATTATTACGTCAGATTTATTTTCTTTTAGTCCCACGTAGGCTTCAAAATAGTAAAACATTATTATCACGAATTATTCAAAGTGATTTTCTTGAAAGTTGTCTTCATGATTTCTTTCAAACATTTCTGGGTATCAATGTCACATCACCTTCCGTGTCTAAGTGCATGTTTAGTAAAATATTATTATTTTTCTTTTAAAAATAAATTTATAATTTCTTTCAAATGAAAAGATAAATGCTCTATTGCTCTTTATTTTGTTGGTCTTATCTGTACGATTGTAATTTAGGATTTACAAATTCATTTCAAATAATTCATTTTAAATCATTTTGCCCATGTTCTATGTTCTGAAAATATTTAATTTTCTCTTTGATGTTTATAACCACACCAAATGTAAATCATTCTGTTATTTTTCTCTATCGCTTATGTAACCGTTTTCCTTACCAAATCCGTAACATTTGTTGAATTTATATTTTTGATGAATTCTTTTTGCTGAACAAATTCGACAAACTGTTTTAGTGACAATCTTCTAAGTTGTAAATTAAGATGAATTTATTTATTGGTACTCCTCATTATGAGGGCAGTTTACCTATTTCATTTTAATCAAACCCTCTTTGAGTGGTTTTCCAATGCTAGTTTCTCAAACTCAAAATATATGGCAGCCTTTTTCAAACTAAAATCATTTCAATAACTGTTTCTTTTATTTTTTGAGAAATGTTCATGCGCTCTCTTTACATTCACTAGGTATTTTTAAGTGCTATGATGTTACTATCAGCTGGCTTATATTGTCGAACGGAATTTCCTTTAACTTGGTGTGCAATTGATGATGCTTTTATAATTATCTCAAAACCCGCAATTGTCAATAAGAAATCAGCTTCTAGTTCGCTCCCACAATTAATTTCAAATCCTTCAGGTTTTCTTGCTATATTTTTAGCGGCTAGTATTCGTAAGTATCAAATGATAATTGTTCATTTGGTTCTTTAGAAATCGGCGACGCTATTGAAATGTGGTGTTACTAACGGAAAGCACTGAAAGACCTCGTGGGTAATAGCTGTAGCCATTTGCAATCTAAGTGACTTCCTGTGTAAATGAGTATTTCCGGGTAATCTTTATTAAAGATCTTTGACAGACTGCAATATATTTAACCAGAGCAGTATATGCAAGAGAAGAAAGAAAAGTAGAAATAAACATGTAAACCAGGTAAATAGAATATATATAATAATAATAGCTAATAAGATTATAAATCAATTGCTATGAACGCCGCAAACTGAACACAGAAGTACGGAATAATCAATAAAGAGATCAATAGAAGTGATGAATCTAAGAAAGTATAAGAGGATGGTATGGATTAATGAACTATAATAAAAGAAATACTGAAATTATATACATCGCGGTGGGTGTAAAATTATTATATTATAGGAAGGAAATAAAAAAAGATAGTGCAAAAGTTTTACAGAACACAGTCGAAGCAGAAAATATATTACTACCGCTGCCAGGATATATCTTTACAAGAGTCAGATCAATAGAAGCAAATGTTGCATCTATAAGAAGGCTTGTAGTTCCCTATTCCTTACAATCCAGTCTCAAGAGATCTAAACACTTACAGAGTCTTTTAATTGAATCATTCCACCCTAAACAAGACGGTACCGCTACTAATGCGCACGAGGCCACATAAGAAATTAAAACCTTTAAACAGAAGAAGAGTGAAGACAAAGACGAACCAGTTACAGGGGTGTCAGAGCAAAGGCAAGAGAAGAAAGTGAATACAAATGTGATGGCAGTTGCGAAGTTAGAGTGAGAAAGGAAAAGAACACAATACACCGTGTGATGTTGAAAGGACGAGGGAAGGAATGAAGTCAAATGAAAAAGAGATGGGAATTGACATTGAATTCATATTCCTGGAGGTTGTTGCCGTCAGGAAAACATGTATTCAGTAGGGAGTTCCTCAGGGGGGAAAGTGCAAGTAAAGAAGCTAATGCGGTAAAAGTGTCGGGTGCATTTTGTGGATTTAACTGGAAAAAGATGGAACCTAGTTGCAAGTCTGGTTGCTTGTGGAAGAGTACTGGTAATCTAAGCTCGTCCGGGTAGAAGCCATTAAAATAGTTGTAGAATAAACAAATTGAAGCCACATCCCACCGGTGAGAAAGTAGCTGGAGTCAAGCTGCTAGGTTGAGACGGATCAAATTACAGATTCTAATTTGCAGTCTGTCGAGAACCCTGAGATGAACAGTGAGTAATGAATTATTTTCCACCCGTCAATGCTTATGTCGCAGGCTAACCTTTGCTAGCCTGTCAGTAGTCTATCACTATTATAATGGATAGATGTTCGAACAAGTTAGTTCCACCAGCTTGGACACGTTCATGGTAGTAAACCTTCCCCATTCCTGTTCCTTGGATAAGAAGTGCGTTTTACGCAGATAGATTATTACCCACAAGTTCAGCTTTGTGACAGAGACTCACACTAAAATATTTTCCTTGAAAACCACAAGCTTGGTGTCGTTATACGCAGCATGAACAGATATCCCGCGTACATATCCGCAAAATATGCATTCTTTTACTTAATCCTGTCCACTCCCTTATGTCAATCTTACCCAGTAATACTTTCACTGGAGTGGCACTTAGAACTTTAAATGGATGAAATACAGTATATAAATAAAAATAAATGAAAAAAGTTTTTTTTTCCGGATAATGGACGGGTAAATTAAAAGTTTACGCTAATACCACGTCAACTATACAACAGACACGTTCGTCTTTAAAGTAATTAATTTTTTCATATTAGTTTTCAAAAATAAACTTTTTCCATATAGTAAATAGATTTCAAATCTTTTTAATGTAATATTTCTAAGATCCAAATTTAAAATGTGTATTCCGCCATGTTGATGACCTGTTAACACCTGTCAAATTTAATTTCATTATAAATCTAAATGAATATAAAAGTAAAACCTAAACAAAGTAAAGTAAGTGAAGATAGTTAATTTGATGATGAATTTACTTTATGTCGACGAAATATTACTTATTTGATTTATACATTATATATATATGAAGTATTCATTTGATTTTTACAAGTGTTTGCACCTGTCAGTTACAATCAAATCCTCGAGAACAAAAGGTTTTAAAAATAGGCACGTTAAACTTTGTGATATATAATGCTTGGAAATACGGATGACCAAAAATGAAGAAATGTCTATATCTCCAATGCCTGAGAGTAATATTACTTTACACTTACGATATATCCGATCAAAAATTGTAAAATTATTTTTATCCATTTCCACATATATTATCTTTTTGCTGACAAGAAAATATTTCGTTACATATAATATATCTAAAGGGAATATAATGTACTCTACCCAATAACAGAAATCACAAGATGTGAGGACATTCGATGGTAGCAACAACAAAAAATGCATAGTACATGAAAGCAGAAGAGAAAATGATGACATAATGAAGATGTTGACATTCCACGCTTTTTTTCTTCTTTTTTATGTGACTTGTCCTTTCAGGACGTAGGCGATCATGGCTTTCCACATCTCCCAAATCCTGGTGGCTCTTAGCACAATTTATTTTGTAACACCACGCAACCCCCGTTCTGTCACCAACTGCTTAGACCCTCAAATATGTTATTCGCTGCTTTCCCCTGTCGCTTTTTCTTCTATCTGGCCTTTTACTATCAGGTTCTCTAAGAACTCTCTCCTCATAGCATGCCCCGGGTAATTTAGCTGTCTCTTCCTGAGGTTCAATATTAATTTCCAGCTTGCTTCCATCCCTTCTAAAATCTCATTATTGCTCAAATGTTTTGTCCATTGTATCCACAGCTTCTTTCGGCAGAACCACATTTCAGCTTCTTGAAGTTTTCCTTCATCTTTGAAGATATTGTCCAGCATTCGCTGACATATTGAAGAACTGACATCACATAGCAATCAGGTATTTTTTTCTTTGTTTCTAGTGAAAGCTTCCTGTGTTCTAATACTTTATCCAGCTTCTGGAACGCGTCGTTGCCATGCTAATTCGCCTTCAGAGTTCTGTGTCATACTTTCCGTCTAGTGTCAGACCATTTCACAGGTATTTAAATTTTTGTGCCTGCTTGATCTTAGTATCACATACCTGTATTTGGCTTTTTGGGATGCTCTTTGTGCTGATGAGCCTGCATTAGATTTTCTTGCAGTTTATTTCTAGTTTTTTGTCACTCTCTTCAGCAACAGTCTGTAAAGAGTCTTGTATTTTCATTTCCGTGTCTGCATTCATCACTGTATCATCTGCGTACATGTAAGAATGCATGAAAAAAACCCCAATTAATGTTCGAAAGATTGATAGCAACCACAGGGCTTGAGCAACATATTTTATTGAATAATAGTTTTAATAGGAAGAATATTTGAACCGACAGTCCTGGTTGGTTGATCAATAAATTCTGAATGATTCCATACAGGGTAATGGATCATACTTTCATTACCATTTTCTTTAAGATTTTCTAGTTCCTGTCATATATTGTAAGTGTCATTCTTAAGATTCGTTCCTAGACCCACTTTTTTGTTAATTGTATAACCTTTTCTATCTGTGAAGTTAATTTCAGCATTCCCTGACATAGAGGAGAGGATATATTGCATTTCAGTTTAGAAAAATTATCTTTCTAAAGACGACATCTTATATATTAATATTTTAACCATTTTGTTATGCCTTTAAATTTCTTTAACACATCTTCCATCGACAGTTCCTACATTTCATAGATAGCAACGTTTTTGTATTCGTTTGATTGTGAATTTTTTCTCACCTTTCGTTTTTTTTTTCTGAAGACGATACATTTTGTCTTTGTACAGTAAAGAAACTTCTTTCTTCATATTACCAATTTTCCGAAGAGTTATTTTGGTTCTCTTTCTTTTTTCAGTGTCTGGTATGAAATGTCATGCGTTAAGATTATGTATGCTGACAATAGTTGCTAACAAAACTTTTTTGTTTTCTTAGGAGAGTGTCTGTGTATAGGTTGAAAACACATTATTGGTTTACTCAACTTTCAACTGATAATCTTCCTCTTGCTTTACCACTTTATTTCACAATCAAACGCACGCACACACACGAACACCACACACACACAAGCACACACACACCCACACAGCCCAGGAGTAGAGTCGCCGACTGACGCCAATTCGGTCGGGTTTCAATCCTGGGTAAAAAAGCAATCGGAGTCTCACCGTACTGATGAGCTGTGATACGGCGAAACATATCTGTCTGCGGATGAAAATATATATATATATATATATATATGTTCGTATGTATATTTTATTTTATATGATTGTGTTTGTCATCGTGTTTTTATTATGTTTTATCTATTTTCTTCGTTGAAATAGTAAAGTCCAATTTCCTCATCTTCTTCTACTTCTTCTTCTTCTTCTTCTTCATGAGGTAGGTGATCATGGACTTCAAATTGGCTCTGTCTCTTGTCGCTCTCAGAAAGTTTTCACTTGATATCTCTTCCAAGCACCGCTCCGTCAACCATTTGCTAACAAGTACGTCTTACCCTGTTTTCCCTTGTTTCTTCTTCCTTATAAACGATCTGTGAATATAAAGTACTCCAGGCCTTCCTTCCCACGAGTCTCATTTGTCTCTTCCTGATATTTATTATCAGTTTTCATCTTATTTGCACCGTTTCCAAAACCTCATCGTTGCACACGTACGCTGTCCATGGAATTCTCAGTATCCATCTGTAAAACCACATTTCTGCTGCCTCAAGCGTCTGCTTCATCTTTGATGAGATCGTCCAGCACTGACTTCCATACAAAAAGACACATATCACATAGCAATCTATCACTCGTTTCTTTCTTTCTAATGAGATTTTCTTGTCTTTCAGTACTCTGGTTAGCTTCTTAAATACGTGTTTGGCCATGTCAATGCTCTTTTGGATCTCCGTGTCGCATATTTTATCCTCTGTCAAAAAACTTCCCGGCTATTTGAATTTTTTACTTAATTAATTCAACTTGCAATTGGCGTATTGGTATCCTCATTTTTCTGATGACCATGCGTTCAGTTTTCTTGAGGTTTATGGTCAATCATTTCTTTTCACTTTCTTTTATTAAGTTATACACATTTTTATATTCACTCTCCAAAAATATTTTCCACAATTGTTTATATATTAAGAGTATTTGAAGACTCACTAGGTAGCTGTTTAACATATGTTTTTTCAAATAAAATAATTAAAGATATCCAGAATATGTAGGATATACAAAAGTTGGCTTTGAACTTAAGTAACTCAACATGTAGTTTTTGGGGAAGTATACCCTGAAAACTTTGTTGCACAGGGCATTGGTTATTGTGAATGAAATGTTCGAAATGAAATATAAAATGAATGATTATAGTTCGATCGTGTATATATTTAATTAAATTTGATTTGACTTGCGTAATAATTAACATTTAGTGAAAAATAACATTACTAAAATTAATAATGATACATATAATTTTATGTCGAATGTGAACGATCATGACACTCCACTTAAGAAATCTTTCTGTAATTAAAAATATCTATATTTTATTAGCTACATCATAGGGTCTCTTTTTCTCTGTCATGTGCGGTCTCCATGAATTCGGCAGTTTTTCAAAGACTTTTCATTGGTCTCTTTTTGTGTTAATTACTATGCTGTCTTGAAATTCATTTGACCAACATATTGATCTCAGGCGACTAATTCGTTGTCCAATTCAAATCTTCCTTTACAATACTTAGGGATGCATCTAATGTTTGATTCTCGAATGCAACACAAAATAAGTCTGCAAAGATTCTGTTTCTTCATGATTTCTTGCATTATTTATCGTTTTCAAGGAAATTGATATTATCACTTCCGTTATGCGCTGTCAAAAAGTAAAGTGTTTGTTGAAGACGAGACCTTGTTTTTAATTCTTTACTCCGAAAAGTAATGTTGCATTACAGAATGACTCTTTAAATGTTTAGAAACAAAAACTACAAACTAGTGGTCATTGGTATGAAGTTAAACTGCATCCGACAGCAGGTTTTCTGATTGGTGGGGTCGTGAGGAGCATTCAACCACCACTTAATTGCTGTTGCTCCCAGTTCCCCGCAGACCCGGAGTGGTAGCACCTGTTACGGTCCCAGCTATGGGAAACAATTAAACCCAAAGCCTGGGTCAAAATACTACGAAAGCATAAAAACATACTTTTGTAGAAATATATATTTTTTTGAATAATACTATTACCAACAATACATTCTTAAGAAAAAAATTATTACCAGCAAAAACATTTTGGATAAAAACTAGAAGACATCTTTCGTTTTCTAAAATTAAAAAAAAGATTAAAAAGAATTAAAATCTTTTCACCATACTCGGACTAAATCAACCTTCTCACTTTAACTGAACATTAAATAACCCAGAGAGGTTGATATGCCTTTAAACAAAACCCAAACAAGCTAATTAAAGAATATCAGCACCTAGTAGACGGGACATTTTTCTTCTCATCTTGCGTAAAATATAATTTCTGGACTGAGGCAATTGTTTTGGTCCAAAACTACCCGCATTTTGCCAATTCATAAAACATTCAGTTCTTGAGCTAAAATAAAACTCTAACTAAAATGCTCATCGTTTTGCTGATACTAACGGCGTACACAGTCATATATATATATATATATATATATATATATATATATATATATATATATATGTAGTAAAAACTTTTCTGTTTGTTCTTCAGTGATGATGTCGTTAAGTATGGGTTTGGTCGACTAGCAAACATGGGAGTAGACGATTAGCTGCGATGTTCTCTCTTCTGATGCCTCTTTGAGTCTCTTTCTAACTCAAAGTCACTTCGCTGTTAAATAGGCCTACTTTTTGTGACACGTGAAAATTTCTCTGCATTTTGTTACATTTTGAGTGCTTATTTGCTTAACAATGGTCTCTGTTCGTCAAAATAAATCCCAGCCTGCACTTGGGTGTACACACTCACTAATATTTCAAAACACTATTTTCTTTGAAATCTTGCCGGACTTGCGTTGCTCAATAGGAATACACGTCCGGGCAAAATTTTACACTTCAGCAAATGAATATATAACAAATATAATACTTTGTATATTTACTCACTTTTGCCCTTGCTTCAATTAAGTTTACTATGTCCTGTGAATTTCAAATGCTCCAGAGGACGCGTCCCTTGTTCTGTTTCACAGAGTATTTATCTGAGCGTACAACGTACAACGATTGAAACGCCAAAAATATGGCAGCAAAGATGACGTCAACAGTTCGAAAACAATGCCAACAGAATAAATAATTACAACACCTCATCTCAGAAATACATGCATATATATATATATATATATATATATATATATATATATATATATATATATATATATATAAGTCATTTGTATAAAAAACAGTTTGGTATCCACAATAACAAAAAAAATTACTAACTTTCTCGTGGTCTGATTAAAAGTAATCAGAAGTCTAACCGTACTGATGAGGTGTGATACAACGAAACATACCTGTCCGCGATGACTATATATATATAATGTGTGTGTGTGTGTGTGTACAGACAAACATATCACACAGACACACACACAATCTTTTTCTTAACGAAATTATTTTCTTTCCTAATCACACCGCCATATACATATAATATATATATTTGTGTGTGTGTGTGTACAGAAAAACATATCACACACACACAGACACACACATATATATATATTATATGTATATGGCGGTGTGATTAGGAAAGAAAATAATTTCGTTAAGAAAAAGATTTATCTTATTTTCAATAATTTCGCAATTCAGGACAATTTATCTAAGATCGGAGCCATAAAAAATATTACCTTTCATGGCAAAAACAATAAAAAATACGTCAGATCTATGACATTTACCTATAAGAAAGCGCATATGTTTCTAAAAATATTCTCGAATATGCAGGCTGGTAGACGAAAATAAATACTTTTCAATCAATAAACCGAGCGTTTACACAAGTACGTGTATCTAATAAATAGAATATTCAAAGAATAAAAAATCAGTCGGATTATTAAAAAGGAAAAAATCCTTTCTTTAAAAACAGTTTGTGGATAAGTTTATTTCAAAAATCGAAGAAAAATTTTTTTTGAAGACTCAATTAATACATTGCATTTGTATCGCTGCTTTACACCCAAGTTATCTCATGCCAGATATGTGATGGTTTTCCTTTGAATAATCCTGGGTCGAATTCTGTCGGAGTGAGATTAATTTTTCTAATGGTATTTCTCAAATATTCAGGATAGCAGTTAACATGAAATAGTAAAATGAATATTTAATTAAAAATTATGGGTATGAATATCTACATTTTGAGAACAAAAATGCATAGATCACGGCAATATTTTATGAAATACATTCTAGATTGCATAAATATCATCTTGTTGGTCTGAAGTTAATATTTCAACAGATGAAATTTGATTCACATATATGAAACCAAAAACGAGGAACATGTAAATCATATCAAATCACTTGATAAGATACAAGAAGTGACGAAACAAAATAGCTACTTTTGTAGTTATATTTTGACATCTTTATGTTATAATTTCTGAATACATACATATATATATATATATATATATATATATATGTGTGTGTTTGTGTGTGTGTGTGTGTGTGTTTGTGCGTGTCTTTGTATAGGTGTGTATATAGTTGATTTTTTCTATGAGTAAATGTAAATATATGGAAGATGCGCACACCCAAATATATGCACAAATGTACTCTCTCTCTCTCACACACACACACACACACACTTACACACACACACACACAAACACACACATATATATATATATATATATATATATATAACGTGGTAGTGGAATAATATTTAAGCGTATAAACGTTTACTTTTCTTTTATTTTTGCGTTATACGTGCAATTGTTAAAAATCCACTTTTTCCTACCTGACCGTAACACGATTCAATTCTTATAATATTATCTTCTTCCTTTCTATAATTTGCTTCGCTTGCATTTATCTATTTGCATTTTCCTTCATTTATACGAGATAATTTTTTGCTTTATTTTTGCTTAACTTTAGTGGTTATATTTATTCTTTCATAATAATCTTTTTTAGGAATGTCCGCCTCTTTCATTGCATGTAATTGATATTTTTCCTATCACACACACACACACACACACACACACACACACACACACACACACACACACACACACACACACCGTTCGTTAAATTGCCACCCTTTTTCAATTCGCTCATGCGCTTTGTTTCTTATTGATTTTTGTCAATTGCACTCTATAGTAGGATCATTTGTTAACCGTTTTGTGATAATAAAAGAGCACCATTACGCCATTCACTGAGCCAGAAATTTGGAAACAGCATAATATACTACATGACATTCTCGCCAGCAGCCTAATACGAATTCTAGAGTGTTTAGGTGTCAATATGAAGGCAGTTCAGTGTATTCGGAAGGTGTTTACTGCTGCTGTATAGTATGTAACCAAATGCGCTGTGATATTAGCAACTGCTATTTTATTTTAGCATAATTTATAGTTTATGATTTTGCCTCAAACAAAGTGAAAAATCGCCTAAGACGTAGGAAGTTACTTAGAGTGAAACGTTAATGATTGCCAAGTTGCAACCAAAGCCAGATTAGTTGATCAATGTACTTTTTATCTGTAGTTCCTGGAAAATGAAATAGATTCATGCCTTTCGTACGAATAATAGCACGTCAGTCAGGTAAGTGCCATACGTGATACACGCTTTGGGCGATCATGTCTCGAAAGAGACATGGATGACCTGGCAGAAGATTATTCCGCGGTAGGTTGCCATTGCTTTCTGCGGTAGACAGGTTGCCGACCCAATCTTGTCTACTATTTAAGCCAAAACTGGAAAGAAGAGTCCAATTAATGCCTTTCCTAAGGGTATTTGTGCTCAGGTGAACGCAAAAATTTCAACTGGTATTCGAACTCGGCTCCACGATTTGTCGTTCCCAGTCGATATCCATTGCCCCACAAAATATTCTTCCGCAGACAGATATTTTTCGTTGTATCACAGCTCATCAGTAGGGTTAGATATCTTTAGTATCGTTCCCAGTCGATATCCATTGCCCCACGAAATATTCTTCCGCAGACAGATAATTTTTGTTGTATCACAACTCATCAGTACAGTTAGATATCGTTAGTATCGTTCCCAGTCGATATCCATTGCCCCACAAAATATTCTTCCGCAGACAGATATTTTTTGTTGTATCACAGCTCATCTGTAGGGTTAGATATCCGATTGCTTTTAGCCAGGATGGAAACCCCACCGAACTGACATTCTATATCTGAGCTATGGGTTCTCGGTGGAGAACGGCGGATATTAGTGTGTTATATAAAATGTAAACACATGCGAGATTGCTCAAATTTATTACTGAATGAACGATGTAGCTACTGTTTACTGTGAGTAGCTACTCTGTTACAAAATCTACTATTATTTCGGTCTGGTGTCAATCCGGGTTAAAAAAAGCAATCGGAGTCTAACCGTACTGATGAGCTGTGATACGGCGAAACAAATCTGTCGGCGGATGACAATATATATATATATATATATATATATATATATATATATATATATATATATATATATATAATATTCGTTTTTCGCAGGCGAAGAAGACCATAACTCTGGGGTGGCTAATAAGGTGAGTCTTTGGACGGAAGAGTCTTTTGCAGCATTGACAGTGAATTCAGGGAGCAGACCCAAGTTGTGGGGTGGAACGTTCGTGGTTCGTCTTTTTCTAGCGCTTTCTTTGAGGGCCCTAGATTGGCTTTTTTTAAAATTTGCAACTCCTTATTTTACCTGGGATCTCCAGGCAGCACTGTCTTTAGCAGTGGATTTGCAGGGGTTGTATGCGATGTCCTTTAATTTCTCTTGGTACCTTAATTTGGCCGGCCAATCGAACGTTTCTGTATTTCCTGGGTTGATAAAGCATTGCTTTCTTTTTGATTGGTAAACTACTGCTGAAGCGAATTGATAAGAGTTATTCGGACTCTGCTTCGTCGAAAACAACGATTATGAGGTGGTATGCCGACTTTAAACGCGGGCGTACAGTCACAAATCATGCTGAAATTTCAGGTCCCTCAAAATCGACAGATGTCCCAGAAAACATACAAAAAGACACAGCTCCTTTTGCCTATTGTAAATTGAAGTTGGGTGAGATAGCAAAGAAGTCGATCAAAAACAACAAGCCAACGAAGATGCAGAGCGATGTTTGTAAATGTGTCAAAATAACATGATGTATTTTAACGTAAATATGTCACAATAGATGAAACATAGAACGAACAACTTACACTGGAGTCAAATTAGCAGATAATTGAGTGGACAGCAGCAGAAAAAAGCTGTCCAAAGAGACCAAAGGCGCAAATATCAGCAGGCAATATTTGTGTCTCAGTATTTTGGGAGAAAAATACAATCATCAGCATTATTAGTAAGTTTGAAGGTAGAAATTGCCAAAATATGACCAGAATGAAAAAAAAGTGATCTTTCAACAAGAAAACGCACCGTGTCACAATTCATCCCAACGATGGCAAAACAACATGTATTAAACTTTGGATTGCTTCCGCATCTACCCTATTCACCAGATCTGGCCACAAGCGACTACTGACCGTCTGTAGACCTCAAAAGAACGCTCAATGGAAAGAGATTTCATTTTAATGAAGAAGTGATATCGGAAGGTGTGGCGTATTTTGAAGGCGAAAACAAATCCTTCTATCAAAAAAGTATCGAATTTTTAGAGAATCATTAGAATCGGTGTACCACCCTAGAAAGAATGTTGTTGAATAAAGTGGAATTTTGCTTAAAATCTGTTGTTTTATGAGTTAGGCCCGGAATTTACTGAGTAATGTGCTAAAGATTTATATGTTAAAGCTTTTGTTAATATTTTCTATTTAACTATATTCTGCGTTTGTATTGAGCACATTAAAAGTAAATATCAAACTGTGGAATATACTTCTATTAACCAAACACACACACACACACACACACACACACACACACACACACACACACACACATATATATATAATTTTATTGCCAATATTGGTAACTTTGTTTTGCGCATATATATATATATATATATATGTATGTATGTATGTACGTGTGTGTGTGTGTGTGTGTGTGTGTGTGTGTTTAATGCAAAACCAAATCACTTTAACTGAGCAGGCTAATACCAACTTTGAAATTTCGTGAGGAAACCGCTATGATGTTTTTCCTCATCAGGGCTGGGGATTTAGCTTCATACACACAACAATGTGCTCTGTGGTACAGTGGATATCAGCTCGGAACGAGAAGCCGGGGAGCCTAGTTCGAATTCCACTTGAATACATTGTATTCACTTACGCGCAAATACCCTTGGGAAAGGTATTAATCCGTCTCTTCCTTCCAGTTATGGGTTAAATAGCAGGGCAGATTGGGTTCTATAGCCTTGGTCGGCAACCAGTCTACCACAGCAAGCAATGGCAACCTACTGCGGGATAATCTTCTGCTCAGTCAGTCATGTCTCTTTCGAGACATGATCGCCCAAGCGTGTATCACGTATGGCTCTTAACTAACTGACACACAACAAAATATCCCAGCTCCGATAAATGTATACTTTATTAGGGTGTCCTTACGAAAATTTTAACTTAGCCTAAGATGAGCTGTTAAATTCTTTTCATTTTACATATTAACGCTCTATCTCCACCCAGATATCGAGTACATTACTATAAATATATGCTTGTCAAAATACCATTTTTCTGTCAAACTACTGCAAAAAAGATTTGGCACTAAATATTTAACACAACTCTATATATGTTTGTGTGAATTTGTACCAGATAATTATTTTATTTTATATTATTTTATACTTTGCCATTAATAATATTAATTTACTTTATTGTGTATATTTGTTGCATTATCAGTTTTGCTTAAAAAATTATCTTCAGTAAATTACTCATATGTTTTATGTGAATTGTCCGGTTAGATTTATTTTGTGTTTGAATTTTATTACACTTCTATAAACTTTCGTCAAAAATCATAGCAGTGAAACTTAACATTTGTGTTACCTATGGTCATCAGCAAAAGATACAACCCAAAATGTCAAATACAGGTGGGGGATAACAGAATCAAGCAAGTACAAAAATTTAAGTACCTAGGAAGTGTTCTAACAGAAGATGGAAACTGCGACACGGAGATCCGAAGGCGAATTGGCATGGCAAAGGACGCGTTCCAGAAGATGAGCAAAATACTAACACACAGGAAAATCTTAACAGAAACGAAGAAAAGAGTGCTAGACTGCTACGTGATTTCAGTTCTTCAATACGGCAGTGAATGCTGGATAATATCATCGAAAATGAGGACAAAACTGGAAGCTGCAGAAATGTGGTTCTACAGAAGGATGCTACGGATATCGAGCATGCAAGCAACGATGAGGTGTTGGAAAGAATGGCAACAAAAAGGAAATTGTTGCTGAGCATCAGGAAGAGACAACTGAAGTTCCTGGGACATGCAATGAGGAAGCAGAGCCTAGAGAACCTGATACTGACTGGTCAGATAGAAGGAAGGAGAGACAGAGGAAGGCAGCGGATAACATATTGGATGACGGAACGGAGGTTGCCAGGAACAACAGGAGCAAACATACTAAGAGCCAAAAGGGATAGGGAGACCTGCAGAACCATGATCGCCTACGTCCTGAAGGGAAAGGGCACATAGAAGAAGAAGAAGAAAAAAATCTATAATAGTGGTCTAATACCAGATGACCTCAGCAAGTCTATTTTCATAGCACTAGCTAAGAAGCCAGGAGCAAACGAGTGTGAACTGCACAAAATTCTCAGTTTAATGAGCCATGTAACAAAACTGATCGCCCGAATACTGATGAATACAGCGAGACGCGGAATCAGGCCAGAGATAGAACATGAACAGTGCGGTTTCGTCAAAGACACTGGAACAATTAATGCCATATTTATGATTAGGATGCTCTCTGAAAGGGCATTAAAAATGAAGAAGGGTTATATCTGTATTTTATTGATTTTGCGAAGATTTGTCAACGGAGGCCACGATTTAAACAACCTAAGTTACGCAGATGATACAATTCTGACACAGAAAAGAAACTACAAGACCCCCTACAAAAGGTAGCTGAAGAGAGTGATAAGAAAGACTACAAATAAACTACAAAAAAAAAAACGAATTCATAGACATCAGTAAAAAGGCAGCCCAATATGCCAAATACAGGTTCTGGATTTTAGAATCAAGCAGGTAGAAAAATTTGAATACCTTGGTAGTTTTGTTACAGAAGAAGGAAAGTGCAACACAGAGATCCGAAGGCGAATTTGCATGGCGAATGAAGCATTCCAGAAGTTGAGTAAAGTATTAAGAAACAGGACAATTTCGCTCGAAACAAGGAAGAGAGTACTGCATTGCAGTGTGTTGTATGTTCTTCCATATGGTGATTGCTGGACAATATCATCAAAGATGAAGGAAAAATTGGAAGGAACTGAAATGTGGTTCTACAGAAGGATGCTGCGAATATCATAGATTAAGCAAGTGAGCAATGATGATGTCTTAGAAATTATGGAAACAAAAAGGAAACTAATAGTGAGCATCAGAAAGAGACAGCTGAAGTTCCTGGGATATGCAATGAGGATGGAGGGCTTGGAGAACTTGATGCTAACAGGTTAGATACAAGGAAGGAGAGACAGGGGAAAGCAGCGGATAACATATTTGAAGTACCTAATCAGGCGGATGATGGAAGGAGGGTTGCATAGAGTATCAGGAGAAGGCGTGCTAACAGCCACCAGGGTTAGCGAGACGTGGAAAGCCATGATCGCCTCGTCCTGAAGGGACAGGGCACATAGAATAAGATAGTCAAAACAACTAATGAAAATTGTCTGGTAAATGTGTATTTGTTCACAGTGGTATTACTTTACATTTATGATTTTAGTGTGTTCATTCTCGATAGATGTCAACAGGCAAAACAAATGCAGTTTTTCCGTCTACGATATAAAAGGACAAATAACATTAGCTTGTCTATGTTTTAAGTAAGGCAATAAACGGCAACGCGAGAAAAAGTACTTTTCTTGATGTAGAAGAATCAGGATAAATTTTATTTGTTCTGAAAGCAGTGTCGGTCGTCAGAACACACATATTGAAAATGTAGTGAATTTCAAATAGAAAAACGTATTACATTTTCGCTAAGCTAGTATTCTTCAATTTGTTCAGATGTTCAAGTTTAACTGAATAAATTCTAAGCTATCTCAATGAAAACTGGCGAAGGAAGTTGACACAAAAAGAAAATCACTAACGGAATCTCGTATCGTCTGAATGATCTTCCAGTGTGGCTCACTGCTTCCACTTTTACTTTTCATATCCACGATACCATTAAATCTAATCTTGTGAAGCTATACAGAAACAAAAAAAATGTCTATTACAACAATGTAGCAGAATGGTCGACAAAAATATGAAAAGAACTTTTAGAATTCGGCGACGGGTGATGAAAAGAAAGTGATGTATGTACTCCGTCAAATCTTAGACTGAAACGTCACATGATCAGATAAAATGAAATAAAATAGAAACAGCGAAATAGACATTCATTTACTATGAAGAAATTCTGAGAAAATTAGATACCCTACCAGGATTCATTAATAGCTGTCACAATCTTAACAGTATTAGATAAGCTTGACAACACAATGTTGATAGTCGACGCAGAAAGAAAACTACAGTAATACATGTAGGAGGCAATAATAGAAAGCGAGAAGAAAGCACCAAACATTAAGAAGGCTGGACATAAGACAAAATGGTAAAGGGAATATAACGCACATCTTACCTAACGATCTTGTGTAAAAGGCTGAAAGAACATATGTAAGAAGAGAATGTCAACACCAAAATCAATAAGGGCTATTCAGTAACTACTTAAAATATAATGGAGTTTAAAACAAGAATGTTTCTTCTAATAAAACTTATTAAATATTTCAGTTGATATGATCCTGAGAGAATTAGAAGTTCTCCCAGGATTAATAAGTCCCAAAACAGGAAAATGTTAGGTAGTTCAAATGGACATAAATGTTTTATCAAGAATAGACAAAAGATGACATACAATACTCCTCGTGTATCTACCCACAAAAGCAACGGGATGCAGCGAGAGGAAAGAAACTCTTTAGTTATGGTGATAACACGGTGTTGATAGCAAACAAAAATGCAAATAATAACCTGCCTAATGACCTATGAAAATCGTTTGCTGATTAGCAATGAAATAATATAGCAAAATGGCAAATAACAACCTGCCCGACGAACTATGTAAATTGTCTGCTGATTAGGGATTAAGAGATATAGCAAAAAGTCAAATAATCACCTGTCTAACAACATATATACATGGTCTACTGATTAGGAATTAAGACATATAGCTAAAAGGCAAATAATTATCTGCCTAACGATCTTCTGTAAATGGGCGACTGAAGACGGATTAGAAATTTTAGCAAAATTGCAAACTATTCTGAGAGCTAAAAAACGACATAAAATTGAAACATAAAATTGAAGAGGTCCATAATCAAACGTTGAATATATGGACCTTACTGATACCATTCACAGCTTGATAATCGCATTCCTGGTTCCAGTGCCATTAACAAGGTGGCACTTACATTAATATATTTACTAATAATAATATGAAGTATTAAAAATAACCCTACAAATCCGAAAGAAATAGAGAAAAACGTTAGAATTATTTAGATGAAGTGAACAAGAAATAAGAATAAGGAAAATGATGAAAGTTTGCAAAATCTTCAAAAGCATTGGGCGCAATATGTATATGACATGGACCATATGTACTAAGAAATATAAGGGTTTTACACATATTACTAAAAGAAAATGATTATACACTTATAGGATACAAATCCTATATCCTCCGTTAACTAATTAAATTCACAAAGTAAAATTGAACACCTGCATAATCGAATTCAAACGACTAGAAATATTTTGGAAAAAACCAGAACAAGAAACATTCGCAAGTCAGTGCAAAAATTCTGGATTCTGATTGGATAAGAAATAGAAAATTTATATTACAACGCCAGTAAAACCTTTTTTGACACCTAAAGAAAAAGGTGCCTATTGGAGCCGGTCACATGACAGAAATCCACGATTTAACCACGTCTTGATCGGTCAAGAGCCAGAATGTGAGCAGATAGCGTCTCACAATGTAAGGAAGAAACATCAAGCTGACTCGCTGACGTACTGCCGACCGTTTTCCAACTTTCTTTTCTTCTTTTTCACTCCATGCAAACAGGACGTAAGGGCGAGTTATTTATTCATTCCACCTTTTTGTCACATTTTCTTTAGTCATTTTACTCCACGCCGACAAGAAATCAACATTATGGACACTCTGTCTGCGCTAAGTACAATTTCTTTATTTATTTTACCTTCTCTCTCACTCTGTCACCGAACTACCAAAAGGAGGAAGAAACATAAAAAAAAAACTTTACCATCTGCTAATACACAACCATGAACTCCAAACTTCTGTGGACATTTTAAATACTTACATTTCTCAATTTTTTACAAATATGTTACAATGTTAAGTTAACAAAATTTTACCTACGTTTTCCTTCTTACACTTTTCTTAATAAATCTTTGATTTAATGTACAAACAAATATTTTATAATTCTACATTTCAACATCCAAACTTCAAATTTCTGATATTTAAATTGTTGGGAGTTCGGACGTGTTTGACACGAAGCCAAAATACCAGACATAACCGACGCACTACTACACACTAAATCGAATGTAAACAAGGTAAAAGACGAAAAAACAGCAATGAAACAGTCGGGACGTTGTTGGATGCTGTTGTTGGATGATCCTGTTATCTACCGAGAGAGTTTCCATTAAATATAAAACATAATACTCAATGTAATTGATCATGCCTTTTTTCCTCGATTTCAGTTAATTTCACACCGATGTGACATGGCTTGTCTCTGTTTCTTCTGCAGTAGAAGCAACTGCTTTGACTAGCCGATTTTCCCAGGTGCACCAACCCCATTAACATCTACGTTTCACCCTTTGACAGTGAAAATAGTTAAATATAACACCCTCCCCTACACTAACAATTTAATTTCTCGCACTTTCCGCCTGTGGAATTCCCATTCATTTCCTTGCACCTTTGATAACAGCTATCTCCAAAAATTTAAATGCAACACACATTGCCATCTCCTTTCTCCTCAAATGCTATTCATCTTTTATGCTTTCTTGATAATCTCTGTATCCATACTGATCTTTAACTCTAACACCCTACGCACTAGTGGCGGTCCCATATTTCTTGGGGTGAAATGTAAAAAAATGGGAAAGGGTAAATTTTTAAAAAAATTATTGAAATAACTTTTTAATCTAAGATGGGAAAAATCAAAAAATTAACAGCCATAGCAGTAACAGTATAAATATAAAAACTGTTATTCTCTCCCATTCGTTGATATCAATTCGTAGTGACAAAAGGTGAAGCACGTGTCTAATTCACAGCAGTAGGACACACACAAAAAAGCAATTGTCTTAAACACGTTCATAAAGAAACAGCCTTGATTCCAGTTTCTTTTTCGTTAAATAATACAGGCATTACACACTTTTAATGTTGCGTATATGTTATAGTTTTTCTCCGTGTGTATTTTTCTCGTGTGTTTTGCTTCATCAGGCTAAAGTAATCCACAAACGATTGCATATATCCAGTAACCAAATAATGAATTACTAACACAGAAAAATTAGCTATGGCGAGGCACAATATAATAAATCCTGATCTTCAAGAATGATCAATTAAGGTCTAAACACTAATCATGTAGCTCAAAATATTTAGCTTTAAGTATTTCAAAATAAATAAAAGGATATCAACAAACTAGGATAAGAAAGTAGTTATTCATTCATATGATTAGTAATTTCTGTTTTACCAAAGAATTACGTTTTACGGTTTGCCAAACATTTTCATGTTATTTAAAAACCGAAATTAGGTTTAATTAATAAGATTTGTTTCTTCTAGGAATTAACGCGCAACTTGTAGGAAAATGATATATATTCATAATGTTTTTCCAATGGGAATATACATTACAGTGAAAATATAAAACTAACAGGTTTATATATGAAACTCGATTTTCCGATTTTAAATTACTAGCCATTATTCATTACACAATTTAGAGTCAATATTACTTAACTTTGCGGATCATACGAGAGCCGCTGTTTCGACGTGATATGACCTTACGTCCGTATTTACTGACTGAACATTTGGTTTTTAGATTATATATATATATATATATATATATATATATATATATATATATATATAGTCTCAATTATTGTCGTCAATTTTGCTCTTATTATAATATGTTTTTGTTTATTGTTGCCTTACGTCCGTATTTACTGATTGAACATTTGGTTTGTTGAATTAATATATATATATATATATATATATATATATATACTCTCAAATATTTTCCTTATTTTCGCTCTCATTATAATATATTTTTGTTTATTGTTGCCTGTAGCCTTCATTAGCTGTTTGTCGATGCGTAAACATGCAGAGAATTTAAAACGGAACAGTAATCTACAGTGGCAAATTGTTCTCGTTACGCTGAATTGAACTCGTATTATCACGCCCACCCAGTTATTATTTAGTATTGCACAGTTGTAGCTCACCTTACTTTTAAAGACATAGCAATTGGGAATTCAGTCTCTGGGCCAGGTAATAGCGAAACGGGCCATAGAACTAGAAAATTTTGCGCTTGATAAATTAGATTAAGTATTCAGTTCGAAATTCTCTGATAGCAACAGGGATTGAAGTATTTCATAAAAGCTGGGCTGTGCTGTCGCATAAAATGTTGGAACGTAACGCACATATCCAATTGATGTGAGGGCCTATCAATTACAAGTAACATGCCAAAAAACTAATTAATATAAATATTTTAAAATGTTTTGTTGAATAATATCGAAAATATATTTCTTTACATTTTTTTCTGCCAAATGTTAGAACGTGTTTCTTTATGTAATTGGTAAATTTTGATGGATTTACTTTGTATGCGTAAGTATGTTTGTTTTTGTAACGGATCGTACAACGGCCGAAACGTCGTGCATAGCAACAAACATTTACTATTTTTAAGTTAATTTGAGAAAAGCCAAATATGGTAAGGATAAGCACCCGAAGATTACTGAAGTGTATAAAACTCCGAATCGTGCGTATATCGTAGAAGCGACTTTCAATTACATTCTATATTATAAACACGGTCAAACCATTATTTAATGAGACTAGAGTTAATAAAAAATATGATGCCTAAATAAACACACACACACAATATATATATATATATATATATATATATATATATATATATATATATACGAGAGAGGTAAAAGAAAGAGTAGGTACATAAAGAAAACTTGTGTATTCTGGTAGAAATTCCATTTTAATTCATTATTTATTAAAGACGTTTGAGGGAATATAAAACGGTCGGCACATTCAAAGAAGGCAGCTGATTCCAAAAAAAAGAAACTAATCGGTACAGGGAGGTAATGTTATTACGACGCGCGATTTAATCGAATTGCTGTAATTAATACAACTGCACTTCGAAACTTAGAAATCTTATAAATTCATGTTACTGCTTTTTTAATACAAGTTTAGAATGTGTGATATTCTAATTCATATCTATTAAGCTGCCAGTTTAACAAATGCACTTGATGAGTGCATAAGGCAAGAACAACCTAGCCGTGACATTGACATAGATTGATGTTAATGTATAACTAAACTTATTTTTAAATAGAATTTTTCTATGTGTGTGTGTGTGTCCGTTACCTATAGAATCCGAAACATTTGAACCGATTTCATGAAAATTCACACAGTTGTACTATAAGAGTCTGTGAGTGTTCTTAGCTAGGTTTTGTGTCGACGTTTCCCGGATGAATATCGAAAATCGATAATCGAAAAAATCGGGTTAAGGATGGAGGGTCTGATTTTAATCAAATTTGATGCACTCATAGACAAAAACATAAGAAACAATATTCAGAAGTTTCAAGGTTGCAGTTCTTACAATAGTGCAGAAAATCGATAATATATATATATATATATAAAAGGCAATATGTTTCTGTGTGTGCCTGTTTATCTGTTTGTATGTCCTTTATACAAATCCACAATTTTTATCCGATTCTGACCAAACTTCACACAAATATTCTTTAGGCTGAGTTTGAGCTCCAGGACCATGTATTAGTTTTAAAGCTTTCATTACACCCGAGCTTCACCGGGCTATACTGATATATATATATATATGTTTCATCTTTTTTCTTACACGCCAAGAACAGTATTCACTGCAAAAAAATATCAACCTAGATGAAACCAAAAAGTCAAATAAAGATAAAAACGGAATTTAGCGTAAACCAATTCAATAATAATAAAAATAAAACAACCGGATGTCCACTTCTCGTACTTACAAGAAACAGTAAAAAGCATTAATAAAATACTCTCACCTTAAAAAATATATAAAAAAACAACCAATCAGAAACAAGACAAAAACCACAAACTACCAAATCACACCTTCATGTGCCGTTTCTTTTAAGGACGTAGACGATCATAGACTTCCACTATTATTATTCTGGTCGCTCACAATAATTTTTTTCTTGGTATCTCTTCAAAGCCCCACTCCGTCAAACATTTGCTCAAACCTAACAAGTACGTCTCGCGATGATTTTCCCCTGTCTCTTCTTCCAATTATCCGAACTGTGAGTATCAATTTCTCCAGGTTCTTCTTCTTCATTACTTGTCCCAAAAACCTCATTTACCTCTTCCTGATATATATTGTCAGTTTTCTTCTCGTTTGCATCCTTTCTAACACCTCATTCTTCACTCCAATCCTCCTATAAAAAAGAAAACAGAAAAAAGCACGGAAATCAACCCCGATTAATGAGTGCATTATAGAGCTGTTCTCGCGAATGTTCTCCGCTGACATGAACCATTTCAGTTTCAATGATAAAGTCTTTGCACTAAAACTATCAACGGCCTATCTACACACTGGTATTGAGAAATTTGCGATAAAATACCTACTTGCCACAATAACCTTTATCAGTATAACTATTGAAAGCAACAACAACAATCATTGCCTCAATATTATCTTAACTAAACACTATATATATATATATATATATATATATATATATATATAGTTGAATAGTTTGAAAACAATGTATAAGATCTAAGTTCGTGCACGCGTTATATCTTATTTATTTTGCTTTTCCATAAATTTAAGTTTTTTATCTTAAAAGAAATTTGTTGAAGAAATTACTGATAGCTGGTTGTAAATTAATTTTTGTCGACCTTATATTGCTTCAAGATTTTCATTTTTTCTTTGTTGACTGACATCTTTTGCAAAGAACCCCAAAATTACTGATGTAGTTTTCTTTTATATGCGTTGCAATATATATATATATATATACATATATAGGTATGAAGTGTTTATTAATGTGTTTACTTACTTTTCACTGTTATATTCGCTGAAAATCTACCCTAGATATGAGGAGTTGTTATTTCACTTTTAAAGTCCTCCGAAGTACTGAAAACATACTATTAATTTTATAAGAGACTAAAGGTTTACTTCGTTCATTTATCTTAATATGACAGAAGATTATGTGTTGAAAAATGTACGTGATTATTGGCCATCTGTGAATATCGAGAAAATATAGAATATAGTGTCAGTAGAGTAAAATACAGTAGCTACATTGTCAGTAAACAACACTTTTCCGGGAAAGAATATATGTTGAGAACTTAATGACTCGGGGAAAAAAGGTGTATATTGTAGAACTTATGTTTTCTCTCTGAAGAATATGTTGATTGATTGCAGATTTAGACAAGAGTAAATATACTTTTAATACCACAGTCTTCTACAAGGCCTATTTCTACAGATAGTATACTGTTGGATATTAACAGAAGCACTCATCTAGTGAACTGATTCATGCATACAAAAATACGAAGAAATAGGAACCATGAAAAGGCAAAATAATAATGCAGAATAAAAAAGCTAAGGAAAAGTGTGTTCTCTTGTGAGCATTTAAAACCACTCGAATATAACTTGATTGATTCACAGAATCATATATGTTTGTCATCTTTGTTAGTTAATTAGCATTGAGAGATTTTGTAACTTAAAACCTACGAAATTATCGTGACGGAAATTAAATAACTTACTTTTATTCTAATAGAAATTAAATGTAATGAAGTAGATAATATATTTGAAAAATAGTAAGTAGTTTCTTTGACAAAAATCTATATTTTTTTAACAGAATATGGAGAAGCTACAATAAAAATCCTAAGGTATCAAAAGTGGTTTGTGAAATTTCACTATATCAGTAGTATCAGTTTCAGCTTTTTCATTTTATTTTATAGATTTGAGAGATGTTCTTAGAAAATCAAGTCTGCATTATAGACTCTATTATAGGCTACGGATGCTAGCCAACCTAGTTCAAATATCTAAAAAAAATAGATGTAAATCTTTTGTAACTAACAAAATTTTATCCTTTCCAGAATGTTCAATATAAACACAAGGAGAAGCAAGGCTAGATGTTTGTGCGAGATGCTGCGTAAACTGTTTGGGACCAGCAATGAGAATAGATAGGTTACAGCAACGATACAGCATAAGACAGGCTTATGGTACTCAAGAAAAATTTACAAATCAAATATAAACAAACAAGGCATCCATTGGAATAAAGTAATTTTGTAAATCTGAGGCGGTATTTGGAGGAATAGTTTTCTGTGAACACTTTTCTGAAAGATTACTGTTTAAATAGAACAATATCCGCTGATTTCTACCAGTGCCGGAACAAAGCGTGTTCCCCGGAGGCCATTTATGGCACAGCGTGAAAAAATTTGGAAGCGTGATCATTCATTTTTTATGTTTTTTTCTTTAAAAGATAAATCTAATATATATATATATTTTATTCAAATTATTTTTTTCATATTCGTTCTTTTAATTTAAAGTTCACAAACACATGATATGCCATCCTGTTGGCAACCTCAACTTTTATTAAGCTTCGGCGACTCTCTGAGATGCTGGTACTTTGACTTGGGCCTTCTGAGAGCGACCTATGGCTGAGACTACAAGACCACACCGGAATATTCCTAGCGACATTGTACAATACTGTAGATTTTTTTACAGATCAATATATATATTTGCCATTTCCCATGTTTTTGTATTGTGATAATCGACGTAAATACTTTTTGAATCAGTTTTGAATTTTTTTAATAAAGATAAAATGACCAAAGTTGTTTTATTTTCAATGATTTCAAATTTCATTGTGAACAAGTTGAAATTTTAACGATACTTTTGCATTTTAGTCATATTAATTTTATAATAAATAGCTTCTTTGATTTATAAAACTTTAAGAATTTCTTTTTTATCATTTAAAGAAATGGTTTCAACGTTTGGTCATATGCATAAAAAATTCCATTTACGAATTTTTACCTTTATAAATATATAAAAAACGAGAAACCAATTATTAAAAAAGTAAATTTACAATGTGAAGGCCCTGAACAAGATTTTTGAATATTTGAATTTTTTAAATACTCAAAAAAGTATCTTTATAGGGTGGTTTTCGTCTAGTAGCTGTTTTAAAAACAAAGTTTTGTCTATCTTTGGGTCGATCCAAAATTAAATTTCTTTTGGTACAGTTTATCTACACCATTATTGACTTAAAACATTTTCGGTGAATTTTGAATGTCGTCGAATTCCTCTGCCGAAAATGAAACATTTGTAACTATGTAAAGATATATTTAATCTATCGAATGGATATTTTAATGTATTAAAAAATTCGAACGAGGTTTCATTCAGACTAAAGCTGTTTAAAGAAATAAACAAGGTTTTATGGACTTAAGAATGCTATTATGAAAAACTGAAACTGGTCCCATTTTTTATAAATGTGCTCTTTAGTAAACCAGAGATCTTTTGGGCAAAAAATAAAAATAAAAATGAAATAAAATAATGCATTTTTTCAAATGTTTTTGTTAGATTATAATTTGTTTCTTATTTTCTACGAAAGTTAAAATTATTTGCGTCAATATTCATGTTTTGTTAATATTTTGATTAATTGAAATGGCTGATATTTTTTAAAAGTCAGGAAAATCTGATTAGATTTCAAAGTAAATCATTAAATAAAAGGATTATACTTGATTCTGATAATACTGATAACGCTCATAGGTTTTAAGAAATATGTAAGTTCTATTATTTTATAATCTGTGGTGCCAATCCTGAAGCAGACTGCCATATACATTCAGAGCACCTACACACAGCATAAAACTGAGCATTTGCCCTTGGTAAAATCCTGTTAACATCAAAACGTAATTGAAATTCTTTTTCTTTTTTCTTTTTTTTTTAATAATTGAAACATTTTAGAAATACGGTTCTCATTTAAATTTTAAAATTTCGAAGATGCTATTTTCCCTGTTTGTGCACAATAACGACCCCTGATTTTAAGGACGTATTCCAGAACTCGATTCGTTAATCCCAGATATACGAAATTTTCAAGCGAGAGGGAATGTGCAAATCATTTTACTTTCAACTGACAAATCATCATTTATATTAATTTTGTTTTACTGTGAAGTACCTTTGAGACAAATAAATCTCATACAAAAAAGAAAACATTCAAGAGTGTTGGTTTTGATTTGTGTGTAAGTCCTACGGAAGCGACCAGAAGTTTTTGTAACCGAAACAGTGACAGGCTGGTGTCCTAATCAGTAACTCAAAATAAAACAATGTGCGAAGAAATGTAATTTCAAGTTGCAAAGAAGATTAAAAAAAAACGAAAGCTATTTGGTGAAAATGAATTTGATGTATGTCAAATGTTTTGCAGGAAATAAAGAGAAATCTTTATGAATGTCATGATCAACTTGTAATTGAACTTGATGCAAGATTTGACACCTTTTCTCATCTGCCAATTGTCTTCATTGGATTATGCTTGCAAGCAACTCAGGAAGAAACTGAAAGTGAGCTAGAGAGTATTTAAAATGCTCCTGAGCAAATACGATGCAGACTTAACTATTTCTACTCAGCATTTGGAAGTTTTACCTGCAGCTTCTAAAGTTGAACGTAAGATGACCATGATGACTAAATTATCAGTTTTCAAATGCTAAGACGGATTTATGGATTGCGAGTTTAGGAAACAGTGCTAAATGTTGTAATTACTCTGCGGATGTTTTTACTGCTCACAGTTTCTGTTGCTACTGCAGAGAAAAGCTTCTCAAACCTAAAGCTAATATTTGCGATTGAGTTATATCGCGGAATGGCTTATCGAATTAGTCCCTCATTTTAATTGAACATGAATCTCCTGACCAATTTATTAGCAACTTTGCTTCTGTAAAAAAAAATGTTTCAAATATGATTACCTTTTTTCAGCTATTTTTTGAATTTCTTGTTTTTCAAATACTAATCAACGCCATTAAGTGTCGTTCATTCATATTTTTCTTCCAGAAAATGTGGGTGCCATTATGAGTACGGGTCTCGGGTGGCACTTTGCCTCAGTACGCCCTTGATTTCTACTAAAGTTAAAAGACAACGTACGCCTTTTATATCATTAAAAGGAAATGATCGTATGTTGCAAGAATAAAATGACCACGACTTCCTTTAATGACCGTGACATATTTTAACGAAAAACTTAAATGCTACATCCTCGGATTAAAATTCATTGCGTCTTTTACAAAATTTAAATTCATCAAAAACTTAGAAAAGGTATTTTGAAGATTTTTTTGTTTTTGGTTATTTTGTCTGTTACTCAAATTTTCAGACAAGTATATGGTTTTGTTTACAAAACTTTCCAATTAACTTTTCTATTTTCTTTTTGTAAAATATTATTTAACATAATATACTCAACACCTCCAAACTTCACTCATAATCTTAATTCCCCGGACGGTTAATATTTTCCTCTCATGTATTACCATAACAAACAGTATTCTACTTTCCAACTTGTACTGAATCATGTGCTGCTAATTTAAAATACAAAAAACTCTGGAATAGTAATTTAGGTCATTTGCATGTTAGTCAAATCGCACATGTAAATCTAATATTGCTTATTCGGCTAGTTTATTTGACTTTTATATTAAAATACTTCGAAGATAAATGTCTGTATATTGAACTAATTTTAGAAATGTAGCGAAGAGCATAATGTGCATTATTGAAAACCATAAAATAATTTGACAATGTCCGAGAATTTCCGATAATAATCTTTAATGCATCAGCATAAAACAAGATCCAGACGCGATAAATTCTGCTGTAATTTTTTGTGTATTACACGCAGTTTAATTTTCCAGATTTAAACCTTATGTTTAATGATACTTGATTACACATATTGGCTTATTTAATCATATTTATTAACATACGGGGTGGGATCTGATTAGAAGTTAAATGAACGTTCCAAAATAATGTGCTTAACAAAGAGTCTAAAAACTAACCAAGCTGCATTTCCTAGAAGAAATGTTCGGTAAATATTAAGTAAATTATTATTACTTTCATCCCGAGAAAATCGATAACGACACTATGCTTTGTGTATGGCGATATACCACATTCAAGAGTAAGGAGCGAGTGACTGAAGATTTTGAGAAGCGTGGAACCACTCTTTATTGTATCGGTTATTAATAAATATTATCCTTTTCTTATTTCTTCTCAATAATTTTCCATTTTCCATTTAGTTAAATTCTCCATCGTCCAAGGCATGACGATAAAATACATCCGGGTGTAAAGCAACTGTCGTGAGATTAGAGATTTTGAGAAGCGTGGAATCACCACTTAATTTTTCGTGTTCTTAATAAATTTCATCCTTTGCTCATTTCTTTTAAACATTATTCCAACTTCCATTTATTTAAGCTTTCTATCATCCTTTATTTTTTTTTCTATATATCTAAACTAATGTCATACAAAAGATCTTTAGTATGAAGATGAAATACATCCGGCAGCAAAGCATCGGACCGGCAGATTGGTGACTTTGAGGAGCATGGTACCATCTGCTAATTGTTTTTGTTCTTAATAAATTTCATCCTTTGATTAATCTACTTAACATTGTTCCATCTTACATATACTTAAGATCTCTATTGTCCAGTTCATGACGATAAAATACAAGCAAATCACCGAGAGATTGGAGATTTTGAGAATATTGGAATCATCTTTTAATTGATTTTGTTCTTAACAAACTTCATCCTTCGCTTATTTCTCCAAAACTTTGTTCCACTTACCATCTTTTAAGCTTTCTGTCATCATATGTATAGCGAAAAAATAAATCAGCCATCAAAGAAAGTGACCGGCAGAGTAGAGGATTTAAGGAGCGCAGAACCACCTCCTAATTGGTCTTTTTCTATATAAATTTCATCCGTTACTTATTTCTAGTTATAGTCAAAGTTATAACGATAAAATACATCGGGCAGCAAAGCAAATAACCGGGAGATTGAGAATTTGAGAAGCGTGGAATCACCTGGGATTTTTTTGTTCTTAATAAATTTCAACCTTTGCTTATTTTACGTAAACATTGTTTCACCTTCCATTTATTTAAACTCTCTATCGTCTAAGGCATGACGGTTAAATACTTCTAACAATAAAGCAACTGAACGGCAGATTGAACGGAGGTTTTGGGGAGCGTAGTACAACCTCTTTATTGTATTTGTCCTTAATAAATTTCATTCTTTGCATATTTATCCTAAACATTGTTCCACCTTCCATTTATTTAAACTCTCTATAGTTCAAGGCAGCAAAGAAACTGAGCGGGAAAATAGAAATACTGATGAGCGTGGAACCAGCTCTTAATTGATTTTGTAAATGAATTTTCCCTTTTACTTATTTCTCTTAAACATTGTTCCTCATCCCGTTTGTTTATTCTCTCTAACGTGTTTTATTTTTCTATATATCTAAACTTGAAGTATAAACATGTCTTGCATATGAAATTACGTAGGGCAGCTAGTCACCTAAACGGCAGATTAAAATCTAAAAATAAAATATTTAAACAAATATTTAGACCTTTCATTTATTTAAGCAATCTTTTGTCTAAAGTATGGCGAGAAAATACATAACTTTTATTTTATTTTTATAAATCTTTTATTTATAACAGATAAAAATATAACTTTGACTATTTATAGCTAGAAATAAGTAACGGATGGAATTTATATAGAAAAAGAACAATTAGGAGGTGGTTCTGCTCTCCTTAAACCCTCTACTCTGCCGGTCACTTTCTTTGATGGCCGATTTCAGTAGTGCGAAATCAGCTCTTAAATTTTCTTGACCTTCCATTTATTTAAGCAATCTTTTGTCTAAAGTATGGCGGGAAAATACATCGAGCAGTAAAGCAACTGACTGGTAGATTGGAAGATTTAAGTAGCGTATTAATTGTTTTTGTTCTTAATAAATTTCATCATTTGCATATTGCTACTAAACATTGTTCCATCGTCCAATTATTTAAGCTTTCTATTGTCCAAGGTGTGACGATAAAATACATCAGACAGCAATGATTCTGACTGGCAGATTGTAGTACTTGAGGATCATAGAACAACTTCTTATTTTGTCTTGTTCTTAATAAATTTCATCATTTGCATATTTCTCTAAAACATTGTTCTAACTTCCATTTATTTACGCTTTCTATCATCTAAGGTATGACGATAAGAGCCATCGGGCAACAAAGCAACTTACTGGGAAATGGGAGATTTTGAGGGGTGTGAAACTACGATATTAATTGTGTTGTTCTCATGCCCATCATGACCTGAGGTGGTAGAACCTGTTAGGGTCCCAGCTATAGAAAACAGTGAAGCCCCAAACAAAAACATAATATTAGAATAATGAAAAATAGATTTGTTATTGTAAAAACACATTTTTATTATGAAATAATATAATGATATCACATTTGTTTTTATAAAATAACCATCAACAATACATATCGATATTGAACAATATATACATAATAATAAATTGTAGCGACCTCACACAAATCGACTAAAATATTACCTAATCCACCTCATGAAATTATTTCCTGATATTAAGCAATATAGGATACTGCAATGTTTAAATCTAACTTTAAATATACTTAATCAAAAGCTATCATATACCATGCATTCAATTGTGAATGAGGAATCTCATATATCATATCAGATTTTTTCCAGTCCTTTCAAACACATCGATTTGCGATTAAATTACACCTGAGTTGTTATATGTGGTTAAGCAACCAAACTAAGTAAGAAATGACTAATACGAAAGAAATTACTATGAGTGAAGAAAAAAAAGAGTAGAAAACATAGGAGCTTGTATTAAGGTGACGATTGGTGTTCTAGTTAAACAATGGAAGAAAAAAGTGACTTGAACACAAAAAGCAGAAAGAGATTTCCACATTCGAGAAATGCTATAAAATACCTTATCTTTGAACATACATCAAGTAATTTCAACCGTAATTGAGTAGACAGAAGTGCCATTCTAGTACCACATGTGAATTAATGCTGGCGAAGTACAAAAAAAAGAACATTTACCAGGACAATTACTATGAAAATGTTTACAGAAAAGCACAGGAAATTTATATTCTTCTTCTATATGCATTCTTCTTTTTTGTTTTTAATATCTCCACTTGTATTTAGCATTTTGGGCTACTCTGTTTGCCAATGACCATGTATTCGGATTTCTTGCAGTTTGTTGTAGTCATTTTTTGACATTGTCTTCAAATACATTCTGTAGGAAGTTTCTTTTCCGTGTCAGCTATCAGCACTGTATATACTGCATTACATTGTTTAAATTGTGGCCTCCACTGACGAGTCCTAGCATAACCTCTAGAGTCCTCAGAATAGTTTTGCTGTACAAGTTAAATAGAAACGATAAAAACACATCTTTTCTAAATCCACTTTTTATCTTTGTATATCTGCAGAATTCGTTACCTGTCCATGTGCAGGTAGTGCTTTGAAAATGAACCTGATTAAGATCGTCCGCTATTACACCATTGTTATAATTTTTTAAAAATTATTTGTGTAATTTTCTCTACACCGAATTCGTCCATGATTTCCCAGTATCTCTATTACAATGCCGCATGCTTCAGCTGCTTTATTTCTATTCAATTTGTCAATTGCAGCTTACATTTCGGATAATAATATTACCGGTCCTTCTTCATCTTTGTGTATTGTTGGTTGCTGTCCCTTGTCGTGGAAAATATCTTTTTTTTTATTCTTTTAATAACAGGAATATTTTCCGGTTCTTCCAATATGATTGTTCCATACTTGGATTTTATATATCCTGTTCAGGAGCATGTTTTTGTTCTGCCAGTTATCTTATTTTTTATGTATATCTGCTTTTTTAGTCTTGCTAATTCTTTCTACTTATGCACATTTGTATCTCAGCCATTCCTGTTTAGCCTGTTTGAATTGGACCTTATTTCATTGTGTAGTTTCCTGTACTCCGTTTCATGTCTGAGCATCGTTTTCTGTCTACTTTGCATTATGTTAAGACTCTCTTCAGACATCGACATTTTTAATTCGGTGTCTGATTTCCTTTGGAACAATAATGATTGTCAATGTGACTTTCGCCTCCTTTAGTAAGTCTCAAGTCGTGTTTCCCTCTCGAATTTGACTTTATATTTGTTTTTCGCGTCGTCAGTTTATTTTTTTCAGCAGCTTGAGGTCATTCACGAGCATGTTGTATTGCTTTCTTGATGATTCACTAGGCTCCTTCAGTCTGCGGAGATTCACCTTTAGGTTGCGGATGGTGGTCTGGGAGGTGGTCGCTTCCATAATCGGCACTTGGATAAGTTTTGCATAGAACCACTACATTTCTGAATCTCCTGTTTATGCTTATGCAGTCAATTGGGCTTTTCTTGTCGTCGTGTGTTTATGGAACCAGGTGATAGCCATTACCTGATCATTTTCTGTGCACTATTGGACCCCTTTTTCTCCTTGTTGCAGATTATTAAAACAAAGTTGCCGACTGCCTTCCCTTCCCTGTTTTTACTTAACTTGGCATTAAATTATTTCATTATGATTCTAATATCTGTGTTTTACACTGAGCCTTAGCATTTTCTAATATTGAGTATAAAGATTTTATTTCTTCATCAGTGTTTTGATTTGTTGTTGCATAAACTACAATAATAAATATGTTGAAGGATCTCAATCTCAGTTTGACCAAGGGGACTCGGAAAGCTTGCAGTATCCAAGAACGCATTTCTTCATCTCTTCATCTAGTATTAAGCAGATTCATTTTTCATTATTTTTTATTCCTACGTATATTATCCTGTGGATGTCGCTGCTGAAATCTCCAATGTTAGGCCATTTAGTTTTGCGTATTCTCAGAATATAATGCTACATTACAACGGTAGAAAATATATTGAAGCAGAGATACAGGGTCAAAGCTAATAACGTTTTAGGTTCTTCTTTTAGTTTTCTAAACAATATCACAAAATACACCGGAGAAGAACTTGACCAGAATCCATGGCGAGAAAATGAGAAAAAAACACTTCTCTAAAAGGCTGCAATAAATTCTCGTGTCAAAAGTGGATATCATGGCTATAAACTATTTTTCATTAATTAGTTTTGCTTTTCGATTAAAACGTACAAGTAACAAATGACTGAAGGCAGACAGGTATCTAATGAACTTGTTTATATCTTGCTTCTCTACAACTACGCAATAAACGGGTAGACATTTGTTCTCTTATATTATGTATGTGGGTTGTGATGTAGTGGATATCAACTCGGGATGATAAATCAGAGAGCCGAGATCGAATTCCAATTGAATTTATTGCATACATTTACATGCCAGAAAGATATTAATTTATCTCTTCTACCCGCAGGTATGGGTTTAATACCTGCGCAAATCGGTGTCTTCAACAAACAGTCTACCGCGGAAACAAATGTCAACATGCTGCAGGTAAACTTCTAATTAGTCAGTCATGGATCATGTAACCATAATTTTATTTCAAGCGAATTTAACTGTTTTTACATTTTTCAATAACACATACTTTACCTTATAATCAGGCCATTTTAATCATAGAATTCATCGATTCATTCTTATGACATTATCCAAACTATCACTGCTATAGAGGATCACATATATTAACATTCATAATAATATCTATAGTTTTGTTTCTAGCGGATTGTTGCAGTTTCATTATATATTTTATTTTTACTTTTAGTAAAGATCATTTGCTATTTCAATGAATTTTGTTTTCTCATTTGCCTTTCTGCCTTGAAGCACTTTTCTAAAATTCTGAATTCTAGCCAATAAAAACTAACTGTAAAGTAATCAATTATTAAATTTATGATATATTCAATACAAAAAATTCTGACTCTAAATGATAAAAATTAACTGACCGGAAGACGATCAACTATTAAATTTATGTTATATTCGCAGATTCTCATCCAACTCCACATTCGACTCGTCCGGAGTGCACCCACCCGACTTCCCTATTAGAACTGAGGCCAAACTGCACGACGTATATATTACCCCGACAGTAGTATCCCGAGTAATTTCAAAACTCGACACCCATAAGGCGTGTGGAGACGATGGAATCCCGGTGATAGTCCTTAAGAGGTGTGCCCCTGAACTTTCCCCTGTCCTCTCTAAACTGTTTAACTACTGACTTTCTGCTTCCTGCTTTCCTGCATGCTGGAAATTCTCCTCAGTCGTTCCTGTCTTTAAGAACTGTGGTGAACCCTCGGACCCATCCAACTATCTCCCTATCAGTCTTCTACCGATATTCGGGAAAGTATTCGGGGCTATAATCAGTGTTGAAATAGTTCAACATCTCACCGCCCACAAACTGTTCTCCGACAGGCAATATGGATTCCGATTTGACAGGTCCACAGGCGACCTGCTAACAACTGTAACGGAGTACATGCTACAGGCCCTTGATGAGTCTGACGAGGCTCGCGCGGTTGCTTTGGACATCTCCAAAACTACGCGGTTATGGTATTACCGGTCGCCTGCTTGACCTAATCCAATATTTCTTAAATAACCGCAAAATGAAGGTCGTTCTGAATGGGCGTGCCTATTTGTCCTACAGCACGAATGCTGGTGTCCCACAAGGCTCTCTCCTGGGCCCGACGCTTTTCCTTATTTTCATCAACGACCTCCCAGATGAGATCAAGTCCCAAGTAGGCATCTACGCAGATGACACTACAATATACTCCCGCTCCAGTAAGAAACTTGTCGTGGCGAACAGACATAATCTCGCTGCTGACCTTGAGCGGGATCTACACTCTGTGGTGAACTGGGGCAAGAAGTGGCTTGTCAACTTCAATTCCTCTAAGACCAAGCTGTTGTCTGTCAACCATTACACGCAACCTCTTCTGCCTCCCATATGCATGGACCAGATGATTCTCCCTGAGAGTAATACACTACGCCTCCTAGGACTTACCCTGTCCTCAGACCTCAAAAGGAAGCACTATATTGAATCCATAGCAAAATCTACTGCTAAGAAGATTGGGTCACTATGTCGATCCAGGATGTTTTTTCCACCTGAATCCATCCTGCATATATACAAGTCAACCATCCGTCCGTGCATGGAGTACTGCTGCCATTTATGGTCAGGCGCCCCTGCCGTTCTCCTCAGTGTTCTTGACAAGCTCCAAAGGAGAGTCTGTAATGTGATAGGTACTGATCTGGCGACTCGACTGCAGCCACTTTCCCATCGTCGAAATGTGGCCTCCCTCTGTCTCTTCTATAAATATTTTCATGGCTTCTGCTCGGATGAGCTTAAGTCACTGATGCCTCCTCAACAGGTGTTTACCCGTGCAACCAGACTGGCAACTGGGTCCCACCCATTCACAGTCAGGTTAGCCAAATGCAGACGACAATTCTACTCCTGCAGCTTCCTCTCTCGCACTTCCCGCCTGTGGAACTCACTCCCGTATCTTGCTTTCCTGACGGCTACGACCTCCAGAAATTTAAGAGCAAAGTTAATACTCGCCTACTAACCACTGGACTCTAGCTCTCTCCCCTGCCCTGTATAATCTTCACTTTCTCTCCGCCCATGTATCTGTCATTGCACCTGCTTTCTCAGCTTTCTATTGTTCCTTTCTAACTAGCTTGTACTCCTCACTCTTTTCTAATTAATCTTTCTACATTTATGTAACCCCCTGCACATCAGTGGTGTTTCTGCCTTGCTCGGGGTGAAATGATTAAAAAAAAAAAAATTCTGATGCTAAAATTCTTTCAAAATTACACACATACCATTTATTTCTTCAGAAATTCGTAGTTCAGAATTATATAAACTTATACATGAATGCGTATTTAAAACTACTTGTTCCAGTGAACAAACTATTTACGTGGAGATTCTTAATAAAAACCAAAGCAGAATCTGGCGGCTCAAATACATTCACTTTCCAACCGCCTCCATGTTGCCCCTCTCTGCATTTTCTACTAATATTTTCATGGTAAGTATTCGGATAAACTCTTCGCTGCGGTACATTTTTTATATTTAATTGCAATACTATATTTTTGCCGAGATATCATCAATTTATAGTTAATCTGGTTACATGCAACTGTAAATTCTATTCTAACAGTTTCTTTTCTCGAATTCTTTTCTCCTGGAAATCCTTTCCGATTCCATGCTTTTCAGCTAACATTAATCTGTAAAAATTGTGATTATTATTTCTTCTTCCAGCTCATTATTAATGTTTATTTTCTTAATTCTTCCACATCATGTAACCTCTTGTGTCTATCTGTATTTAGTGCTTCCTATTGGGTGATACCGATATTTAATGGTACACAATACTTGTTTAATATCTAGATAAAAGAAACAAAGTCCTTCTTAAGTTTCTGGTTGCATTAATTTTCAGGTAAGAAATATTCTGTTTGTGACAATAAAACTTGTTATTTAAATCGCTTCTAATAACAAAAATTTTAATAATATTTTGTTTTTGTCATCATTTGCCGTCAGGTGAGAATTAAATTTTCGCTACAGGATTTTGTGTTGGTTATAGCTGACAAAATATCAAAATGATTAATAGAAAATATATATTGTTTTCTTAAAGATATATACATTGTGATTTTCTATCAGTATTCATAAAGTTGTTTTGTCAGGCCAATAACATGCTAGCTTTTATCTGTTTGGCGATGTTGTGCTAGTGATGAAAATCAAGTTTCAATAATTAGGCAGTTTATACTGGACCTCTACGACTATGATACTTTTCAAAACATATTGGGCGATGCTTAAGCAGTTAAATATTCGACAAATTCGAGGGGACGGTTAAATCTTTCAAGTCAAATAATAAACCTTGTCAGAGAACACTCAACTCGACTTCTTCTCAAAAATCAGTTTTGCAAAACATTTTACAAAGTTTTTCTTCAACTTCAATTTCTTCAAAGTCACCGTCAGCAACAACAAAAAATCGAAGCAATAAGACCAGACTCAAATGTAAATAAAATATAAAATATGATTTATTTTTATTTTTCATACAAAAACATTATCGGTGGCATGCCATTGGCTAGGAGGTTTAGTCAGAGTTGCTAACACCTCGCAGCGGGAAGACACGATTTTACTCAAACGTTCTCTATAACTCTTTTGTCCAGATCTTCAAATTCAAAATAATTTTTTTTTCAGTCAGCTTAACGTCAATTGCGCTCCATTGAAAGCTATCATCCGGTACAAACTTAAATGTGGGACCTCTGAGCTCGATCGACAAAATAAAATTCTAAATGCGAAATGTTTTCCCGTTTTGCGCACCTGACTGCCATTTTCAACAAAATACATTTCACTTAAATCTCAAAATATTTGTTACCAAGCCATTTTTATTGTCAAGATTTCATAATGCTCAAAAATATCACAAAGCGAAAATTTAGCAAATAATATGAATATATAAAAATATACTATGTCTTTTTTCATTGCAATCCTTTATTTCTTTAATTATTATCATGTTAATTCATTAAAGAAGTCATCAAATATTTTGTTGTCCCAAGTACTTTTCATATCTACTGAGATCATCACCCGGGATGAACTTCGAAAACAAAATTAATCTTACTATGATCGCTGTGATTTTTGTCAATACGAGTAAACGCGCTTCGTTAAAACAATTTAATTTTTTAATTTATCCGTTTTAGCTAGTGTATTTTTGTAAATAAGCCTTCGCAGTGTAATCGAACTAAACAGATTTTGTGAAGAATTGGTATAGAATTGAAAATTGGTCAAATGCATTTTTAAATTGCTACTCGACTTATATAATATTTTTTAATTGTTGATTGGTTGGATCTTTGAAGAATTTGAACTTAACATCAAGAGCAAATTTGAGACAAGAAATGACTATTATAAAAATAAATAGACATTATGTCTATAGTATTCAATAAAATATATTGAACGTATATATATATATATATATATATATATATATATATATACGTTCAATATATTTTATGTATTGATGAATATATATCGATGGATAGATTTACATAAAAAAAATTGAAGTCTTCATATTTTGACAATTACACATAACTAATTTACACAAAAATATATTAAAATATAATAAATATAATATAATTCAATAAAATAAAATCGCAATTGATTCAAACTGCGACCCACATATGATTTTGCAAAGTTCTTCAACACTTATAGATAGATTTCGTGTTTAATTTGGCGAATGTTGTCACAATTCTTACTTTCAGTTTATTTTCGTTGATACAAAGAGTTCATTCAACTGCCCTCCACGTATAATAATCAAAGGTTTGCATTCTGAAGAATTAGATGACCAGATGTAATTGTTGATTTAATCTCATAAATTGTCTGAAAGCCTTTATGGGTTCCTCTGCTTGTGTGGCATTGTGCAGATAATGCTCCCAGATACCTGTATTTCTACCATCCCACTATTGACTCATGAAATCACTACCTACTTAAGAATTCCGTTTTGAGTTTTAGGCACTGTGAGATGACTACACTACAGGCCATCGTTAGGGACTTCTCATGCTGACTGAATATTTCACTGAATATCTTCAAGATTATATTCATGCTGACTCTATTCATCCTGATTGAATATATCACCCATATCTTTCGAATCTTTTGCACTGTCCTTAGACTGGCACATGAACCCAGTGAAATGCTCCTACCGGAACTTCCGGTGGTAATGCTAAGCAGTGAATGAGACCGTTTTTTGCCGAATAAACAGCACCATGTTACTCCTTTTACCGCAGACGGAGTCCAGCAGAAACAACTATATTCTGCAGTCGACAAATACAAATAATAAGAAAGCTTATGTTCGAAATTATAAACAAAATATATCATCAATATACTCATCGCACATATACTTACATATGTGTATATCAGTTAAGTACCATACGTTCTACACGACTTTGGCAATCATGTCAAGAAAATAACATGACTAACCGGGCAGAGGATTATCCCGCAGTACGTTTCCATTGCTTTCTGTGGTAGACTGGTTGCCAGCCAAGGCTATAGGACCTAATCTGACCCATTATTTAATCCATAGCTGGAGGGACGAGACGGATTAATACCATTACCAAGGGTATTAGTGCGTAAGTGAATGCAAGGACTTCAACTGGAATTCAAAATCAGCTCACCGATTTGTCATTCCGAGTCGATACCCACTGCTCCACAACGCATATCAAACCAGTAAAAAAATAAGTAATGTTAAACATAACTAGCAACTTGCTGGAATACACAACGGACAAAATGTCGTGATAACAGCAGTAAAGTTGAGAAGAATATTAATATTAATACAATAAACATGGTAATTCCTTATCGGATACATTCAAACAGAAATGCATCTTTGGTCAAAATTGAAATGTGTATAAAGTCACATCACTATTGAATACCATGATCGAACTTATTGTTCTGTTTTAAGTAACATACTTTCTGTCACATACAATCTTCAAAATTGCCATCTTCTTTCACCGCGAATCCTCTTTATTTAATCTACTTTCGTCTCACATTCTATTTCATTCCCTGTAAAATGCGTCTTAGTGGCATTATCGCTTTTTCTCGGGGTGAATTGATTAAAAGTAATATCTTGGCTTTTGTCTTCATGATATAATCAAATCAAAAATATTGATAATTTTAACATCTTAAATTATTATAGTAGCTTCTTTTAATTGTTGCTACTTGAAAAGATGACAGATCAGGTAATGTATGTAAGTTAAAAAGGATGAGATCAAACTTCCATATTTAGTTTCGTATCATTTTATTTTACGAGTTGAGCAGTATACAATCTTAAATTATCATGTCAGACCAAAAGAATCTGACGATTAAACATATACATAAATATATATATATATATATATATATGTATATATATATATATATAATTTTAATCTTCAAATTGTGTAGCATGTATTTGTATATATATACACACACACATATCTCTCTCGCTCTCTCTCTCTCTATATATATATATAATTTTTAATCTTCAAACTGTGTAGCATATATATATATATATATATATATATATATATATATATAGATAGATAGATAGATAGATAGATAGATAATACCGTTGTAGTGCAGTTGATATCTAATCTGAACGAGATATTGGAGAGCCGAGTTTTAATTCCAATTGAAATCTTTGCATTTACTTACGCGCAAACAGAACAAAATAAGTATTAATACGTCGATTCTCCCTTCATCTATGAAGTAAATAGCAGAACAGATTAGATTCCATAGCCTTTGTTGTCAACCAGTCTACTGCAGGAAGTTACTTACTGTTGGAATATCGTCTGTCCAGTAAGTCATGTTTCTTTGAGGAATGATCACCCAAGCGTGCATCCATTACGGCACATAACTGACTGGTAAAATGGTGGAACTGTCTCATTAGTAAGGCTTTTAAGTTCGATTATGTCTATTTAGGAGTTAATCTCAAGCAATGTCATGCAAAATGCTGTTAAAGTAAATAAGAGGTGCCTTGTTAATTCTAACACGACCGAAACGAACATTTTTTCTATTGATCTTCTGAGAGATTGGTTCCTACATTCCATCCAATGCTAACGTTCAGTAAAGTTACTCAGGTCAACATTTTCTGCTCACACGAACTTAAATTATTATATTAAATCACCTGCTGGATCTGCTGCTGAGAAAGTTGTTTCACTGAGTCGTTGATGTTAATTACATTTTTACCTGAATCATCTTACGTGATTTGAATATAACTGCCTCCTATGGTCTTGAGCTACTGATACACAGGTAGAAATTCTTGATAAACCACAAAAAGTGATACACAATATTATTGATTATGGCTTGGCAATAGCGACTTCAACACAGCTGTAATGAGGCTTCCCTGTATCAATTATAAATTGTTTTATCATTATTTTCCTGAAGAATTTTCTACGATTATATATCTTGTGAGACTGATACTTACCTACATCATGGACTCTTACAGTAGTATATTACTATGTGAATTGTAGTATTATGAGAATAGCACCAGTAGTGCGCTGTCGCGTACGACTACCAATATCGGACACCACAGGTTATTAAGCTCCGTTTACTCTTGTAACCTTCCTGCTTAATACATCTTTCTTTAGCTCTCACCCGTGTTTTCCTTCCGTGGACCTCCAGTTTGGGTCCTCATAAGTGACGACAGAAGATTCAAGACTCGCACCCACGCCAAACCCCAAATCCCCAGTCCCACATCAGTAGCGACAGAGGACTCGTTTAATACCACTAGTTCCCACATCACTGTTGAACTAGAATTTGAGCTGGCATTACTACATCAGCGAAATGCAATACACAGCTACCTTTTACAAAAAATATTCAAGGTTACTCAAGTATGTGCAACAATAAACGAGCAACCAAGTATCGAGAACGGCTGCTTACAATAAACCCAGCTTGTGCATAAAACAAACTGATAAATTAAAGACCTGGAAGTACTACAGTTGACTCAAGTTGAAAATAAAAAAAAACTATTCACCAAGTTGCGAAATCAGCAAAGTGTTTAAAATTTTATGGAATTGATTTGAATTCCTACAAATCTCCTACATAACATTACCCTTCTCGCCAATTCACCGAGATCAGTGTTTTCTAAAAATAAATAAATAAATAAATAAAAAACAAATTTAAACGAATGGGCAGCACCTACGTTCTATGTCATAAAAAAGTCCAACCAAATACGATGATGCGCTGATATGTCCACAGGGCTAAACGATGCCTTGCGGGATCACCATTATTTCCCCCAAGCTCTGAGGAAATCTTCAACAAATAGAATGGCGGAAAAAACATTTCCAAAACGACCTCTCAGACGCATACCTCCAGATAGAGATTGATGAAGAAAGTTCCAAATACTCTGCATAAACATCCATAAAGGTCTGTACAAATATAACAGACCGGCTTTTGCGCTCAAGTTTGCGCCTGCAATCTTTCAGTATGTCATGGACCCTATGCTGGGCAAACTTAACTACGCAACAGCCTATTTAGATGATATAATGGTGACCAGTAAAACGACGGCAGATTATCGGAACCATATAATAAACGTATTCGAGAAGTTACAAGAATACGGGCTTAAGTTTAAGGTAGCAAAGTGTGACTTTTTCTCACCAGAGACCAAATACCTAGGTCACATTATAAATAGAGACGGTCGTCGGCCGGATCCAGAAAGAGCTAATGCGATCAGAAACATACCGGCCCTAGTTAACGTTCAATCGTTACAAAGCTTTCTCGGCCTTTCTAACTTCTAACAAGGTTTCAGTAAGAACATGCAGAATTTGAGAGGACCTCTCAAAAAACTCTTAAAAAAGGATAAAGCACGGTTATGGACCCCTGAATGCCAAGACGCATTCAAGAAGATCAAGAAAACACTTACTTCGGATCTCTCCCTCACCAATACGACCCTAATCTTGACATCATAGTGACAAGTGATGCACGTACATACGGCATCAGTGCTTGCATTCTCCATAAACTGTCAGATGGTTCGCGAAAAGTTATAGCACACGCATCTAGATCTTTACTACCACCAGAGAATGAAATATTCCCAAATAGAGAAAGAGGCTCCAGGGAGAATATTCGCCGACACTAAGTTCCATCGATACCTACATGGAAGACGGTTCATACTGCAGACGGATCATAAACCACTAATAACAATCTTTGGTTCCAAGAAAGACCTACTGATATATACGGCGAATAGACTACTTCGTTGGGGAACGATTCTCTTGAATTCTAATATCAAGATCGAGTTCCTAACATCTAAAAGTAATTGTCATGCGGACAGTTTATCGCGACTCATTCCTAAAAATACGGAAATGTTTGAAGATTCCAACATTGCTACAGTAAGGATGAATTATGAAATCAAAAATATGATTGCGAATACAATTATAGAGCTTCCAGTTACTTTGGCCGACATAAAAATGCAGAGAGGATGAATTCATCCAAAGTATAAAAAACAAAATTCGCAAAGAAGACCTAAATGTGCCTGAAGTTTTCTCCTTCTGTGAGGATGTTCTACTGTATAATGACCGAGTAGTGATTTCAAATAGCCTACAAAAAAAAATCCTCAAGGGTTTTCTCATGGGATATCCGGGGAAGAGCCGTACGAAAAGCCGCATGCGCTGCTACGTATATTGGCCAAATATGGACAAAGACATAGCAGACATGATAGAATCTTATAAGGGATGCGCGCTTGCAGCAAAATCTCCAACCACGATGTGCAGACGATGGCCAAACACAGACCATCCATGGCAGAGAATTCATGTGGATTTTGCAGGGCCCCTAGACTACATGTACTACCTTATTTTTGTGGATAGCCACTCAAAATGGCCTGAGGTCCTGCAATGTAAAAAGCCAACCACGAACAGCACGATCGGATTTTTAGACGAGCTATTCGCGCTTTTTGGCGTGGTAGATTGTATATATAGAGAGATAATGGCACTCAATTTGCATCAAGTGAATTCAGAGACTTTTGCAGCTCATATCAAGTGGACCACATTACGACGCCTCGGTATCACCACAAGTCGAATGGTCAGTCCGAGAGTTTTGTGGACACCCTAAAAAGAGCTCTGAAAAGGCACTAGACACACCAATGGATAGAGCATTACAACAGTTTCTACAGGTCTATAGGATGACCCATAATCCTAATACGCCTATGAGACGCTCGCCTGCAGAAACAATGTTCGCAAAAAAATTCAGGTCCGTCTTTGATAAGCTGATTCCACGCAAGCGAAGATCAAGAAAACCGCCCCGCTCCCTAAAAATACTTTAATTCTAGCAACAAAGTCCATTTTAAGGCTTACAAAAACATTACATTCTGGGAAGTAGGCAACATCAAACAGAGAATTGGTGAACTGGTCTATATTGTCCAGTAACCGAAAAATAACCACAAACTCTATATGAACAAGCTCAAAAAATGCCGTTTGAATGAATCTGAGAAATTACCAAAAAATATCTGCGAACAGCCGATCGTCGTAATTTTCGAACATTTCGATCTTGACACGCCCCATGTCCATCCGGAAATACGACGCTCTGGGTGAAAGAGAAAATTTAATCAACCACTCATCGCGAATCCCAAGAGGAAGAAGCATTAGCAATTTTACTTTTTATTTTTTTCCTTTCAGAAAAAAAAAAAAAAATGGAGAAGATTCTTGGAAGTGGGGGTGTTGTGGAACCGATACTTACCTACATCATGGACACTTCCAGTACTATATTACTATGCGAATGGTAGTATCATGGCAGTCGCACCAGTAGTGCTACTATTGACACTGTCAGCCCTCTGCCTTCGGGTAGAGCGCGCTCTCTGCTCCCGAGCAGAGACCACTAACCCAGTCGTGGTTCCGCCGAAGGGTAGAACCAGGACTCGGTAATAATAGACAGACATTTTTTGGCCCGGCTATATGGCCGGGAATACCCATTATAAAATGACCATGTGTCACATCTAACCTTGCGTGGGAAGGTTGGTAAATACCGTCGCACCAGTAGTGCTACTATTGCCACTGTCATCTCTCTGACTTCGGATAGAGGGCGCTCTCTGCTCGGAAGCAGAGAGCATTAATCCAGTCTTGGTTCCGCCGAAGGGTAGAATCACGACTGGGCAAAAATGGACACCCATTTTTTGGCCGGGCTATATAGCCAGGCAAACCTACTTGTAACTGACCATGTGTCACATGTTACCCTTAGTGGGAGGGACAACTAAATAATGTAGCACCAGTAGTGCTACCTTTGTCATTGCCAGCTCTATGTCTTCGGGCTGAGAGCACTAACCTAGTTGTGGCTCCGCCGACGGTTAGAGTCAGAACTGGGAAATAACAAACAGATATTTTTGCCCAGAAGACCCACATATATCTGACCTTGTGTCAAATGTTGCCTTAAGTGGGAGGACCAACTCAATATTGTAGCACCAGTAGTGCTACAATTGAGACTGTCAGCTCACTGCCTTCGGGTGGAGAGCACTAACCCAGTCATGGTGCCGCCGAAGGGTAGAATCACTACTGGGGAAAAACAGACATATATTTTTGACCGGGCTATACGGCCCGGAAGACCCACATAAAAATGACCTTGTGTCACATTTCGCCTTAAGTGCGAAGGTCGACTAAATATTGTAGCACCAGTAGTGCACAGCCGCGTAATACTACCAATATCGTACAACACTGGATAGTAAGTGTTGATTTTTTTTTATAAGCGTTTCACCCCGAGCAAGGCATGTCACTGCCACTACTGCGCAGGGGGCTACATAGAGTGGGGAAAGGATGATTAAATATAGGAAATGTCAGAGGGTGGGTTATAGGCGGGTAGGGATACCGAGAATGGTTAAATATAGGAAATGTCACAGGGAGGGTGAAATAATAATCATAAGTTTGCTTTTGAATAGTCTCGATGCAATGGTAATTTATCATAATAGTTTCTTATTTTTCAATTCTAACTTGTAGAACTCTCTTACTCGTCATGATTTTAATGATAATTTGATGTTCAAATATTTAAATGCAATGATAATCTTTACTATATATATCAAATGTATGGAAAATGCTCCAGACCAGATGTGAGAGAAATACTAATTAGATTTTGATTATTAAATATTTAAGAAAATCTATGGAATTTTTTTCTCATAAAAGCAATTTACAGTGATAGAACAACGTAATGATCGATTGTCTTATGCTAAGGCTCATATGTTGAATAGGGTTGAAGTTACTAACCGAGTTCCAGAATGAGTTTCTGTGTTATTCGTTTTATGCGTGACATTGCGTTGTCACTGAGGCAAGAATCATTTCTTCTGATGAGTAACCATGAGTGTCTTTTGTCCAAACGTTTATGGAAACGTTAGATACTGGATGTATAAATGTGGATTTAATATTTACTCGCATCACATGCACAACCTTGCCTTTCTTCCATAATGCAGACCGTTTTGGGTGACTTTCCACAGCTAAATGGCTGTGGCGTTGGGCATTGTCTTATGTTAGTGCACACAAAATTTCTTCCAAACTTTCTAGTAAGATTCATTGTTACAGCGATGATTACGTCTGTACAATTAGTTATCTGAATAGAAATTACTGATGGCTCTGACTAATACCATGAGGGGATTGAATTAAAAATATATTTGCATGGAGTTGCTCCGTCAGTCTATATCAGAATTACTTAGATTTTGTTCAGGGTGTATATAATTAGAGATGTAATTTTCCCTAGATAAGAGTGACCAGTTATCGTGGAGATAGAGTTTTATAGAATGGCAAATATACGTAAATACAGACGAGTAAAGAACAAATACTTTGAACCGAAATCTTTAAGATGATAAGGTGCGTGGCATGAGCGCTAAAAATAAATTGCTATAATGCATATACATTTTGGGCGCAAGCTCTCTCTTCATTCTACATTTTAATTGAACAATAAACCTCAACCGCAAAAAAGAAACTTTCTTTTTCTAATTTTGATCGTCCCACCAAAATGTTCAAATATCCATAGACATTTTCACAAACACGTACATATACATATTAACGCTAGCATCAAATGCCGATTATATTTTTTATGTTGAGATCCTTCAGAAAAATACAATCATGGTGCTCCACAACATTCTATCCCGTGTATTTTTTGCTAGTTTTTCTCTCTTTGATAGGGCCACTGCCACTCCCTCTTTATCTATTCCGAAGCGATTGCCAGCTAAGTGACTGGCTGATTACCTGCATCTCTTTTGCTCTCAATATGTCATATGAAAATTAAGTTTTCTAACCCTTCCTTCATCAATATGTATCTAATAAATTTCAGCTGTCTTCCTTTAGTTCTGAAAACAATTTTTTTCTGTTTCCATTTTTATTTCATTTTTTGCCTTTTTGCCTACTCGCTACTTTCATAGAATATTCAGTACTCTTCTCCAAAATCCCATTTATGCTTCTTCTAGCTTTTTTCCTAATCCGTGTCGAAATATTCAGAAATTCTCTGCCATATAATAAGGTGGATATTATATCGCAACCGAGCATTCTTTTCTTTGTTTCCAACGATTTTTTGCATTTTTAGCACATTGCTTATTCTTGAGAATGATTCTATATGACACACTTAAAATTCTGTTTTCGCTATATATATATATATATATATATATATATATAATTCATTTTGAATTTTCAGCCACCTATCATAAGATGTGCAAATACGAAAGTAAATGACATTACCAAGTATGTTAAAGAAACATAGGTGTTAATTTACACTCGAATCATTGTTTTGCTTACAGCTGTTTTGAGTGTCCAAAGAGACAATTCTAAAATATGAATATATTGGAAATATATAACTATCTCATGACGATATTTAATGTGGTTCATTTTTCGACAACTGAAGTTTATCGGGTTCATTTTATTTTATTTTAATTATAATTGTCATATTAAACGCTTCTTTGTAAGAAAGAAATCGGAATTCATTGCTTAAGCCTTCATTATTGCTATTAAAGTAATGTAATATTTTCCAAAAACATTGAAATCACTTAAGTCATGTGGGTACTGCTATTTTCTACAGCGAATTTGTAATTCTATAGAAACAGTCTACATATTTTGAAGAACGAAAATTACAGTCCTCACTAATAGAAACTGGTCTCGTTTCCAATAAACAAATTTAACGATTTATCTGAGAAAATGGTTCTACACAATGGTTGACAGGTTCGATATATTCTAATGATTATGGTATCAGTGATGATATCTTTAAGAAAAGAACACTTTGAAAAGGTTATGTGCACCTTGTATTCATTAAAATATAATAAAAATAATTTTTTATTAAAGATTTATTTTCCAAGATAAACATTCATAAATATTATTTTTTTACGATCTTACAGATTTTTAACGTTATGAAAAGTTAGATAATATTTTATATGTTGTAAAACATTTTACTGACAGGACAGATTAATGACAAAATGGCAGAAGAAATCAATACATAACATATCCGACGGGCTTGAAAAAATACTTTCTTGTTGCATGGTACACGACATATAAAGAAGAGGAAGACGATAAGATTCTTAATAAATCGCCAATAGCTGTCGGGAGATAAATTCATACCTACTCAAAAATATTTGTACCTTAGTGAATATTATAAAATCCGGTTCTCCTATTTCTAATTACGAACTGTACATCTTACGACGTTGCTCATCTTCGGTGAACGTACGTAAACCTATGTTTCAAAGTAAGATGACTGTAAGTAGTATCATTTTTTCTTTCTTTTTATTGTTTCTTTCATCAGTTAATTTTTCTAATCATTAATCATTAATATAATGTGAATAGGATCAATACTGATTGCGTATGTTTAATTTGATTTGGTTTTGAGTTTTGTTTAATGGCATATCAACCTCTTTGGGTTATTTAATGCCCCAAAATTGGGCTTTTAAGATATATTTTTAACAATTTCAATTATAGTGAGACGTTTTATTTAGTCAAATTTTTATGAACATTTTTATTTATTTTAGAAAACTCAATATGTTTTCTAGTTTTGTATTAAAAAATGTATTGCTGTTTATATTTTTTCAATGTATTCTTGGTAATATTTTCCTTTAAACATGTATATTTGTTTATAAAAGTATTTTATGTATATATTTCTATAAAAGTTTGTTTTTATAATTTATAGTGTTTTGACAACAATTTAGCGAGACTCTAACAGGTGCTATCACTCAGCGTCAAGTGGACATGGGAACAACAACAATTAAGAGGCGGTTCCATACTCCTCTTAAACTCTCAATTAGAGTCCTTGCGTCTGGATTCAGTTTACCGTCCCACTCAGGAGCTGATTGCGTTGTATACAGTTTGCTCAGTTGATTTATCTAAAATTATCTATAGATGGAACTTTTTCTGTGTGTGTGTGTGTGTCTGTATGTGTTGGAACTTTTTCTGTGTGTGTGTGTGTGTCTGTATGTGTGTGTATCCGTTACCTATAGACTCCTAAACCGCTGAACCGATTTTCTTGAAAATTTACACAGTTGTACTATAAACATCTGCGAGTGTTCTTAGGTAGGTTTTCTGTCGAGGTACTCCCGAAAAATATCGAAAATCGATAATCGAAAAAATCGGATTATAGAAGGAGTGGTCCGATTTTAATCAAATTTGATACACTCATAGACAAAGACATAAGAAACGATATTCAGAAGTTTCAAGGTTGCAGTTCTTACAATAGTGCAGTAAATCGATAATATATATATATAAAAGGCACGATGTTTGTCTGTGTGCCTGTTTATCTGTCTGAATGTCCTTTATACAAAACCACAATTTTTATCCGATTCTCACAATAGTTCACACAAATACTCGTTAAGCCGAGTCTGAGCTCCAGGAGCATGGATTAGTTTTAAAGCTTTTATTACACCAGAGCAACGCTGGGCTATACTGCTGGTTTTTACATATGTATAAATAATTACATCTTTTCGCCTTATGAGAAAAAGAACTCGACTTTACAGAGAGTCGGAATGTGGAAGAAGGAAGAAACAAAAATAATTCGACTCAAAAATTGACTCAAATAAGCTGAAAATTATTAAAATGTTCTTCCTTTTTTAGTGTCTCGCTAAGCAAGTCATGAATGTCTGGCTCCTTGTACCGAACGTTGCCTGTCAATTAGCAAATCCACATTGCAGTTGCCAGTTCTGTGTTTGTTCAGTACTCACGGAGATTATCTGTGGTTTGTACTGCATTTTTCCTGAACGGGATTTAGTTACATTTTATAGGCAAAAACGCATTATCTATTGTGAAGAAATCCGGGAAACTCAAACCCTTGTCACGATGCCTTTTGATTTCGGGTTATTAAACTCATCGACTACTAGAAATATATTTATTACAAAATGCCCCTTAAATGGTTCCATTCAATAACAAAATGGAAAAGGCTAAATCAATTTTGAAAAAAAAAGAGAACGATCTTTGTTAAGAAACAGAAAATGTTACTGAAATACGATTTAATTTATAAACTCCTATATGGCAATGAATACTGAAACATTTTGCCACTGATGAAGAGAATATTGGAGTCGACAGAAACAGATACGTCTACAGGATTTTACTCACAAAGCTTGTGTAAACATGAGGTATGTTTTGCAGGTAATTTCCAAATATGCTACACGATGGGATCACCTTCGCCAGAACGATAACATCAAGAAATCACTTTCCTAGCAAATTGATTATGGTGAGATTCGAACGTGACCTTCATTGTCAAAAAGTGAAGATTCTAACCACTCAGACACGCACTCATGAAACAATTCATGACAGTTTTATCATTGAGTCTTAAACATCACTCGTTTCCGCCTGTTCTGTCATCTAATCTGCTAAATTCATTACATTGACTAATTAAAAATACATTAAAAGAAATTGGCAAACAATTTAGGATAGATTTCCAAACAAACTGTACGAACATCAGTCGATAGTCAGACTGGAATATAAAAAATTATTTCCTGATTGAAGATAAAACAGACGACTGAGCTATTTTCGAACTGAAAATACGCATCTTACACACATATTCTTACTTAAGCAGAAACTTTCCATTTTTTCATTTTTAGAGATCAATTCTCCATCAAATAGACTGCAAAGAATACAAGAAAACAGAAATCTAGTATATGATGTTATTGTGGATATTTGTTTAGAAAACTACACAATATAAGTATAACAGATATCAAAGGAAAAATGTAATTATATTGAATAATAGTTATAAAACCTGCACACGGTTAGTAGATTCAGGAATACTTATTAGTAGGAGTCAAATATATACAAAAAGTAAGTCCGGGTAATAGTCTATATTTTGCTGACAAACACAAATCTAACAACACCAACACCTTCTGTGTAGGAAGGATATTTTGTATAGTATGGAAGACTTCGAAGAGTATGTGAAAAGGAGTGACTCCCCAACAGATATACAAAACCTTTCAGTGTTTTTCAAAAATATACCTGCTTCAGTCAGTCAGTTAAAAGCTATACGTGATACATGCTTGGCCGATCATGTCTCTTTCAATCCATAAATGATGGGGCAAAATGTTTTTCACAGTATTAATCTATATTTCTGAGATGAGTAAGTATTTACACTACTTACATTATTCAGACTATTGTCTTCATTTTTGTTGTCATTTTTAATATGTTGCGGCCTTTGTATCCTCAGGTCTTCTTCAAGTGAAAAGAATTTTGAATTGAACACATTATTACGATCACTGGGGAATATTGTTCTCATTCATTGTGTGAAGGAACTTCTTGTAGTCATTATAATCTCTTTTTAACCTTTACCCAAAAGAGATGTGAGTTTAATGCCAAGCTAGATGAGTGGTGAACAAAGAACGTAGAGAGTTCGGTTAAATGGAGATAACTTAAGATTCAAGAAATAGCTTTGTACAAGCAATAAAAATAATATAACCCAGTGATCGTATTAAAGTATTCATTTCGAAAGTCGTAGCCAGTGAAGAAGGGCGGATCGTACAAGACCCGAAACGTTGTAAAATGACAACAAAGATGAGGACAGTCTGAATAATGTAAAAAGTGTTGCTGGCAGGAGCTCATCATTTCTTTGTTTAGTAGATATGTTAGTAACAAGACTAAACAACGGAATCTTTCTTATTATTTTACCCACAGTTGGAGGGAGTAGAGATGTATTTATATCGTTCTAAAGAGCAGTTGCGTGTAAGTGAAGGTAACAAATTCAACTTGAATACGAATCCAGTTCTAACGATTTTGCATTCCAAGTTGATATCAATTACATTATTACAATACATAATCAGTCAGTTAAGAGTCATACGTGATACACGCTGGGGCGAATATGTCTCGACAGAGACATGACTGACTGGGCAGAAGATTATCCCGCAAAGGTTGCCATTGCTTTCTGTGGTAGACTGGTTGCCGACCAAGGCTATAGAAGCCAATCTGTCCTAGTTTTTAACCCATAACTGGAGGGAAGAGATGGATTAATACCTTTCCCAAGGGTATTTGCGCGTAAGTGAATGCAGTGAATTCAGCTGGAACTTGAACTCGGCTCCCCGATTTCTCGTTCCGAGCCGATATCCAATGCACCACAACGCACATCCTCAATAAATAATAGGCTACCTAAAAGAATCATGGAACTTTCAGTACTAATTAAAGAAAGCCCAAATTGCAACTACATTACACCAAAATGCTGAGACTGTACTATGCATTCAAATGTTAGAATGCTAGTGTGCGACTAACAAAATAATTAGTTAATATACAATTTTAGAAAACACTTTCTTTGACATGAAATAACCTGCTTTAAAACAAAGATCTAGTCGAATCCGTAGAATTATTATCATTTTCCTTCTTTAATTCATTATGTTATGTGAATATTAAACTCTCTTTTCTAAGTATGTGGTCAGCAAATGTCAGCTACATGTTTCTAATTTGAAGTATAAATAACATTTAATTCAATTTTTCATAAGTTCTGCGTTACGTAAATAGAAATATATGTTAACTACAGGCCTTGGATGTGCGTTGTGGAACAGTGGATATCGGCTCGGAACGAGAAACCGGGGAGCCGAGTTCGAATACCAGTTGAATCCATTGTATTCACTTACGCGCAAATACGCTTGGGAAAGGTATTAATCTGTCTCTTCCTTCCAGTCATGGGTTAAATAGCAGGACAGATTGGGTTCTATAGCCTTGGTCGGCAACCAGTCTACCGCAGAAAGCAACCTACTGCGTGATAATTTTCTGCCCAGTCAGTCATGTCTCTTTTGAGACATGATCGCCCAAGCGTGTATCACGTATGGCACTTAACTGACTGACAGGTGCTTTTGAAATTTACCAATTTTTTCGGTCTGCTTTCAGCAAATTGATTTTTAAAGATATTAAGATAATTCATATATATCAAACTATCAAACTATGTCTGCTGATGAAAGTGGTGCATTTATTACTATCAGCATGCCAATTAAAAAAAAACATTTTATTTATGGGTAAATAGTGAGCAAACAGAAAAAATCTTAACAAATTATGAGGAAAGAAAACATTTTTCTTACGAAGAAAGAAAACAATTCTTTAATTTTATTTAATTCTAAACCTTTTGTTATACGCGAAGCATTGATTATTGAAACATTTTGCCACTGATGAAGAGAAAACTGTTGACAGATGAAATATGGTGCTTCAGAAGTACGATGAAAGTACCATGGCCGAAACTTGGAATCAAAGATGAACATTGAAGAAAAAGGGAGATACGGGAGATTTATATTATGAATCAGAAAGAGTGAACTGAAAGAAAGGTTAAAAAAATATGACACTCAAAAAACATCACGTAATCAAAAACGGCAGAGAGAAGCCGTGGGTCATTTAGCTGATTACCTCATGAAAATTACTAGCAGAATTTGTAATAGGTGGTAGAACAAAGATTAAGCAAAACTAAGGCTGATATATTATAGGAAATTCGTGGAAACTTTTAAATTACACAAGTGCTGAATGTTAACTGCACTTACACGTCAATGATTTGACAATAGTCGACTATAACTCCTCTGATAATTTAGGATATATAATTCATGTTTTTTAGCTCGTGACGAAACGAATAATAATCAGGAATAATATAATAAACAAAGAAAGATCTGCAATTTATGTGATGTAAGATGGCATCTCGGCATCAGTCACCGATGTGACGTGGCTCTCTTCAGTGTTTTCTACAATTATTTTTTATGCAAACTGCACCGACAAGCATTTATTCCCTGATGCCTCAACCGTGGAATTTCAACCATGCTACTAGAGTGGCATCTAGGTTGCACCTTTTGACTGTTGAAATAGTTAAATATAACCGCTACTCATACATCAAAAATTTATTTTTCGCCTATGAATTTCCCTTCCGTTTATTTGCTTCTCTGATGGCTACAATTATCTAGAACCTAAACGCAATGTCAAGTGCCCTTTCCATTCTTCTTGAATCCTGTTAATCTTTTATCCTTTCTTCAATTACCCCTGTAGCTAGTTTTTTCTTTCACTTTCACTTCCTGTGCACTAGTGGTGGCCCCGATTTCTAGCGATGAAATGATTAAATAAATATAAATTTCCATTTAAAATAAATGATTTTAATCCCATTATTGTTTGTTACACTACATTATATAAGTTTAGTCATTATTCTATAACATGGCCTATTCTTGTGAGAGATATTTGCTTGATCCATACATGGCTAGTGTAATGATTTTCAGCGCGGGAAGTAGAATTGTTCTGCTGGGTTTGAAATCTTGTTTAATCACTGGTATAAATTATCACTTTGTAAAAGGAAAAAAATATTGGTAGTTTAATATATTTATAAATTGGGAACTAAAAATTGAAATTAAAATTCTCATACGTAGAAGTACACTGTAATTTAGTCGGACATTGGTCAATTACCTTCTGTCAGTGGGCATATGGTCTCGGATTTCTCTCCGAACTGGAAGGATATATTCACGAGTAGATGTAAGAAGCACTGAAGATAGGTCTTATATACCTATTTCATACTTTTTTCATGCGTATAATAGGGCCAGGTTGAATGAACACGTTTTAAATTGTTGGTGTTAGTCACTGATATTTTGAGAGGCGCGAATCAGAACTAAGATGTCTAAGATATACATCTCTAAAAACAAGCTGATATTTAGCGTCTTTTCTTGAAGTTCAGTAAAGACAAGGTTCACTGCTGCATCATTGGATACGAGACATATCATAATACATTAAAAAGTTTTCCTGAATTAATTTAATAAAAAATAATAAAAGGAAATGATAATATTATTTGTTTTATGTTTTATATGTCAATTCCCCAATTTGCAAATGTTAAACAGGTGGATAATGTTAGAAACAAGCTATGAGTTATATTCTCTTCAAGTGTACAAAAAGAGATCGTCTGTTGCATTTAGAAACGAGGAATATGAGTTGTCTTATTAGACAAAATGTTGATATATACTTAAAAAAAGACGTATAAACGAATAGAGATTCATGCAAAAAGAAAACAAATTACGAATCTGAAGATTAACTTGCAAAAAAATGGTCAAATATATACTGTATATTTAACCGAAGAAGAAAGGTAGAATTCTGGCAAAAAACTATGTCGGAAGATAAGTATTAAATTTGCTTTCTCAGAAATACAAGACAGAAGCAATTATAAAAACGAGAAACTTATGAAGATACAGTATTATATAAAGTCTTATAACTTCAATGAAGTGAACTGCTTAACATATGTAGGTGGAGTTAATTACCGGAAAGTGTTATAGTGAGACACAAAAAAGACTCCTAGACAAACAAAGAGTCGAAATCAAATAAAATGTGAACAAAGAAACAGGTAAAATATTGACGGAAAATGTAGCAAAAGAAAAAAAAAAGAATACAAATGATGACAGAACTGCTTGATAAATAAATGAATATATAAAACTTTACAAAAACAGATTAAAATACTTTAGCTAATGAAGAATGTTTAAGAGAAACCTATAAGCAATTCAGGAAATATATACAAAAACTAATCCTGAGAAAGAAATCATATTTTTTATACTGAAGTGAAAACACCAAAAATGAGGCTATTGAAACTAATAAAAAAATAAAATTTAAATGAAACTTAGAATAAAATGTTGTGAATCCGTTGTAAAACTGAATTACGTATGATCGAAAAAGAAGGAAGACTGAATATTATTTTACAAGGATGTTGATCCTTTACAATTCCCAATTCTTTATATATTTCTTACTAAACAGAATATTTTTTATAATCATATCGCCCCAGCAAGGCATTTTACAGCCACTGTTTTTCGGGGCGTTACATAGGAGGAAGGTTTAGAGAAATGCTGACAAGGAGGTGACAAGAAGTGAGTAAAAAAAGGATTAGAATACTGATGAGAATGGAATGGACGTAGCAAAGGACATGAGAGAGATGATGCAGGTTAGTGAGATAGGAGATCACTATCGACTTTACAATTAAATTCATGGAGATTGTTGCTATCGGAGAAGCAATTCATTGAAAGGATGTTCTACTGGTGGTAAGTTCGAGAAAAGAAGTTACTGGAGTAGAATTTGCGTTTAGAATTTATTGTTGTCATAGTAAAAGGGTAGGACCTATTTGCTAATTTTTTGGATCGAATAGATTCATATATAGGGAGCACCAGTGAGCTAAGTCCATCGGAGAAGAAGCAGTTAAATTATATGTAGAAGAGACACAGTAAGCAACGTTGCGCCGATGAGAAAAACACTATCTGAGCAGCCAAGTCGGCATCAATCACATAACAGAATCTTCGTTATATTTTGTCAAGGACACCTAGGTGGACATATATCTGTTTCTGTCTATACACTTTCAGATCTTGGTAAATGGAGCATTATATCTATCTAAGATAGCTTTGATTAATACTCATTTTTCAGACTTTAAATTTCATTTGTATATTGCTTTAATATACTCTTTTTGCGATTACTTATTTTGCTAGTTACTACATCTTTCTCACAATATAAAGATCGGTAGCCCCTCGCTAGAGTCTCGCCATCTTTATAACAAATGTTTAGAAGATCCTACATTCTCATTATGCCTTGTAAAAACGGTGGAATCAACACCATCCCTACCTTATTCCATAAAATATTTAAGGCTCACAATAAAGTAGCATCTTCTGAATGACTGCTACATCGTGCAATAAACTTCCTATAGAAAACATCTCTCAAAATATCAGCATCAACCGTTCCATATCATGATCATGTTAACATAATTCACTCTTTTACATCAAGTTCGTTCACTAAAGTTCCAATATTAGTGGTTCTTGTTTCTCGCATTGTGAGAAAATTAAATAGAAAAAAAACGTAGTGTAAAATGAAATGTTCAAAATATATCAGGGATCAACGTAAGAAAAGTATCTTTTCATTAGATTGTTAGATCTTTTATATACTTCTTCATAAGATTCATATCAGTTAATCTGACCAAATGTTGATCGTAATTGTACTACTAGCCATTACTTTTAAGGAAAGTTTTTGACATTCATTGAGCCAGCATACAGTGCAATTATCACTTGAATCTACGAAATATTTTTTACAGAAAAACAGATGTCTCAATGTACTGTTATGCAGTAACTTCATTCCAATACTCCATAAACAAATTCCAGAAAAGCGGAGAATATTTATAAAATTGTTCAGCTTATTTACTTTTCAATTTAAGAATTATGATGAATTATCTTAAATATCAAATGAAATTAAACCATTTTGATAACTTAATAAAATATTTATTATGAGATTTCCAGATTGAATTCCTGTTGCCATCATATGTTCCGAAGAATTTTGTCTTTTTAATCTTAGCCATACTCGAAATGAATCCATGCAGTACCTAAGATCCATTGGAAGAACTATAACATTTATAACTAGAAGATTTGACTTATCTTTAACTACAAGACGATTTCCTCTGTCAGAATAAATTATCTTTATCGGAAAAGACTCTCTTCCAAAATCACATCGAGATAATTGATAATACACGCATTTCTCTATTGTCTGATTGAACTTGGCAACTTGAAATCGAGTTATTTAAACTAGGTCTTTCTTTAAATATGATACTATTCTTTAAGAACATATGTCCCAATATCGAAAGAGTACTGATACTCGTGCGTAGTATCAGTTTATCAGACGTATTATAAGGATGGCTATATTCAAATTTTCTTATTTCTATGCTGGCATCCTCTCGTTTGTGTTCTGATTTCACATTCAATAGCAAAAACAAAAACAACAAGATCCACAACTACAACATCAACAACAACAACAACAACAACAACAACAACAAAAACAAAAACAATAATAATAATAATAATAATAATAATAATAATAATAATAATTATTATTATTATTATTATTATTAACCTCAACACGTTTTCAAGAGATACTGAAGAAGCCGTTTTAGAAGTCAGAAAGCCAACATTTATTGAAGAAACATAGAAAATTATGGGAAAATATCAGAGGCAACCAAAATTAATATAATTCTAATGCAGAGTGTATCAACGGAGAACATGAAAGGTTAAACCTGTGCAAGAATGGAAAAATATAACAAGAATATTGAAAGGAAAACTCTTACAATGGAATTCCCTTACGCATTGTTGTTTCCCCGACGGCTACAATCTCCAGGAGTTTAAATGTAAATGGGTGCACATTAACGTGCACCCATTCTCTCAAACACTCTTCCTATGTAACTCCATACTCGTCTATCACTCTCCTTCTGACCTTTCTTATATCCAATCGCTCTCTAAGCACCTTCCCCTATGTAACCTCCTGCACTATAGTGGCAGTGGAATGCCATGCTTGGAGTGAAATGATTAAAAAATATTCACTTCGAAATTCGTAGCAACTGAAGAAGGCCGGGTCGTACAAGGCCCGAAACGTTGTAAACTTTTCACTGTAGAGATATAATCTCACTTATCACCCTAAAGTTAATTGTATCTGTCCAGATCTGAATGAGCTAGAAGAATAGTAAAACTAGAAATACCGTACAACTTGCCCTCCATAAGTCAATCGGAGGTGACGGATCGCAGTCAATATTCTGAATAAACGTACCTCTGAAGTCTCATTTCTCCTCTTCAAACTCTGCAACTACCGCAATAATACTACTATTACTACTACTAATAATAATAATATAATAATAATAAAAGATGCATCATCTAAAGGCTGATGTAGATCGCCTATATATACCCCGTAAAGAAGGAAGAAACGATCTTGTTCAGCTAACATTTCATACAAGACAACAACTATTGGCTTAGAAACATACATAAAAATAACAAAGGACTGGATGATACAATTAGTTACAAAACATGAAAATAGAATTCCTCATAAACAATTATGAATCATTAACATTACATACATATTCCAATATTCGGATAACATCTTTCAAAGATCTACTGCGTTCTGGAGCAGATTGCCAAAGAAAGTTTTCCAAATCGTCATAATAATAATGTATCTAGTGTTAACAGTTGTCTTTCCTGCATCATTTCATGACATCCACTTCTTGTCTTTTCTTACACCATTACAGCAACACACAGTAACGTTCTGTCTCAAGTTGTTCTGGGGTTCTACTTAGTGAACATTTGTATAAAACAAAGACAGGTAGGATAATATTAAGGTTATCCTAGTATCCGTTAGGGTCACAACTATGGGAAAATAGTGAACTCCTCAACAGGAGTAAAAATATCAAAATACATTAGAAAAATTGCTAGTAATATATATTTTTAGTAGAAAACAAATTTAAAATATACTATGAATACATTATTGACAAAAATAGTAGCAACAGATTTTTGATATTCATTAATGAAAAAAAGCATTTAATACTAAAAACATTTATCTTTAAGGCGATTCTGTAGAAAAGCAAAACAGGAACCAATAACCAACTATTGCGGCAAAAAATATAAAAAAGAAATTAAGGATAAACCTCTTGAAGAGATGAAACAACGCTGTTAATTCAAACCTCTGCATGGCTAATATCCAGAACGTGCTAATAAGCCTAATGTTGATAAAGTTAATACTCCTCGATGGTTATGTGCATCTGGATTAAAGTCTGAAACCGAAGGATTTATTCTTGCTGTGCAAGACCAATGTCTTTTAACTAGGAAATTTCAGGCAAATACATAATGATGTAGATCCAAAATTCAGATTCTGTGATAAATACCAAGAAACAATAGACCATCTAATCTCAGAATATTCTGTACTTGCTTCAAATAAATATCGGCACGATAGAGTAAGGCAAAAGTTACATTGAACAATGTGCAAACACTATAGAAAATGTATAGATATACACTGGTAAAAACATCACCCAGTACCGGTTACAGAAATAGATGATGTCAACATTTTGTGTGATTACACCATCTATACAGACAGAAACATTGAGGCAAATAGGCCGGAAATGATTTTTAAAAACCAAAAAGAAAAAATAAACGTGCCTATTAATTGATATGTCTTGTCCAGCGGATTGTAACATAGCAACCAAGGAATTCGAAAATCTGTCATAGAAAAAATGTGGAAATTGAAAACAAGAATCGTGCCAGTGTTAGTAGGGGCACTTGGAATAATAAAAAAAGGAACAAAACAACACATTGAAAGAATCCGAGGAAATATAAGCTAAAGAAAAAAGTGTCTTGTTAAGTACAGCCTACACACTATATGTAAATTGAAATAGAAAAATGTGGAAATTGAAAACAAGTATCGTACCAGTGATAGTGGGTGCACTTTGAATATTCTGCTGTTTACTGCCCTAAAAATAAAAATAATAATAAAAATAAATCTTTGTTTACTCTAATTTTGGAGTTTTCCTATGTTTTCTATGAAATCAGAAAGATGCGTGTAAAAGCGTCCTATTGAAATTGGAAGTGACTCTCAGCGGCTCTAATCGATTCTGCAATTTTTTTTTTAATATTCCAATATTTGTTAATATAAATTTTATGAAACATGCTTGTATTCGATTAAAATACTATAGTAAAATTTCAAATCTTTTGAAGAATTTTATGTACTAAACCAAGAAAATAAATAGGACATCTATAATAGATGGTTGAAAAAATAAATAAGAAAACATTTTTTTAAAAGAGAAGGGATTTCGGTTGTTTACGCCTGCCAAAATAGAAATATAAATAATAATAATAATAATAATAATAATAATAATAATAATAATAATAATAATAATAAGCCTTTGTCTACCTTAAATTTGGATTTTCCTATGTTTTCTATGAAGTAACGAATTTGTCTGTAAAGGCGTTTACATTAAAAGTCAAAGTTTTCTAGTTCCGCTCTCATCGGCTCCAATCAACTTTGCAAAGTATATATTTTTTAATACTGTAATATTTTAAACTTTTTTTTTAATCGTATCACCCCAAGCAAGGCGGTAACGCCACTGATGTGCAGGGGGGTACGTAAGAGTGACAAGATATGAAAAGAGAAAGCCGGAAACCACATCCTAAACAGGGAACAAGGGATGAACCACTACACCTGTTCAGTAGACGTGGGTGGAGTGTCAAACCGGGGGAAAAAATAAACAGAAGAAAAGTGAAAAGATTGGAAAAGAGAAAAGAGAAAGCCGGAAAACCACATCCTAAACAGGGAACAAGTGGTGTGCCTCTACACCTGTCCAGTAGACATGGGAGAAGTGTTAAACCGGGCGATAATGTAGTCTATCTACTCCAATTAAATATATACGCTCGTATTGGTCTAAAATGCTACAGTAACAATTCTATACAATTGGTGCAGTCGTTTTCTAGATTAGCGGATAGTAACAAACAGACAAGTACATATGTGGGTGGGTGTGTGTGTGTGTGTGTGTGTGTGTGTGTGTGTGTGTGTGTGTGTGTTTGTGTGTCTCAGTGTGTGTGTGTGTGTGTGTCTGTGATGTGTGTGTGTGTGTGTGTGTGTTTCTGTGTTTCTGTGTGTGGGTGTGGTGTCGAATCTCATGGAGATGGAGACAATAGCTTCGGCTCAGTCTTTTAGAGGATCCATACTGTAAAATCAGTTCGTTCTCATTACTCAGTTAAATGTTATACTTGATAAACCCTTTGAATAGGGTGCTATTACTTTCTGCTGTGAACTGGTTGCCAACCAAGGCAATAGACGCAAAATATCCTTCTATTTGACACATAGCTTAAGGAAAGAGGCTGATTACTATATATATATATATATATATATATACCTCTCTCAGACCTAGGGTTTGTCTTGTTTTTTCTTATGTGTTATTTTAAGATACACATAGGTAATTTTATCAATATATATGTTGCGTCATTTTAGACAGCGTATCGATACAAAGATTTTGCCTATTTTTTGACTGTACCAGCGCACTCGTTTTCAAAATGTAAGTGAAAAACATTCTTACAAAAATTAGTTTTTCAATATCCAAATATATATTCATTACATTTTATGTTAGATTTTTTTCTTATTAAAGTTCCGCTATGTCAGAGATTTTCCTTAAATCTATTGCATACAAGTATAATAATTGTTTAGGAAACTGGTTGTCAAAGAAAGCACTGATAGAATCTAGAAAGTCAAAGTAATCAAACAAGAAATATCTACGTTCTAAGTAAAACATTTATAATTGTTATGTGGAAGAAAACGTCACATGGTTTCATCTGAAATATATTGCTGCCGTTGGATATTAAATTTACAACTAAATGCACTAAACGAGACTTCAGAAAATGGAAGTGTGCAGACTTGTTTAGACTCTACATACCGAAGTACTGTTGAGATTGTATAAATGTAGTTAAAGTGAAGGCATAAAATAGGGTTTCAATTTATCCCCAAAGATTTGAAATGTGTAGGCGTGTATATTAATAACAGGAGAAATAATTTTAAATGAATACATTTCAATTAAATTATAAATATTTCCGAAAAGGAAGTGAAACCTGTTAGCTGTATGGGTACGAATTCTAAATGAATATAAAAATGTTTACCCGTCCCTAAATATATTTCGCATGGGTCGCCAAGGATGTAGAATGTACATTGATTTGCATACATACCATTAATTTCAAATTATTTTCTTCTTGCAATGCAAAACAGTCAAGATGCAGAATTGATTACCACATTGATACTGATTTTGTCTAAAAATACTGTTTGATTTTGACTAATCTACTCTTATAAATATATCAAATTATAGACATTTAAAATCGATATATATTCACACACTCGAACATGCTCACACATAGAGACGCACGTATATATATATATATATATATATATATATATATATATATATATAGAGAGAGAGAGAGAGCGGAAGAAAATTGAGGTCTCGATGGAGGCATAAATATTATTCTTTAAATCTTAGTGTGCATTACTAAGAAGATAATCTGACAATAGATTTCCGTGTTACTTTAAACTTGATAATGCTTCAGAATTGAATAAAATGTGTTTTGTTTTATTAATATGAAAGTAGTGAAAAGGAACAAGAAAATACAAATCATAATTATGGTTTAGGTATCTTTAAGTAAAATCAATTGCTAAATCATTTAAATATCAATACCAATCTACCGGTCTGTGTTAAAACAAAAATATTTAAATAATTCTGTTATACAAAATGTCATTTTCCGCTAAAGCAAAATTTAAATTTATCATCATGATCTTCGCTAACAGATTTAAGCGAAACCTACTCAAATGATTAGCAGCAAACATATGTTAACTAAATTTATGTATAATGTAACCATTTTTCTAAGAGATTATAATTAATCAGATATTTCTTCATGCGGTTATTTTATTGAATAATGGTTTTAACCTGTGTAAATTACACGTTTTTTTTCTTAATTGAACTTTCTGCTTAATCTTAATTCTTCAGTAAATGATTGAATAAGCGTATGCCAAATTACATGCCAATAAAATATCCGGAGAATATCTTGTATTGCGTAATTAATTATTTGAACTTAACAACTTAACAATAAAAAATATAAAGTTCTGTCTCTTCTTTTCTCATCTAATTATTCCTTGCTAGCATATATTTTCTATTATGTTTACGGATTGCTGGTCTAACTTCAGCTCGGAATCGTTCACGTCTTCTATGCCATTCTCTTGTTGCCTATCTTTGTTGTCTTATTCTTTCTTCCATTAAAATTATTTTCTTCGGAAATATAATGCATTTATCAAACCATTCATTGAAGTACCAGCATAACACACGTAGGTACCTAGGTAGGTATTACTGTATAATAAAGTCTCCGACTTACTATGTTAATCACTGCGAGAATTAAAGGACCAATTGTATAAAATAAATAAAAATAAACTGATAAAATATATTTTATTTTAGTTGAAGGTGAATGAAAATAACGACAGCAAAGAAAGCCTCGAAATTAGTATTTATATACAAAATTGCAAGATAATACTATCTCACTATTTTTTAAGTAGATGTTATATGTTTTACAATGATTCTTTTTTCGGTATATATTTCCTGTTCGACGTTTTCTTTCATTTATCACATATATATTGCGAGTTTGTGAGTACGTCATCAGGCGTTCCTATGTTTACTCTTCTGTGTTTGTGTGTGCGTTCATATCGGTGTCTAGAGAATGAGACATGTAGGTACTACGGTATTAATTTTTTTTTTAATCATATCACCCCGAGCAAAGCGGTAACATCACTGATGTGCAGGGGGCTACATAGGAGTGAAAAGATTGGAAAAGAGAAAACAGGAAACAAGGGACGAGCCTCTTCACCTGGGTGGAGTGTGAACCGGGCGATAGTTTAGTCTATCTACTCCAATTGAAAAAAAAGTGAGAAGATTTGAAAAGAGAAAACCGGAAACCGCATCCTAAACAGGAAACAAGGGATGAGACTCTTCACCTGTTCAATAGACGCGGGTGGAGACAGACCATTCATTTATATTACACGCTTCATTCACTGTAACACTTTTAACATTGAGAAAATATCTCTTAAGTGCTGTATTAGTTTAACTTGAGTATTAAAGATTGTATGAATTGCCAAACTTTTGAGTGCTTAGCATCTTCAAGTTTTTAAATCCGAATATTATTTCTCTTAACCTGGTGGCCAAAGAGGAGTCTCATGAATGTCTGTCCTACAGATTAAACTCTGGCTATGAAGATAAGGAATGAATTCAGGTCTCTCATTAATGTATTTCTACAAAACTGAACGCAGCCGACTTGGCTGGATTTTGTAATCGACTCACCTATTCAATTTCCGCATCAATAACTATTACAATGGACTCATAATAGTAAGTTTGTTTTTTTTATAAAGTAAAAGAGTTACTGCAGATTTGGAAAAAGCTGTCTGTGGCTCATTAGATATTTTAATAATACAGTAAGTAATAACAGAAAGAAGCAAAGACAACCGGTAGTAAATTTATAAACTTCATTTTTCCAAAGTATCAACAATTATTATATACAGTACATATACAGTGAACCCTTAATATTCGCGGGGGTTAGTGACCAGAACCGGTCGCGAATAGTCACAATTCTCGAATAGTAGGCAGATAGACCGACAATGTCAGAAAAGAGTCTGAGTGATGTTAATTGCTAGACAGTCATTTATGCAATATAATCCCGAGAGAATACTTCTTCTAGTTTTATAAACGTAACTTTTTCAGGTCTGAGATTAAACATTGTCAATACTGGTGCTACAGAATCACAAAAAATATAATTTACTATATTACAGAAATCACAATCAACTTTTGACAAAACGCTTAGTCTAACAAATAGGTACACATAAGTTATTTTTCTCTATTTAACAAGTTAAATCTGATATATTTGGAAGCCAGAGTAGATAGTAGAGTATTCACATTTGTTCATGCAGACGCTCGTTCTCAGCACTGAAAATATCGCCGCCAGCTTTAGCTTACTTGAGACGCTCGCTTAAATTCCTGCAGGAATCCGATTATTCCAGAAGGAACCCAATCGAAAGACACAGGGAAGATGATAAGAGTGAACGGATCAGAAACCGAGGAAGAAGCACTTATCTGATTTGGTGCTGGAAATTGGAAATATCGACTGTGGAATGTAGAAAAATGCACACAAGCCTTATCTGTCAGCCATATGTACTGGATAATTAAACACAATGTATACATATATGTTTATAGGGTTATATATTCGGACACATCAACACATGGAACACAAAAGATTTATACACATATTGTACAAAAATGAATGCATATCGGTTTCACAATTTTTGCCTGAATTTAATGTTATAATTCTTAATTTTAATTCGTTTAATTTCTTATATAGCGATACAATAACATGTAGAAACAACAGCTTTCTTTTCGTTTCTTTCAACATAAGTTTAATTTTAAACCGACCGGAGTGACAAGGTAATTAATTAATTCACAGTCGTTTGTAGAATCACAACTACATGCACGTACATACCTACATGCATATCACCATGCACACACGTTCATACACATATGCCCACACACTCGTACATGAGAAGCTCATGTAAAACTTTCTTTTTTCCTGCGTTTTATTAAGAATTATATAAACTGATGTACACACGTGCTTACCTAGTTGGACGCTGCTTTACGGAGCATATAGTCCGAATGCCGTTCGTTCCTTCTAACTCACATACTGTGCTAACTGCATTCAGCAATTAGCTATATGGAAAATGTTTCTCTCTATCTTATAAGTACAATTCAATAGATGTATAATTATACTCACTACTATTCAGTAAAAACATATTATTTACTTTTCAGGAACTCTTTTAGCATGAATATTGATAACATATCTTTAATATCTATGAGAGAACTTTCTTCACGACATCTTGCATTCACGAATTAATCAATCTTGTAACATTACTAAATACAATGTTTTTATTTTGGTAACATTGTGCTTTGAGTTATGTTATTTTTAAATGTAGTAGTTTGGACAACCAAACTACTTTATACTGTTAAAATTACTACCCCGACGGTCAGTCCACTACATATTGGTACCCGATTTGTCCACTCCACTCCAGGTCTACAGTTAAATGGATCTATTTTCTGGGGGGAATGATGAAATTTATTTGGTCTCGGAAAATATGGTCTCATCCGTGATTGCATCAGATTATTATCACACCAATACACTATTGTCTCGACAGTCGATTAGTTTTCATACAACCACTTTCTGTGATGGGCGTTACGACAAAGAAGCATATGAAAATTGTAAAGCTTGCAAGCCTTACAGAGAGATTGCGAATATTTCTGTCACCCTTTCAACTTTCAGTCGTGTGATCAAGGTGAAGAAACAGAATCCATCATTGCAAAAAGTAAAGAAATTGAGATCCGAAGAGAATTCAAAGAGAGTCCGAAGAGAAAAACCACGCCCATAAACGACGTATACCTCAATAAGAAAAATGTGAAAGATCCTACGAAAACATAATTTTCTTTTTCAGTTAATTTGCTCAAGGGTGTTTATATCAAGTGGTTTTTAATTCTTATTAATGTTGATAAAACTTTGCAGTTTTTATATCATGGGTTAATTAAACTCAATTGTTTTTCCAGGGTTACAAATTCAGACATTCACGAAATATATTCTACTGCTAGTAAATTTTATTGAATCTTTATTTTATTTTCGGGATAAACTATGATTTAAAATTCGCCGTTGTTTTCGCTTACAATATATACATTGGGATAGATGCAACAAATACAAAATCAATAGCTTAAATGAAACTCATGTTAGTAAAAATAATTTAAAATTCGCCGTTGTTTTCGCTTACAACATATACATTGGGATAGATGCAACAAATACAAAATCAATAGCTTAAATGAAACTCATGTTAGTAAAAATAATTTAAACTTCGCCGTTGTTTTCGCTTACAACATATACATTGGGATAGATGCAACAAATACAAAATCAATAGCTTAAATGAAACTCATGTTAGTAAAAATAATTTAAAATTCGCCATTGTTTTCACTTACAATATATACATTGGGATAGATGCAACAAATACAAAATCAATAGCTTAAATGTAACTCATGTTAGTAAAAATAATTTAAACTTCGCCGTTGTTTTCGCTTACAACATATACATTGGGATAGATGCAACAAATACAAAATCAATAGCTTAAATGAAACTCATGTTAGTAAAAATAATTTAAACTTCGCCGTTGTTTTCGCTTACAACATATACATTGGGATAGATGCAACAAATACAAAATCAATAGCTTAAATGAAACTCATGTTAGTAAAAATAATTTAAACTTCGCCGTTGTTTTCGCTTACAACATATACATTGGGATAGATGCAACAAATACAAAATCAATAGCTTAAATGAAACTCATGTTAGTAAAAATAATTTAAAATTCGCCATTGTTTTCGCTTACAATATATACATTGGGATAGATGCAACAAATACAAAATCAATAGCTTAAATGTAACTCATGTTAGTAAAAATAATTTAAACTTCGCCATTGTTTTCGCTTACAATATATACATTGGGATAGATGCAACAAATACAAAATCAATAGCTTAAATGTAACTCATGTTAGTAAAAATAATTTAAACTTCGCCATTGTTTTCGCTTACAACATATACATTGGGATAGATGCAACAAATACAAAATCAATAGCTTAAATGAAACTCATGTTAGTAAAAATAATTTAAACTTCGCCGTTGTTTTCGCTTACAACATATACATTGGGATAGATGCAACAAATACAAAATCAATAGCTTAAATGAAACTCATGTTAGTAAAAATAATTTAAACTTCGCCGTTGTTTTCGCTTACAACATATACATTGGGATAGATGCAACAAATACAAAATCAATAGCTTAAATGAAACTCATGTTAGTAAAAATAATTTAAAATTCGCCATTGTTTTCGCTTACAATATATACATTGGGATAGATGCAACAAATACAAAATCAATAGCTTAAATGTAACTCATGTTAGTAAAAATAATTTAAACTTCGCCATTGTTTTCGCTTACAACATATACATTGGGATAGATGCAACAAATACAAAATCAATAGCTTAAATGAAACTCATGTTAGTAAAAATAATTTATTAGAATAACTTCTGAATTTCTACTATTTTATGACAAATTGTAAACAATATATTTGGTTTCGTGTCATTTCTTGCGTCTTTAAAAGCCATCACTAAACCAGAAACCTCATCACTGAGGGTCGATACTCATTTAAAAAATCAAAACATGAAGCATTGTTTCAAGATTTCATGGCTATCCTCATCAAAGACAAGTTCACAAAAAGCATGAGCTGCTTAACTGGTGCTATGTACATTAATCTGAAAGCTTGAATCATTTCCTTAAATGCACTCATCTAGTCAAGACTTTCATATGTATATCATGCAGAGCGCCAAATACGTTAAAATAACTAACATCACAGCTCTATACATGTCAGGAAAATAGTTAAAAAGGACTTGTGCTAACGAAATTTGTCGATCTTAACGAGTAATATATATCATAATTCTTCGAAATTTGTGAGATATTGCTAAAGAATCAAAACAAAACAACTGCAGCTGTTTATAACAATCACATCAATTTAGCAGCAAAAGGTGAACGGCTCATAAACTCGAATAGCAAACACATCATCTTGGAACACCATATTAGGAAAGAAGTTCTCACCAATAAAATGAATGAGCGATAACAGCTTTTGTCAGTTTCCCCGATAGCTACAGTTTTTGCCCGGTTAGTAAATGTTGCCTTGGCGAGTGTATATGTTGATGATACAACAGTTCATAGATACGCCGACAGTAGATCTTTGAAGTCAAAATCTAGCATCTCCAGTTTGCTATGACTTAGAACAAGTGGCTTAATGGGGGAATGAACTGACTTGTAAAATTTAATAACCTCAAACAAAATTAGTAATGTTATACTACAAATAAGAAAACACTGAATTGTCAATGTTATGATGAATGGGTCTTCTTTCACCAAGCTTTTTTTCTTTTAACTTCTATAGGGAATAAATTCTGCATACACCTCAGAATATAAAATCTACTGTTAAAGATGTTGAAAAATGGGTGAATTTTTAAATGAGAATAGTAAGTATAAGTATATGCCTCACACTGCAATAATTTCTGTACAGGAAACTGATCAAAACCATATAGGCTTATTTCTAACATATCTGGAATGGAGATGACTAGTCTTCTTTATAGTGTTAAAAGAATCAACGGGATTTTGAGAGTGATGAGATATCTTCCACCTTAAAGCCTCTTTTTAACAGACGAAGCGAGACGTTTTTGATATTCATGAGCACCATTACTTTATTCCATAAACTTTACAACTAGGGTCCACTAAATCACCTAAACAAGTATGCATCATCAAAATTCCATACATATTTCAATATTTAGACAACATTTTCCAAAGACCTGCTGCTTTCTGGAACAGATTGAAAAAAGTAGGTTTTCCAAATCGTTATAATCTTGATCTAACTATTGTTAACTGTTGTCTTGCCTGCATCATTTCATGAAATTTACTTTTTGTTTTTTTCTTACACCTATACAGCAACACACAGTAACTCCCTGTCTTAAGTTGTTCCGGGGGTTCTATTTAGTGAACATTTATATAAAACAAAGACAGGTAGGATAATATTAAGGTTATCATTAATTTACATTAATATAGTGTAAATTATTTAATGTCCTATGTAGCTCCTAATAAATTATCGTTTTGTTATTTTTTCTAAATCCCTTTCAGTTATTCAATAATTTAGGCTCTTTATCATCCAGATTAAGATAATAAAATACATCAGGTAGCAAAGCAGCTGGCTGGGATATTACAGGTTTTGTTGTTGTTGAACCAACTCTTAATTCTTGTTGAACTTAGGTCAACACTTAACTGGGATCCTAACATCTGTTAGGGTCCCAACTATGGGAAAATAGTGAACTCCTAAACTGGAGTAAAAATATGAAAATACATTAGAAAAATTTCTAGTAACATGTTTTTAGTAGAAAAGAAATTTAAAAAATACTATGAATACATTATTGAAAAAATAGTAGCAACATATTTTTTGATATTCATTAATGAAAAAAAGCAGTTAATACCAAAAACAAGACAACAACTATTGGCTTAGAAACATATATAAAGATAACAAAGGACTGGATGATACAATTAGTTACAAAACATGAAAACAGAATTCCTCATAAACAATTATGAATCATTAACATTACATTCATATCCAATATTCGGACAACATTTTCTCCTGCGTTCTGGAGCAGATAGCCAAATAAAGTTTTCCAAATCATCATAATAATAATCTATCTATTGTTAACTGTTGTCTCTACTGCATCATTTCATGACATTTAGATCTTGTCTTTTCTTACACCTTTACAGCAACACACGGTAACTTCCTCTCTCAAATTGTTCCGGGTGTTCTACTTAGTGAACATTTGTATAAAAAAATACGTGTAGGATAATATTAAGATTATCTTTAATTTACATTAATTTAGTGTAAGCTATTTCCTGTCTCATGTAGCTCCTAACAAATTTTATTCTTTTGTTATTTCTTTTAAATTCTTTTCCCATCATCCAAAATTTAAGCTCTTTATCATCCAGATTATGATAATAAAATACATCCAGCAGCAAAGCAACTGACCGGGAAATTTGAGGTTTTGTATTCGTAGAAACAAATCTTAATTCCTGTTGATCTCAGGGCTACACTTAACTGGGGTTCCAGCATTTGTTACGGTCCCAACTATGGAAAAATAGGCAACTTCTAAACTGGAGTTAAAATATGAAAATATATTAGAACAATTGTCAGTAATATATATATATATATATATATATATATATATATATATATATATATATTTAGTAAAAAAAAATTAAAAAGTATTATGAATACATTATGAAAAAAGTTAGTAGTAACAGATATCTGAAAGGAAAAAAAACCAAAGTTCACAAAAGATATAAATGACTCATGAGAAGATATTATGCCAAGTATAAATAAAACTAAACCAAATCAAACTAACTTACGTATGTATATTATTACAAATGCCTCTTCATGACGTCATATATTTTATTTCCATTTTTTATCAAAGGTTGTCTTTGCACATATGTTCATTCCATTGTATCCTCAGAAATTACTCCTTACAAGCATATTTCTATTGCTTCAAGTTTCTTTGGCATCATTGAGGAGATTGTCCAGTATTAGCTACTATATAATGTGACATATAATTTACCAATTCCTTACACGCTTTATTGTTTTCCTGTATTTCTGTACCTTAATACTTTGCTCATATTTTCGGATGCTCTTTTCCTAACCAAATTCACATTACGATTATCAGTGTTGCTCTTTCCTTCGTCTGTTAAAACACATCTCAGATATGTAAACTTTTGTACTTTTTTCTATTTTTGTGTCTCCGATTTGTAATTCGAATATTGGGTTCAACTTTTTGCTAACATACATTCGGTCTTCCGCAGTTTATGGTTAGTCCTTTCTTCGCACTTTCTTCCTTACCTTCCCTCAACATGTCAAAAGACATGTTATAAAAGTGGACGAAAAAATAACGAAAACTTATTTCTTAAAATAATAAAAATTTTCGAAAAATTATTTCTTAAAACTACATTAACTTTCAGTCAGTCAGTTATGTGTCATACGAGATACAAGCTGAGGCAATCTTTCAATCCATAACTGACAAGGCAGAAGATTGTCCCTTAGACTGGTAGCGAGCCAAAGTTATAGAACACAATTTGCTATACTGTTTAACCTGTAACTGGAAAGGGAAACTATGCATTTTTCAAGGGTATTTGCGCATGAGTGAATGCAAATAATTCTACTAGTATTCGAACTCGCTTCTCCGATTTCCCATTCTGAGCCGAACTCCACTACACCGCAACGCACATCCGCAAATCAAATTAAATAGGAGAAGCTGGAAACACAGAAAAAACGTTTTGATGGACTCAAATTCACTTTCATGTTTAACAATTGTCACAAAACAATAAAAGAAAAAATACTAGTTGCAAGCACACACAGAAATAGAAAGTATAACAAGTCCAAACAGGTTCACCAGGGAAACCAAATTCTCACTACTCGTCTTTATCTCTGATACGCTGCTCATAGACACGAACGAACAACTCCACTTAAATGAGTATACCATGTTTCATACACTCAACCTGACTATTATTCACCCAATGAGTGCCTAGAACCTGTCAATAAAATTGGTACAAGCGACACTAGCACCTCTATGACCGCGAAGTTTTATCCAAACCAATCCATCATCTGTCCGATTTGCCGTCTCCACACTTATTTACAAAACATACACGCAGTAGGTAAGTCACTACTACAAGAGTTTTGGATAATTTTCTCATTAATGAAGACTAGAAAAAAGGCAATATACATATACTTCTAAGTAACTACAAAACTCAGAATAATACAGTGGGATAGCCAAAACTATGTTTTTAGGAAGATAATTAAAATAAGTACACTTTTACTTAGAATAAGAAAGAGATACATGAAAAAACTTGATCATATAAGAATTAAAGATGACTTTGACTATTTTATACACACTGAATATACCGAACGTGAGATTGACATAGAGAAATACGGTCTAATATAACGTAATTTTTTAAGTGTATGACATATAACCTAGAATAAACAAGGGAACTTCAACGTAGTGTAAGGTTACACATCATGTAGCACGATATCAATTAGAGTGAGGTCATTACTTATTGGGTGATGGATACCTTCAGCCATGGTCCCATCTTAGATACGCTTAGAATTTACCGTAAAGAGAAAAGAATAGCAGATGAAATTAGCTTAAACTATAGAAGACAGTTTGTGATGACGAGTAATGACAGATTAGGTCGGTACGTAAAATTATTGCTTTTGCATAAACCTGTTATCGCATTCTAGCCTAACAAACAAAGAAATAAACATGTTTTATAATATGAATTACAGCAAAAAGCGATATTCTTTCCAAGTAGGCATATATGCCGATGACACCACGCTTTACTCTCACATTGATCAAAATCTGGTGTGGGCGACAAAGCGAGCCTCGCTCCCAAGCTTAGGAATGACCTCCGATCCCTGGTAGACTGGGATAGAAAATGGCTCGTAAATTTTAATGCTTCCAAAATGACGCTGTCAATTAACCATCATAGACAATCGCTCTTACCTAACATTAGCATGGAACAGGCTTGTCTCCCAGAGAGTAAAACATTACGCGTCCTTGGTCTCACATTCTCAGCGGACATCAAGTTGAATGACTATATCGAATCCATTGCTAAATCCGTTGCTATGAAAGTCGGCTCTCTGTGCAGGGCCCAGAAGTTTTTCCCGTCTGAATCCTGCACATTTTTAAATCTACCATCCGTCCGTGTATTGAATATTGAATATTGCCGCCACATCTGGTGGGGTGCCTCTGGTATTCTCCTCAGGGTTCTTGACAAAATACAACGGATAATCTGCAATGTGATCGATACCGACTTGGCAGACCGGCTGCAGTCATTCTCTCACCGGCGTGACGTAGCTTCCCTGTGCCTCTACTATAAATACATTCGCGGCTTCTGCTCCGATGTACTTAGATCACTGGTGCCCCCTAGCTAGAAGTTGCACGAAATACGAGATTATGAACTAGCTCCCACACTTTTACATTGAAACAGATAAGATGTAACCGCAATATCTACTTTAACAGCTTCTTTTTTCGCACTTCCCGCCTGTGGTATTCCCTTCCATATACTTGCTTCCCTGACAGCTATAATCTCCAGGAGATTAAATGTAATGTCAATAGACACCTCCTAACACACTAACTCTCACCCATTTTCTCAAACACACTTCCCATCTATGCAACCCTCATCCCCGGTATCCTTACCCGTCTATCACCCTCCTTCTGACATTTCTTATATCTAACCGCTCTTTCTTATCACTTTCCCCTGTGTAACCCCCTAACTATTCTTTTCCCTATATACCCCCACTGCGCAACAGTGGCAGTGAAATGCCTTGCTTGGGATGAAATGATTAAAAAAATTCATAGTATTTTGAATTTTGGTGGAAATCTACTTTCCATAGAATTTCAATTGACTCATATATTCTAGATATTTCTAATCTTAAGTCAGTATTTAAAAAAAGAATAAACCAGAGATTATTTTTCTGAGATAACAAAACTATTGAGTTCCTTATTAATGAAAGCAAGATTGAAATCTGCATATGATAAAAGTAATGTAGTTTTAAAAGGTATTCATGAAATAACTTCAGAAAAATTTTAAAGAAAGTTTAACCTACTTGGTAAAATTCTTTTCCAAATTCTTATAGAGTTCCCATTATGCGTCAAATTAACTCAAAGCGTCTCCTCATTTACAAAAGACAGAATCAAAAGTCATAGACGAATAATCAGATGAGTTATGATAACATTCCTAAGCTTCTTATTGACTGGCGCCAGCGTGCTGATCGGATAATTATATTTCGGGTGGTATAAAGAAGCATGAAGTGTCTTAGATGAAGAGGACAGTTACTGCGTCACTTTTATCTTGTCTAAAATTTTGCCGCCATTTATTATCCTAAGAAATCGTTGACGCGGAAAGAAACGTTTTTTTTTTCTCTTCTTCTTTAAAGAGAGGCCATTGATTTATTTGAAAAGCAGAAAGCAGACTTGCAATTAAGGGAAGAGAATGAAAATTGAAGGGGATGATGGCTCGTAACGAGAGAAAAAACGTTTTTATAATTGCTGATAGTTTTGAAAAAAATGATAGAAAAAAAGAAAACTTGAAAAATTTCGCAGACACATACAGAGAGATGATCGGCATATTTGGGCAACACTAGTTCTTTTAAAGATGTATTGTCAAAAACAATGCCAATTTAAAGCCTATTAATTTTAATGATCTTTTTTTCTTTCAAATACGTGGAGGAGCAGAGTAAATACAATACTCTCCTGCTGCAGGTCTTCTGCGGGCGTAAGCAAGATCAATTAAGACAGCCATAGACAGGCTAAGACAATTTTAGACATGATAATCGGCATATTTGTGTAACACTTGTTCTTTTAAAAATGTATTATCAAAAACAATAGCAATTTGAAGCCTATTGATTTTAATGATCTTATTTTCTTTCATATCCGCGGAAGAGCAGGGTAATTACAATACTCACCAGTCACAGGTCTTCTTCGGGGGTGGGCATGATCAACTAAGACAAGTATAGAGAGGTTGAGACAATTTTAGACATGATAATCGGCGAATTTTGGTAACAATTGTTCTTTCAAAAACATATAATCAAAACAATAGCAATTTTAAGCCTATTAATTTTAATGATCTTATTTTCTTTAAAATCTTGTGGGATTAAGGTAAATACAATACTCGCCTGGTGCACATCTGCGTTCGTGGGCATGACAATTTAAGACAAATATAGACAGACTAAGAGAATTTTAGACATGATAATCGGCATATGTAACACTTGTTCTTTAAGATGTATTGAAAAAACAATAGCAATTTGATGTCTAGTAATTCTGATGATCTTTTTTTTTAATCTGTGGAGGAGAAATCTAAATACAATACTCAACTGCCGCAGGTTTTCAGAGATCAAGGGCATTAGCAATTAAGGCAAACTTAGATATGCTAAGACAAGCTATGCACTCAGTGACCGTGTATGTTGGGGCTGGTAACATTTGATTAGTGTCCCGAGAGTCCGCGCTCGGTTTTTCTACGTTAAAACAAACGTTCTATCACAACTATTTCCATTTGAGGAGTCGAGTAAATAAACCCGCCACCTGCATATTGGGTCAACCAATCAAAATCAGCTGAGACAAGCTCTACACCCAGTTACCGCATATACTGTGGGCTAGGTAATCTCTGACCAGTAGGTCAAACGCAGGCGCTCGATTTTCCCAAAGTGAAAACCAATATTGTGTCACATCCTTATCATCCATAAAATGAGTCAAATATTCCTGCCACATGCGAGTTGGTACGATCAATTAATACCAGATAAGACAAGAATATTACCCAGTTACAGCCTAAGCAATGGCTGGGTAATATTTGACCAGCGGCTAGAATAAAATGCGCTCACGTTCCCCACCTGAAAAATATGGATTAGTTTAAATAACTATTCCCCTATTTGGTTATATAAATTTTTGTTTAACAATTCTGTATAATATTGGGACAGATCTCAGTGACATTTTATAGCTTGTTGTTTCAACGCTGAATATAACTTTGAAATTTCTCGTGCAAATCTTACTGATATTTACTCATCAGATGTGGGAATGCTTGTAATTATGAGTTCCCACCTGAACTCTTTCATTTTGCAAAATCAATCTATGACACATTTTTTTACGGCTTATTTCATTGCATATTATCTATAACCACAAAATATGCTTAGATTTTAAGTATGATTACTTTCTCAGGGAATAATAGTTTTTGAAAAAATAACCTCCTAATTACCACATACTTGGTGGGAAAAGACGTGAAATCATATCTTTACCAAAACTAATTTCCGAAAAAGGATTATAAAAAAACAAACTAGAAATGGAACTCCGCTTTCCGATTAGCAATTCCGAGGCATTTTTCATTATATCAGGTAAAACTTAAAACCCCAAGGATTTTCAAACAGTCACCCATCGAGGTAATGACTCGACTTGACGTTGCTTAACTTCGGTGATTTTACCAGAATTGGTGTATCAACGTGATGTGGTTGTAAGCTAATATGACACAATTAAATATTTTCGGAAATATACTTCGATATCTATGTCTTTTACTTTTTATGATTTGTTTTGATAATTTCACCCCCAAGAAAGGCGGAACAGTTACAAGTTCTCAAGGGGTTACAGTGAGAGAAGATTGAGTACAAGTGATATCAGGGAAAAGATGAACGGGATTAAAGGAAATAGAAGATGGCAATTGAAGTTACATTTAAATTTTGTGAGATTGTAACTATCTAGGAAGCCAGTAAACAGAAAGAGAATTCTAATGGCGGTGATATTAAAATATTTCAAGGTTAAAAGTGTGGGACCTAGATGCCAATGTAGTAGTACGCTGAAGTTCCCGTGAACGTGTCATCATTGAAGAATAATCACCAAAGCAGTAGGCATGCAAATATTTGTAGAAAAGACAAAAAGAATCCACGTCAGGCCGGTGAGAAAATGACTGAATTCGAGATGCTAAGTCAGGACCGATTATATAGCAGATTTTTCTTTGGATTTTAACGAGAACCTGGTGATGAGTAGCAAGAGCGCCCGACCAGATATGGCAAGAATATTTGATGCAAGTCATAATGGTGGATTTAAACATGTGTGAAATAGATCCTGAGAAGAAAAAAATTCTGAACCCACACAGAGATAAAAATTTTCCAGAAATATATGCAGCCATTGGTTTGATGTCGTCAACCAATTCAGGTCGGTTCTCATAGTGATGACACGGAGAAGAAATGTGTTGCTTTCGTGGAGAACTGCATGATCCATACTGATACCGGGTAGGAATTTCCTCTATGTTGGCAAAAAGAAAGTGTTGATTATAATACTATTTAGTTTCCTTATATTTTGCTGAAACTATTTAAATAAAGTTTAGAATTCAAAGACAAAGATCTCTGAAGGAAAGTATTCAGTTGCACCACAAAAATTTTCGGATTATGTATTTGAACAAAGTATAGTAGATATTAGTAAAATAAACCTATTTTATGTTTACAATATCTTACTGGATTTTCAAGTACGTCATTATTGGCTTAAGTTCGTATCACGTTCAAACAGCAGTCCTCGTTCGATCGCCGAAGTTAAGCATCGTTGGACCTGGAGGGTTGACCGTGCTGGCGTATTAGCTATAGTAAGCTTGGATATTCGAGTGGTGTAATTGATTGAGGCTCGGAATAAGATATCGTAGAACCGATTTTGAATTCCAGTAGGCAGTGTCATATTCACATGCGTGCAAATATTATTGGAAAATCACTTCTTTGTTATGTGCTAAGTAGTAAGACTTTTATAAATGTCATTATTACATCTCAAATAACATATATTCTAAAAATATGATTTGGCTTTAAATAACAACACAAAGATTGATATTCAGTAACAAATAAACAAATTAATTAAAAATGTAGCTGTTTTACGTAACTTTTCTAAATATCTGTGAATCTATAACTTTGCGAAAATAAGCTTTTAGCTAAACATACATAAAATAAAATACATCGACTTGACTTCAACTAAACACTATTGTTTAGAAGTGAGCAAAGTGTCATACGCTAACAGAATTTAAACAATTTTAATAATAGCAAACATTAATGCCATTAGGAAAGAACTGAATTCATATAAGACGTCGCAATCCGTAGTTTAAATAGATTGAGCTATGTTTTTGGCACTTTGTCTATCACAATTGCTATTATGATATCATAAGTGCGGTGAATAAAATGTGTAATACGCCATAATTTTCTAGATAACTGATGGCAATTCATATATCATACACAAAAAAGAACTGTGAATGTCCATGTATCCCAATCGAATGAAGATGTCTTTAAACGATACAGTAGTTGCTTTAATTGATTGTTACTAGCACAAGTACTGATAATCATATATTTCACAAAATTCTCACTTCTATTTTTAGAAACTAATAAAATGAACAAACATCAAAAACTTTCTTTTGTGGGCAATCTTGTTTATCGGGTTTAGATTTATAGAAAAATAATTATTTAGATTTTTAATGAATAAAGCATAAATCTAATAAATGAAGAAAATCTGGAAATTCCCATGTGCATTGAAATAGCAAACGAGGCTTTCCAATGCTCGGCGAAGTATTAAAGATCAGGAACTTTCATTGGAGGAAAAAATAAAAGTATTGAACTGTCGTGCAATTTTATGTCTCAGTAAATGTTGGACTATTATCTCAACGACGAAAAAATGAATACGGTCAACAGAAATGTTGTTCTGCAAAGGGACGCTGAGGATACCATAGTCTGAACTTGTGAGTAACGACGAAGTTGTAAAGAAAATGGAATAATAAATTCCTTTTTTTCATATAATAATAAAAAGGACAGTGGAAATTTCTGGGAAAGATAATTAGAGAAGATGTATAATTTAAAATTCACAGGATATTTTGAAGACAAAAAAGACAGAGGGAAATAGAAAGACAACTACCCAACGAGAATCTGTAAAAATGATGAAAAATACTGTGAGCAAGGATTAATAAAAAGACTAATATCTCAAAGGGGAAGAGGGGATAATATGTCTGGAATGATATAATCAACCACATAAAAAAGGATAATAGTAGAAAAACAAGAACGAGAAAAACTATTATAGAATTTAAAGGTATTAATGTTTGTTTGCATTTTAGGTGTGTATGTTCCCATACAATAAGCCATTGAAAAGTATAGCTTCCTGAAATTTGACCTTTTGCCACGGACCGTTTATTCTCTTATGTCGGCTGTAGTAAAACAAAGTCGGTTGGGTTATCCGTTCTCATTTCGTTCCATGTGTTAGGGTAAGTAATATAGGCATTGTTTAAAAGGTCAACTTCAAGTCATCCTTGCATTGTGGCAGAACAGACAAAATGTAAGTTTGTACCTTCTTATCCTTTAAACGTGATTATATGAAAATCAGTTTTATTTTTTGGTCCAGACTTAGTGTAATTAAGTATAAGCATCTTCATAATGTTCGCGCCTAAATTGAATTTGTGCTGCGTTGAAACAATCAAATAGTAAACTTGACTCCCATCTAAGTAGAAGATTTTAGAAATACGAGAGACTTTCGTGAGTCGGAATCTGAGAAGAGAGTTCAACCTTCACTGGACGGTGAAAACCAACGTTTCTCGTAATAAAATCGTGGTTCAACGTCTTGGAACAAAAGGGGAGTCAGGAAGGAAACGCATGCCTTTTTGTAGAATTCAACAACACCAGCAAACAATGTTTGACCAAAACAAGTTTGGTAATCAAAAGTTTATTTCTTTTACTCTAAGCACCATGTGAAAATGCGTTTCTTTTTTACACATTATTATAAATTATATTTATTTCATTTTCTCATACTTTAACATTTGAATAATATTTTAATTAAATGATTATATGTCATGGTGAAAGATGTATTCTAATATTGTTGCGTTCGAAATAACGTGCTTATAAAATCATGAATTCATACATAATCCTATGGGTTGAATAACACACTAGATTATTTAGCATGGGTAGTAGAAATTCAAGGGTGAGTAATATATATGAATTGAAAAGTATAGAGTGTAGGATATGCAATTTCTCAATAATTCATGTCAATGAAGTAAATAACGAAAGTAGAAATTACAGGAGTGGAATTAGTTTTTAAAATAAGTTCATTTAAAAAAATCCAGCTCGAGTGTATCAATAACTCAGCTGCATAGATAAAAATGTGTAAAAGCTAGTTTTTTTCAATTTTAGCTGTGAGATCTAGGTCAGAGAAGAAATCATCTTCTATTTTCTGAAAAAATATGTGTGTGTGTTTGTGTGTGTGATAGAGAGAGACGAAGAGATATGAACATATTTTCAGAATATTGACAATATTAAGTCCAAAGAGGTTAAAACCGATTATTTGGTTTTACCAACGTCTGCATATTTGTCTTGGAGTCTGGCTATTAACTTCATCGACTTTCCTTAAAGGAAAGTTATAACAGAGCAGTATAGTTCAGAGATGGTATACGTGGATATCTTAAGATATCCTTAAAGATTACTTTACATTGAATCTATTATCAAGCACAACACTGTATGCGACGGATAATGATTTGATAATACTATAATACAGTAAAAATACTGTGATGTTATTAATGTAATTAATCATTAGATTAATGTTCAATTTATAGTTTTACAACTTCTATAATAGTGAAAAGCCTAAATTATAATATGAAATATATATCGATTATTGATGTTTTTTATAATACAGTAATATGTATAATAGTCCTATTCACAAACAAAGTTTTAACGACAAAATTAACTGTTTAATATTTGGATTTTGTTATAATGCAATCAATTGTAACCTCCATCTAAGTATATACTGTACAGTGACTATGAAGTTAATTTTTCTTATGTAGATAATATATGCGTTCTTTGAATAAACTGATATTGTCAATGTTAATTGAAATTTATGGAATATATCTCGTTATCAGTTTGTTCAAGTAATTAATATTGCCAATGCATCCAAAACAAAACTGCTCTCATTTAAACACCATAGAAGCAAGATAGGGTAACGTTTTTCTGCCTGTCATCAAAATGGTTAAACCTAAAGGGTAACACATTCTGCCTTCTTGGCCTGCAGTTTTTTTTCTGACTTGAAGCGCAGCGACTACATCCAATCAAAATCTGCATCTCTTGCAAAGTCACTGTGTCGTGTCAGAAAGTTTTCTCGACAGAGATCATCTTGAATATTTATAAATCTCTCATTCGCCCGTGCTTGGAATATTACTGTCATATGTGCGTTGATGTGCAGTTGATATGAACTCTGAATGAATGATTGGGGTGCCAGGTTCGAATTCCAGTTGAATTCCTTGCGTTCACTTACGCACAAATACCCCTGGGAAAGGTATTAATTCGTCTCTTCCCTCTAATTAAGGGTTAAGTAATTTGACAGATTGGGTTCTTTAGCCTTGGATAGCAACTTATCTACTGCAGAAAGCAATGGCAACCTACTGCGGGATAATCTACTGTATAGTCAGTCATGTCATTTTCGAGACATGATCGACCAAAGCATGTGTCACGTATGGTAATTAACTGACTGACTGCTGTGTTTACTATTATTCTTTTCTGAGGTTGTTGACAAGATCCAAAAAAAGTATCTCTCATATAATCGATCCCGATTTAGCATCTCCAATTTAGTCACATTCCCAACGATGTGACGTGGTTTCTCTCTGTCTTTTCCTGAAATATTTCCATGGCAACTGCGCTGAAGAGCGTTTTCACCTCGCGTGCCGATTACATGGATTCAAGTGCGCTTCTAGATTGGCATCAAGGTCCTATTCATTTTCTGTTGAAATAGTTAAATGCAACCGCCACTTCTATTTCAACAGATTCTCTTCTCCTAGTTCCTTGCTGTAGAACTTCCCTCTATTTTCAACCCAATCTTAGAAAGAATAAATACAACGTCTGTCCTTATTTTGTGTCTTCTTGAAGCCTGGGCATCATTTGTCATGTCTCAATGCTCCTCAGACTCAATATTTTTTTCTCATTATCACTCCCAGAAAGACACTGCATAATAATGAGATTTCCGGGTTGCTTTGGTTAAAAGGATTAAAATCAAGTCAATGTATCACACTTTTCACACGTGTTATTATAATTTCCTGTTCTTGCTGCTGGAAGGGTTCAAGTGATATTGCTATTGTTATTTGTTAAAGATGCTGCGAATTCTTTTCCGGGAGGAGAGTCGCCGACAACTGTTCCCTGAAATTTCACGAGCAACCCCAGGAGAAACTGTGTGTGTGCGGACGTTCGTTCTCCTCCGAAGCAAGCCGACTCGTCGAAAACGACGACGAACGACGACAACCACGACCACGACCGCATCGACGAGCATAGTGGAACAGACAAGGGCGAGAGATCGATCGAACGAACAAGCGTACGTACGAACGAACGACGACACCTTGCCTGCGCGCACAAAACACGACGGACGACGAAGGCTGCGGAGGCGGCGACGGCAACGAAAGCGACAAAGACGGCGATGCGCTGCCGCGGGTGGGCAGTGGGAACGAGACGAATGACGAACGGTCAGCGAAAGTTATCAGCAACTGCGAGGTCAGATAAGCGAAGAATAAATAAAAAGAGAAAGAAGAGAGAAACGACGCGCACAGCAGTGAAGGATTTGCGTTGTGGTGCAGTGGATATCGGCCCGGAACGAGAAATCGGGGAGCCGAGTTCGAATTCCAGCTGAATTCATTGCATGCACTTACGCGCAAATACCATTGTGAAAGGTATTAATCCGTCTCTTCCTTCCAGTTATGGGTTATATAATAGGACAGATTGGGTTCTATAGCCTTTGTCAGCAAGCAGTCTACCGCAGAGAGCAATGTCAGCCTACTGCGGGATAATCTTCTGCCCAGTCAATCATGTCTCTTTCGAGACATGATCGCCGAAGCGTGTATCACGTATGGCACTTAACTGACTGACTGAAGGATTATCATCTAATTAAGATTGTATAGATCCAATCTATAGAAAGTAATAGAGGATTTATTCGTTTGAAGCCATTAGAAAGAATTTGCCAAAGAAAACAGTGTGAAGTAGACAATAGTTTGAAAATTTTTTGACAACATACAAAATACCCAACGTCTAAAACAGATTTATTGTCTTGGTACACAAAACGCAGAATGTCATGCATACAATCAGTTAAATGCCATACGTGTTACACATTTGGGTGAGCATGTCTCGAAAGAGACATGACTGCCTGAGCAGGGGCTTATTCTGCTTCATGTTGGCCTTACTTTTGACGGTAGACTGGTTGACAACGAAGGCTATAGACCTCAGTCTATCCTGATATTTAAGCCATAACTGGACGAAAGAGACGGATTCATACCTTTCCCAATGGTATTTGAGTGTAAGGAAATGCAATGAATATCAACTGGAATTCAGACACGCACCTACACCCCGATTTCTCGTTTTTGAATCGATATGCCCAGCACCACAATACACGATATTATATCCCTGGCAATTCCTTTTCTATTTACGAATGAAATTAGCATATATTACCATCTGAATTATAATAACCGTCACAGACAAAAATATTAGTATGTATGCACACTAGCGTTTCACAATCAAGATTAATCTTGTTTTGCTTTCATTGTGAAATTTGTCTATCTACCTAGCGCTTATGAAGTGTGTATCAACCACAGACAAACAAACACCCACTGAACAAAAAGGTTCATAAATGAAAACAAAGCGGACATGTGTATAATTATTTTGAGCACTCCCACTTGCAAAAAATGTATAGGTGTTCTGGCTCAGCATTGGCGACAACTCATATTCAGAGAGTTACACAGAGTAGTAAAGCGTTCATTTCAGATTCGTGTGTGTTCACTTCCAATGGCTTTTTTTCATATCCGCGATTTTTCTCTGGTTTTGTTCGAAAAATATTATCTTTCTGGTGTTCTGGTAGATCTATTGATGTAAGTGCTTATATGGGAGTTGGATACTGAAGTCTTCCTTCTGCGTCAAGCTTATCTCGAATTCAAATGAAAAGGAAAAGGTCTGGCGCTGATCTTTGCATCTATTCTGTAAAAATTTTTTTTTACTTCAAATCCGTTTTTGAAGTTTTTCAGTATAAATTTTACATTGAAATATTTAAAAAAAGAATGTAATGCATTTTCATGTTTCAGTCCCCTCAAGATATAGGCTATGTGAGTACTGAATAACTACTTTGTTTTAAACATTTGAGCAATTTTCTGTAATTATCTCTCTCAATATCTGTTCGGCAATACATGTAAAGGTGTTGCATTCGTCGGCTACTACTCGGTCATGTAATTTAAATTAAAATTTGCTAATTCGTCTTTTCTCATTTTCTTTCCGTGAAATTTCAACTACATTCTCATTTTAATGTTAAGTGTTCTCTTTCAGTCACATTTGTTTAAAGTTATCTCGCTATTTATATACTTATATTACAATATTATACGTTTCTTCTGGTCTCAAGTTCTTTCCTCAGGGATAATGAATACATCCAGCATTCATTTCCAACTGAAATTACACTAACATTCGGTTCGCGAGTGTTCGCCTATTCGGAACACATAGACATGGAACAACACAGGTTGGTCGCCCAGCAACAACCAATATTAACAGCTATATTAGGATTAATAATGCTACCATAGTGTTATTCCAACCTTGATGCAGGGCCGTGATGAATAACGCAATACTCATGAATGTCTAAGCTCGCTAATGCGAATAATAATAATAATAATAACAATAATAATAATAATAATAAAGAAAATAAGCCATCTATTTTGCATGGATGACTTAAAGTTGTATGAAAAAATGATAATGAGCTGGAAGGTGTTATGCAAACTGTAAAATCCTTCAGTGAAGATATTGGAGTGAAATTCAATTTGAATAATTGTGCTAAAGCTACATCTTTTCAAGGATCGCTGCAACAAACATCTTCAATTAGCTTAGACACTGCTGCAAATATAAAAGATTTAGAGCAAGAAGAAGCTTATAAATACTTGGGTGTAATTGAGAGGGAACAAAATTACCATCAAAAAATTAAAAAAATACTGCGTAAAGAATACCATAGAAAACTATGACTGACATTAAAAACTGAATTGACTTCTCAGAACAGAATTATGGCCATTAATAGACTTGAAATCCCAGTTGTCTAATATAGTTTCAACATCTTAAGCTGTACTTTAAACGACATCAGGTGAATAGATTCTAAAACAATAAATCTTCTATCTAAGCATAAAATGAATCATTCAGAGGCTTATGTAGACCGCGTATACATACGTAAAGAAGGTGGAAGAGGTCTTCTTCAGCTATAATTATCATACAAGACAACAACTCTTGGCTAACATACATAAAAAACAAAGAACTGGATGACACAATTAGTCAAACAACATGAATAGAGAAAGAAAAATATTCAATAATGAAAGAAGGCAGAAAATACAAACAAGATTTACATTTAGTAGATTCTGTAGAAATGCGGAACGGAAGTCAAGAACCCCCTATTGCGGCAAGAAATATGAAAATGAAAGCCAAGGATAAAGCTCTTGAACAGATGAAACATCGCTAGCAAAAAAACGTCTGCAAGGCTAATAAACAGAACGTGCTAATAAATCCACCGTTGATAAAGTTAATAGTCATCGAAGATTACGTGCATCTAGATTAAAGTCTGAGACTGAAGGCTGTATTCTTGCAGAGCCAGACCGATATTTTTTCACTAGTAATTTTCAGGCAAATATCATCCATAATAATGTGGTTCCAAAATGTAGGTTCTGTGATTAATACCAAGAAACAATAGACCATCTAATCTCCGGATGTTGTGTACTTGCTCCAAATGAATATAAAAATCGTCACTATAGAGTGAGAGAAAACTTGCCTATTAATTGATATGGCTTGTACAGCGGATTGTAACATAGCAACCAAGGAATTCGGAAAACTGCCAAAATATAAAGACCTAAAAACTGAAAACTGAAATAGAAAAAATGTTGAAATTGAAAACAGGAGTCGTGCCAATGATAGTAGGTGCACTTGGAATGCTAAAAAATGGAACAAAACAACACATTGAAAGAATCTCTGGAAACCCAAGCTTAAGAAATGTACAAAAATTGCCTTGTTAAGTACAGCCAGCACACTATGAAGAACTTTGTCTATGTAACGTTAGTGATGTTAGAGGTGATTGAAAAAAACATGAAATTGAGCTACAATAACACGCCACGGCTAACTTAGGTCTTCTCGCAGACTTGGTAAGAAGTGTGACCAGAGCAGAAATTAAATCATGATGAAAAATGACAACATAATAATCATAATGATGCCTATATCAATGCTTCTTTAATATTAATAACAGGTATTATCATTTCCCCGTCTTACTACTGTTGAAAGTGTTGAAGTAATTTTGTTTCGTTGTTTGCTAAAGATCAATTCAAATTGGTAGAGACTGATAGATAATCATCTACTTAAGATTATGTAGTGCTAGATAGTGAAAAATCTTTGTTCTTCTTTAACAAAATTAATTTAATCTAGTAATGTGATCAACTCGACAACTTCAAAGTGAGATTCTTTCGGGCCACCCAAAGACCAGTAAAATGTATAATGTCATGCTTGAACATTAACACAAATGTTACAGTTAAAGCTTGATGGAACGTGCATACGCGTGCTATAATTATCAGCCCTTGGGGAAACTATAAAACTAAATCATAGCATCATGGTCTTGTCCGTGATATTTCTACAATGTGACGTGTACGCAGAATGTGATTTGCAGGACAGTAATGGCAAAACCAAAACTTGTGAATAATCAACTTCACTGGATACCTAGGCACGTAGTAAAACGGAATGAACTTCCGACTTTGATGCACGAGCGTTTATTGTTAGCGTGATACATATGAATGGCCGAGCTCACTTGACTAAATAATAATAATAATAATAATAATAATAATGGGTTTCATACTAAGACTTTTATCAATAAATCCCTATTATATACACAATAGCAGGTATTATTATACCTGAATTGGATTAAAATTTAAACACTGTTGGGATACTGCTGAAAAGTGCTGAATCAAATTAACTTTCTTGTGAATAAAAGATATACAAATTAAATATAAAATAATTTATTTTTATGTTGACCAAGGATCTACTTTATATGGTTTATAGACAGTTTGCTACAATTATAGCAGTTAACTCCATAATTGAAGGTTTGAAACCGATTTTTTAAAATTTCTTAGCATTAAGAAGGAGATACCATGATGGCTTTATATTAATTTAGCCTACACTTCTACAACTTGTATCACAATGTATTTTTTGTTATTGATTAGATTTCCTTTCAAATTTGCATGATTAAATATATCTTATTCTAGAAAAGCATTCATTTCATAATCAATTGAAGTTCGAGTACAACTAAAGGATTTTTTAAAAAATCCATTTGGAAATCAAAGTGTTTTAATTTTGAAGGTTTGGTAAAGTCAATCTCCGCCATCTAATACGAAAATTATTTTAGTACAAAATGCACTAAATAAATAAATAATTTAGAAGAACCTTGAAAAATGACTGAGTAGCATAGTTAAATATTGGTTTCTAGTGTTTTTATAACATCAAATTAAATATATACATTGTTGATATTAAATTAACGTAAAATTATTCTTGAAATACTTTCTCATTTATTTTGTCATAAAAATATGAATTTTAGTTCTATTTTACACTTTAATGGAGAATTTAAAAACTGAACATTAATATTTCGTTGTTTATTTTACTATAAAGAAAAATACATTTAACAAATTAAATGACTTCATTAAAGTTTTTATTCTTTTTCAAGGAAAACGGTAATATAGAAAATATTATTTCTAAAACAATAGTGGTAACGTGTTTTGAATAAATTTTGAAATATAACATTAAACATAGAAAAACAAAGTTGAACGAAGCAAAGTCTGAGTAAAACCTGACAATAACTTTATGTAATATTTACTTATGTCTTTTTAATTTTAATTAGTAAATTGTCACAGTTCACTCAATGACAAAAAGAAAGCTTGCTAAAAGAATCTTACATTTAACAAATCTAGAGAGTTTAAAAAAGAATTCATTTTTGAAGCATAACTGTTTAGTTTTACCTTTTCAAGAATAATGAATGATTTTTAACAGAAAAGTATTATATAACAATTTTAGACTTTTCACAAAAATATGTTGAGTGAATGATTTTAAAGCTAAATTATTTATCATACGTTTTAAAATTTTGTAAAAAAGACAGGATTAAATTTGAACAGATTAAATTTAAACACTCACAATACAATGTCAAAATAAATATTTGGAATTCAATTATAATTATATAAAACACATATAAATCTATCATCCGCCATTCTATTCATTTATAAAGTCATTAAACATTAGAATTTTTTTATTTACTTCAATTAAACAAGGTAGATCTTCCAAATGTCACAAAACATTTTTTGTACGCTAGCTGAAAATCAACCAGAAATTAAATGCCTCTCTGCTCTCTTTAGATCAAGGAACATTTAAGACCGGATTCCAGTTGTGTTTCTTCTCTACATTTTGAATTGTCTATTATAGAACGTTATAGACACTGTTGTTTTTTATATGAGATTCAATATTTTCTCATGACTGGGACCCTAAGAGTCATTACGACCAAGGGTCAAGGTAGACCGAGAAACAACGACAACTTATCAAAAGCTCCAAATATCCCGATCAGACGCCTTTCCCCCGGATGCAGTTTATCGTTATACCCAGGACTCAAAATGAAATAATCTAAATTATATTTCAATATATATTCAGCATTTTTAAAATTCATTTTTTCTTTTTATCAAACAGATTTTCGATAGATTTTCACCAGCTGAAAGTTTTCTGAAAGTTTTCAACGAATTCTTTTGTTTCTGGTTTCATTAAAGACAAGTTTTTTTCTTTCGCGAATGTTAGCACGCGATTAGTGCAAGTTAAGTTAAATATTACGATTATGTTTAAAAAGCGCCGATTTTAACATTTTCTTCATGATTTATTTCCCTGTATGTGGCTCTGCTTTCACAATGAGAAAAACGTTTTTGCTACTGACGAAGGCTAGACACATTTCAGTCAGTTAAAGTGCCATACGTGATACATGCCTGGGCGATCATGTCTCGAAAGAGACATGACTGACTGGGCAGGAGATTATCCTGCAGTAGGTTGCCATTGCTTTCTGCGGTAGACTGGTTGCCGATCAAGGCTATAGAACCCAATCTGTCCTGCTATTTAACCCATAACTGGAAGGAAGAGACGGATTAATACCTTTCCCAAGAGTATTTGCGCGTAAGTGAATACAATGGATTCAACTGGAATTCGAACTCGGCTCCCCGGTTTCTCGTTCCGAGCCGATATCCACTGTACCACAACGCACATCAAGACACATTTCAGCCTATCTTTATTAGACATGTTTCAACTACCCTAGGTGTAAATATGCATTTAGTGTTTCGTTACATTTTAAGAATTCTAAATCAGTTACGTCCAGGTGGTACTATCACACGGAAATTGTTATACATTTCCTTAAAATTTATCTTTTGACTCAGTTATGTTGAATATTATTGCAAGTTATACATTTTCATTCACTCTAAGTATCCCCCAGTTTAAGAGTACAGTTGACTGGACTCTGACAGCCTATCTTAGAGAAAGAAAATTTTCTTAACAGGTGTTCGACACTACCACCTCATGCAAATTAGCTTTTTACCGAAAACGGAGCAATAGCGTCTAATGTGCTGCATCTGTGGCTTTATATTACACAAAGTCTTCTATATGCCGTATTCATTCATAATGTTGGAGATCAAAGCTATCCACAACATCCTCTCTTTTTTAGCTTGTAATAAATTTCATATTTTGTAATCTTTCGTAAACATTGTTCTGCCATTCATTTACTGAACGTATATATATATAAGTTATTATTCTACCCGTCTTTTCTTCAATCTGTTCCGTGAGTGTCTAATTTTCCAATTTCTCTTTTCTTATTATCTGCTCTATACATACTATCTGTCTATTTCTAATGTTAAGCATATGCCTTCCTTTGTTTTTTTTAAATTTTTTCAAACTTCATCATTGCTCATATAATCAATTCATATTTTTTCAGTATCCATCAGCAAAACATTGTTTCAGTTGATTCAAGTCTCTTCTTCATCTGTGAAATGATTAATCAACATTTACTCCCGTATAAGACGAATAATAAACGGTTTAGTGATCTTTTATTTGTTTCTATATAAATATTTCTGTTTCTTAATACATTGCATAAGTTTTGGAAGGCATTTTCGCTATACCAATGCAGGTTCAAGTGTCAGTGTCTGACTTACCGTCCTCTGTTAGAACATTTCGCGTGTATTTAAATTGTTGTACGTGTTTGATCTTAGAAATTTTAAGTTGTGATTTGAATGTTGAGACATTACTTTTGCAAGTAAACGGACATTCAATCTTCTTGTTATAAATACATTATTTCATTCTTTCTACAAACCGTGTAATAGTTCTTCTAGTTTTCTTTCTGTGTTTACTATTAAAAACTTTTTCCTCTTCTTATCTTTTGTTGTTAACGCTGTGCCTGCTAATAATGAAAGACAGGTGAGAAATACTTATTTGTCTTAATCACCTTTCTATTTTTATTTGCATATATGAGAGACTTGCTTCCAGTATATGTTCTGTATTATCTTAAAACACTTATGGTAAAATAAGTAAATGGAATGTGAAGATTATTTTCTCAAAAGTATTAGGGTAGATTGCTTTGAATATTTCTCTAACCGCATTCTTTGATATGAGGAATATTTTTAATCTTGATTGAAATATTTGTCATACAAATATTTCAATCAAGATTTAAAATATTTCCAACAAAATATAATACTACGATAAAAAAATCTCATAACAAAACTAAAGGAGTCAATTCTAAAGAATAGAGTGCGTACCAATGTCGGACCTGAAAATACGAAAAAAGCAGTGAAATCTTTAAATGTTTCTATTACTTTCTATCAAGTATTATTCTTCGCCACGTGCTTCCCTAGTAATCCAGACGGACACGCTTCTCTACCCGAGATCTTTCTTACCTTCACACTTGACTCATGTCGTACTCTGAAGATCTGTCTTCTTGACAATTCTGATCATGGTAGTTACTTGATTCCACTCTCCGATCAGTCAGTTATCTTGTGTTACCATAATATGATGTTATACTCGCGCTGATTGGGATTCGTTCCATTATTTCCTTCGAGATGTATCATGCAATGATATTTTTGATCAATCTGTTTATAAATGAGTTTCAATAGAGTCTCTTCCTTGGTAAAAAAAACTTCATCGACGCTTTCGTTCCAGCAATAGAACTTTAATTGAAACCGCGATCATCTACTTACAAAAACACTGTACATAATGAAACAGTTTCTGGCAAACTAGATTCATCTTCTTAGACTAACTTGGTAAAAATTATTCTTCCAATCGATACTAAGAACATCCGTACATTACTGAATCATTTGACTTAAAAATGAACATTCTCATAAATAAATAGAATCAAAGGCATATTATATTATAAATCATATGATATCTAATTGTAGTGAGTTTGCCTTTTATACGTCAAGAATTGGTTTAGAGTAGATTTTAAAAAATATTAAAATAGATCTATCCTTGACAACATGATTAAGGTTGGTCTATACCAAAAATTATAGTATTAAACACCTCTAAAGCATAAGAATAATAATGATGCATAACGTCGAAAGAATTATTTATGAGCCATATTTTAGCTTAAATACATATTAGATCTTCGCTAAAAGTACATACCGCTAAAAGAAATAAATTAAGTAATACCCTAGATACATATGGTATGTTTTCGTGATCGAAAATCATAAGGTTAGCTGGAGTTAATATTATTCTATTTACAAGAACAGATCCCGAGACATCTGGATGTAGAGATGACTATGAGAAAACTATTCTATGTTCTTCTGCAAGCAATATATTACAAAAGAAACAAGCAGAACCTTTAATCAAATTCGCCTTGGTTGCAATTGTTTTGAAATCATTGCTCTCGGAAGAGGCATGTTTGAAGATGAGAGACCAGACAAAGAACGATACAACTTACAAAACCTCGATAGCGGTCCTGGCGGAAGAAGCTATCAAACCCAGCGCTGATGAAGGCGGCACAAGGCTGCAACTATTCTTCAAGTATGAATTGTCTTGTTGTCTTTGTCATTGGATATAGTTAATCGGTTTTGGAATAATTTTGTGCTTCAAGGCATGCAACATCAAGTAAGCATTTAACAAAGGGTTGCCTTAAACTATGAGCGAGCTTATAAATATAAAGGCTTATTTTTGTTCATACATCTTCCGTCAATATATATGTTTTCCGGTTATTTTCATTGTAACGATGGGTACTAATACCTACACTATGGTGTTCAGTAGTAAAATTGATTCAAATCAGTTTTCTGATAATCTCTTTACGCTAATGCTAGTGTTGAGAACACGGACTGTAACTGTCTTTTGACTAAATTGTTTACTTATGGACTATCGTACATAAATACATTTTACTTTTTCGGTATGTCAAACGTAAAATTCAAAGAGTGTCAAGTCTTTAACACTTTAAGCAACGGCAGTGAAATATGTTTGGGCATTTCTTTTTTCTTTTCTTTTCTAGTGTCACCCGAAGCATTTATAATCTTGTGCTGTTAGAGATCTTATTGATTTTGGCAGTGCACCGTCGGAATTCGTACGGTAATCAAGAGAAACCTTAGATGTCAGCTGTTTGGAGAAAACATTGTTGTAATTTGTTCATTGACTTACATCGTTTAATCCTGAGGAGACGGATTTATTAAGAGCTAGAAACAATAGAATGAATGTTTAACTTTGTGAAATTAAAAAGTTTAAAAATGTCTAAAGTTGAGCGATATGTTTCATTTTTTTATTACGATTAACATTCTTTTGAGATGAGTTCTGATCGTTTATTTATTTGTTTTCTCAGCCAAACACAATATACTAAGGATAAGAACTCATCTCAAAATGCAGACAAAAAAAAGAAACAATAATAAATGAAAATATAAAATAAACAATAACAAGGAAAATAAGTTAACCCAAATAAATAAAGTAGGTAAATAAACTAGATAAATATTAAACCAACTGAAATAACAATTTTACTAATACAAGAGACTACTACATAAAACTCGAGCAAAAACACAACATATATGGCCGCACGCAAATATTAAAATCCGAAGTGGAATCTGCAATGGCCAAACTGAATAGAAACAAAGCAGCTTGACCAGATGGCATTGTAATACAGATGCTGAGATCTTAAACAATTTCAGTATAGAAAAAATTACTGAAAAAATGAATGAAATATACAAATGGGTTGTAAAACCAGACAGCTTAGGAAGATCAATTTTCATATACAGGAAACAAATTAAGCAGATATATAAAGATAGAAAAGAGTGTAAGACAAAGATGTGTCATTTCACCGGATCTATTTAACTGATACAGCAAGACTATTCTGAGAACCCTAGAATTTATATCAGGGTTCATCATCGGCAGCCAGAATCTGAACAACACAAGATACGCACATTATACAGTTCTGCTAGAAAACAGAAAAGGAATCGAAAAATGTTATACTGAATGTTGCTAAAAAATTTGAAAGAAACGTCTAGAAATAACTTACAATAACACAAAAAAAAAAAAAAAAACAGAAAAAAAAAACAAATGCATGGTCATTAATAAAAAGAGAAGCCCAAAATGTCAATTACAGGTGTGGGGATACTAAAATCAAGCAGTAGAAAAATTTAAATACCTGGGAAGTTTTCTAACAGAGGACGGAATGCGTAACACTAAGATCCAAAATCAAATTTACATGGTGAATGATGTATTCCAGATTCTGAGTAGAGTATTGAGAGACAAGAAAATTTCACTAGAAACAAATAATTGCGTACTCGGTTTTTATGTGATATCTGTTTTTCAGTATGAAGGCTGAACTATCTCATCAAAGATGAAGGAAAAAATTTAAACAACTGAAATGTTGTTTTAGAGAAAGATGCTGCAGATAAAAGGAATCGAGCATGTGAGCCATAATGAGGTTTTGGAAAGGATGGATACAAAAAGGACATTAATACTCAGCATCAGGAAATGACACCTATAATTAATGGGACATGTAATCTGGAAAGAGGACTTAAAAATCTGATACTCACTGGCCAGACAGAGGAAAAGAGAGACAATTGAAAGCAGCTTTTAGCATACTTCATAGACTTGATGAAATGAATCTCAGGGCTAGGTTGTGGGTGGGATAACACAGAGGAAGCTTTCTAAGAGCGACTAGGGAGAGAGAGGTGTAAGTCCATGAAGGTGTTGAATTGACACTCACATAGAAGAACATTTTCCATTGTTGTATTAGTTTATGGTTATTTACTTGTAGTATAATCCGTATTTCTTTCTGTAAAGGTTTAGTAGTTTGTGCTAGCGTGGAACTCCTATCAATGGCGGTGTTATTCTAAGAGTCGTCAGTCTTTACTAACAGCTTTGTCATCTAACAGGCCAACGAATAAGTTCAGAGTAATAGTTTGATCTGCAAGTACATTAATCACACAATTCCAGAGGATAATTACGCGACTAATTTCTCTGTTGTCGATTAAGGTAAGAATATATCGGCTCATTGGCATCAGCAGGCTCTAAAGGAAATCAAAATTCATTCAAAGAAAATAGATCTAATTCTATGGGGGACATCTTGGGCGAAATGAACAAGAGGCAAGCCTCGAAGATAGCTTACTGACCATTAAATCAATGGTTGCAAACAGAATACATGGCTATCGGGAAGATAAATGTTGACACAACAAGGGATTTCCAGTGAAGACGAGCGAATTAGGTTATTCTTCTCGTGGGTGGGACAAATCGGAAATGTCTCGTCAGTTTTTAGAAAACCAGGCATAGCAACAGGAGCCTACGTCAGTCAGATGACCTTGGGAAGACGAATTTTTTTGTTTTTTCTTTTAATTTCCGCAGGTAACTGGCGAGTCTGGTACAACTCCTGTCAGGAATTCACTAGATTCGCCAGCCACGTTGAGAATTTCATTAAAACGAAAATCATAATTTAAGATGGAGAATATTAAAGAAAGTTGTGCATATACTACTGGGGATAAAGTGTGCAGCTTGTGTCTAGATCAGAAACCGGTTATAGTAATATACGCAGACCAGGGGAGTCTATTGAATCAGAAATCTTGGCTAATGATCGTACGCAGACAAGCAGAAAATATCTCTTAGGCCTGTACGTGCCCTGGTGCAGAAATGAGTTTTTTACTACTTGCCCATTATCTTCAGGCTTGCTCGTTCCATTGCCTTCAGTAGGAATTTCGGTGATCCTGTATATAAAGTGTTGGGGAGTCACTCCTTTTCACACACTCTACCGACTTTTCCATGGTATAAAAAAATCCTTCCTACACAGAACGGGTTGTTGTTGTTGTTGTTGTTGTTGTTGTTGTTAGAGTTGGTGTTTGTTAGCGTTGATTTCATCTAGCGTTCACATAAAACTTTGCTAGGCAACGATAACAGTTACCAAAAATGACAAACGCAGTTCGTAGATTTGTAATGCCGTTTTATGAGATCACACCGCGTGAGAACTCGAAATGATAACAGAACAATATATTTAAATGCAATGTAATGTGTTATGAACAATTAAAACGTAATTTTATTATGTGTGGGTTGTTTGGATTTAATGTAGACACCCTCCAATATCTGAAGGTTCTTTTTACTGTGTGTATGAGTGAGGATTATTGTGTTGCTGACTAAAATCTATCTGGTATTACCTACATTGTTACGTTTTTCTAAGACATGTTGTTTAATTGTACTCTGATCAGAAAGGTGACATGTAAGTCTACGGGAGACTATCGTTGCATAGCAAAGCTTTATACCAACACAAGATAAAATTGTCGCTGACGGTGGATGTTTTTATGTTAACATCCTTCTAACCTCTCTGAAGGTGATTCAAGTGTGTCGAAGGCTTAGAATCAACTTAATAAAAAATTATTTAAATGTTGGAGAATTTAGTCTTTATATTCACCTGAAATTAAAGCCAAAATACGATGTTGAGTACGGCTAATGATTAAACATAATAAACAGTCATTGTCTCTTATATTTAAAGGTATATGTTTAGAAAGGTATCTGCTGCTTCTATACACTATATATATATATATATATATATATATATTACTTCAGAACATGTACAAACAAACTATAAGACTACTAGAAAATAATATATTTTGTTTCGACATTGAAAGAACCATGTCTCATCACATAGTTAGTATTGATGGTAATAAACTTTTTTGGGCTTTTATTTTGGGAAATCATTTTGTACGTGGTAGAAATATATTAAAAAACGGGGTAAAGATAGACAGCAGAAAAATGGGAATATAAGATTAGAAATCAAGAATAGGAGAAAAAAGAATGTGCTAGATGCAGATGAAAATAGAAAGTAAAGAGGAAAAGAAGTACGAAATAATTGAGAGGAAAGAGCCAATGAAAACGGCTAAAAGAGAGAAAATATAAATTCAGCTCGGAAGTCAATTGTAGACTGATATTGATATCAGTTGCATGGTTTATATATTTATATAATTCTACTCTAAACATTTGAACGAGTTATCTTTATTAAAACGAAATTTAAAAACATTGACATGCACAAGTACATCTGGCAAAAGATACAAATGTTTCCACTATCATTCACGTATTTATCGTTCTCATTATATGGCGTATAAATTACTCGTTAATTGCGAATATGTCTTTGTTGCGTCCATCATCACTTGACTGGTATTCGATCTCATATTAAAAGTACAATATTAAGTCTTGTTTAAACGTACCTTTAGAAGTTAGGATAACTTAGTGTCACTGGCGCAGAATGTAGACACCAAAGTTCTGCCGAGTGCATTACTTTCGAAAAGATGTCCTTGATAATGGCGTGAATCCATATCTTTGAATCGCAACTTTGGGTTAAATATAACATAATAAAACCTGTCAAATATTAGGTGACATTCATTCAAAGATAGATATCTCTGAATTCTCAACTGTAGCAAAAGCAGGAGAAAAACCGTTCCTTAGAATTGATGGCAGTTAAAATAATCGCCTACTTTCGGAATGGATGCATCATTTAAAATCATTAAATCAGACTGTGAACATAAAAGGTTTTTGATCTTATTTTCTGGGTTTAGAAAATATTTGGAATAATTTCGAAAAGAAAGTAAGCATTTATTTATTTACAATTGCTGAAATTAATGTGCCAAAGCTGTTAGGGATTTTCAACAAAGACCTTCAGAAAAAAATCAGAATAAATGTGGGAAAATCAAACCGAAACACAAGCAGGTTGAAAGAACCATCATGCGTCCCAGGATTTAATATAAAACTCATTAAACTTCAAATGAAATTGAGCGCCATTTGAAATTCTTTGATGTAACATCAACTACAATGCAATGCAATCAACTACGAAGTAATGTAGTCTTTTGGGCATGAACGTTTGGTACAATTAAACATTTAAAATTGTGCTCGTGTGTTCAATTTCTGTCCTCTACTGGAATCTATATCCTCTATTTTAGTGGAAGAAACATCAGCTGTATTGAATGAAAAATTATTTATTCGTTTGACTGTCGTCTTTTATGGGCTGTGTTTTCTTTGTGAGATTCACAACCGTCTACATTATTCGGAGCACTAATTAATAATTGTTTAATAACTTATCAATGCCACTCCCTTTTCTGCCACTAATTACAACCTCGTAAGGAAGCTTATTGATTGTTTTAATCCTCTTGCCCTCATTTTGGTGGAGTTTTTGTAAGCGTAACTTACATGTGGGACAATGCCGTAAGTGTGACTGTCACATTAGACAAGCTCTCTTTCCTTATGTGTTAAAAATGCTATAGATCTATTTCTGATTCACCTTCCTTTTACTGTTTTTCTCAAAACTCACATATCCTCCTATTAGCATGGACCAGGCGTGCCTCCCAGAGAGTAAAACACTGCGCCTCCTTGGTCTCACACTTTCAGCGGACTTCAAGTGGAATGACTATATCGAATCCATTGCTAAATCCGCTGCTATGAAAGTCGGTTCTCTGTGCAGGGCCCGGAGGTTTTTTCCGTCTGAATCTATCCTGCACATTTATAAATCTACCATCCGCCCGTGCATTGAATACTGTTGCCATATCTGGTCGGGTGCCCCTGGTATTCTCCTTAGGCTTCTAGACAAGGTACAGCGAAGGGTCTGTAATGTGATCCACACCGACTTAGCAGACCGCCTGCAGTGTCTCTCTCACCGGCCCGACGTGGCCTCCCTGTGTCTCTTCTATAAATACTTTCACGGCTTCTGCTCCGATGAACTTAGATTACTGGTGTCCCCTAGGTTCGAATTTGCACGAGATACTAGATTAGCAACTAAATCCCAACCTTTTACAGTGAAACCGATAAAATGCAACCGCAACTTCTACTCTAACAGTTTCTTTTCTCGCACTTCCCGACTGTAGATTTCTTTTCCACATGACGGCTTTGCCTGACGGCTACAATCTCCAGGAGTTTAAATGTAATGTCAATAGTCACCTCCTAACAAACTAACTTCCATTCTTTCAAACACTCTTCCCACCCACCCAACTATCTATCACCTCACTTCCGACATTTCCTATATCTAACCACTCTTCCTATTTACCTCCCCCTATGTAGCCCCAAGCGCAATAGTGGCAGTGGGATGCCTTGCTTGGGGTGAAATGATTAAAAAAATATACCGTAAATAATGTTCTCCATATCCTTTTTTAGAACCAGTGAAATGTCACATCTTTATATCTGAATAAATTCTCTCGCATTCATTGCCGTATATGACGGTGTATAATCCATGGAGGGTTCAGCCATTTCTCGTTATTTCTAACAAGATTTATTGCTTAATAATTTGGTTAACATTTGTTTAATACTTTCACCGAATCTAGCGATGCCACTGGTACGCAGAAGTTGTAGAGAATGAATATGATAAAGAAGACGAAGAATAAAGAGAAATGAGAATGGAAAAAATAAAAATATTAAAAGGATTTCAGAAAACAAAAGATTACAAATTACGTTACATATTTTTTTAAAAATTTGAGTTATCAGGAAAGCATAGAATCTGAATGGAGTTCCAAAGGTTGGAATTGCATGAAAAGAAACTGTTGGAGTACAAGTGGCTGTTGCAATTGAAAGGCGACTATCGCTATTCGTGTTCTTTGTTTTTGGGGCAACATATCTGCTCTCTTAATTTACGTACCACTTTTGTGTCTCTCTCCTCGGGCAGAGTGCGGATCCGTTGTATCTTTGTGGGAGTAAGGACATGCAACTGAGAAAAAATTTCTGAGAGTTCCCCGTTCCGGGAAAAATTGTCCAAAGACGGTGCCACGGAATTGTACCAAATCGGTGGTCACTCACGAGAACAGCGAGACCTGTGGTTCTTGGGGCTGGAATTTTTTACCCTTGCCCGTGCTCACAGGTTTGATCTCCCCACCTAAAAACTCTACCTCGTCTTAAAGTGGGGAAAGGGGTACATATCAATAGCTCTCTTCGCTTAAATGCAATAGAGGCAAGGTTTTAGTGTGCATTAGAGTACATATATATGAAGAAAATATTAATGAGAGAGAGAGAAAAAGAGAGAGAGATAATAATAAAAGAACAAAATTTAGGAAGGCGGAACATAACGATTAACATTGCATTTAAAACTATCGATAAATATGAGAAAAGAAGATATTAGCAGTGAACTTACGGATATATTTAACAATTAGAACTGTTATATAATGAAACCTATCCGTCTATGTAGAGCTGTGTTTAATTCCATAAAGTCTAACCCTAATAGAGTAATGTTGATCAGTACAATTACTATGTGAGCATTCATAGAAAAGTCCTTCGTGAATCCCCGTTACGGCAGTGGGGATGAGATTGAATGCCACATATCACATCAGGACCAATAAAAGTTTAGGTCTTTGGGGATATAGCAGAAGCACCAGACTGGATATGACAGACGTTTTCTAATAAATGTCGATTTATAAACATATAAAATATATTCTGGCAGGAAAATTTAACTATCATGACATAGGTAATCAATATTCATAACAGCAAACCTAGCAGTTGACATGACATTGGTATTTCTTGCAAGAATAAAATATGAGCCCGAGAATAGAGGTTAGTATCTGATATTAATAAATACACGGTTTAGATTTGGAAGCGTTAAATGTAACAAGCCGTTTCTTGACATAGTTAATAGCAGTGTCTTAATGTTTTCCATTTTATCTAATATTCATGAAGAAAGTATTATGATTTCCAACGGAGACATCATTAGTACAATGTTAAAAAATGATAACGAAATCCCAAACAGGAAACTAGAAATAAATCTTTACTTTACAAATAATTGGAGTGGATTATTTTAATATCTGTATTTTAATTTTTTTATATCTTATTTCTGTTGCAATAGAAATCATTTTCTTGGCTTGAATTGATTTCTTTAATTGATAATCCACTAAAACAAACCAATCTATTGTCAGTTATACTTCATCGTATATAAGCAGCAATCGATTCAATGGGGGTAATCATTAAGAAAAGTACTATTAATTTATAAAAGTTACCTCGATTTCAACTGTTTATAATTAAATTCTGTGATTTCCGTTATTCTGTCCGTCTGTCATTCCGTTTAAAATAGCCATACGAATCAAAATCAAATTTTGGGGAGAAATAGGGCACAAAAAACATTACTGGAGTATGTAGTTTTGTAGAATAAAATTTCATTAAGTTTTTGTGAATAATTAAAATGTTACTATTTAACAAAGAAAATTATTCTAATATTTGTAAGACAAATTAATAATTAAAATATCCAATACTTATTTAATAAAATGCAATAATGTTTTTTTGCATAGCTTTTCTTTAAGCATAGGCATAAGCAAATCCATTTTCCAGGTTGGCCTGGGTTTCCGAGAACTAAAAGCAAATCACAAGTAAAAAACGTTTCAAAAAGTTGGAATTAGTCTCTAGAAATGACTACGCATGTTGCCTGATAAAGATTAAGAAATCCTATGAATTTATGAATCGCCGTCAGATCGAAAAATAAATTTTCTTAAAATTTACTTTTTATTATGATGTCATAAAATAACATTAAAATAAAGAAATTATTAAACCGTAAAATATGATATTTGTCAATGTATTTTAACAAACAAGTGAGCTTATTCAAATTTCATCGATCGATTTCCTAAATTGATTGAAACGTCGAGATGTCAAGGCTTCAATACACGTCAGCAGAAATAATAGTTTACTAGAATTGAAATTATTTGTTAATTGAACCATTTCAGAAAATGAAGATTCGGTTTCCTCTTTTACTAAAGTTTGTTTTCGGACAGTTTTGTAGACAGGTCCCAAATGTGATCTTCTAAATGCTTTTAATAACATGTTTATTTGGAAAATTAATTGAAGTGATACTGTTTTCTTGAGGTTCACTGTGTGAGTATTCTAACATATCTGTAAAAACGCCATTCTTAATTTCACATACAACATAAATTATATTAAATTTTACATTCTTCCATTGGCCTATTATTCATTTTTTGCATTTTTTGGCATACAGGAAGTCTTCCGGCTTAGTCACATTTGTATCGATCCAAACCGTTGTTTACTTCTTTTTTTTTTTGAGGGGAGGGGTAAATTGCGTATGTCATTTTGTCTTCGTTCTCCAATTTCTTCGTTTTTAGTTTTCTCAAACATGGCTTCCAAATCGGCTTCAATTATTTGACTAGCCAGTGGCAGTTTTAGGGAAAACGACAGTCATCTTTTTTTCTTTCAACGTCTGACATTGATGACTCTATGAAGCTTAAATAATGCTATTAGGATCGGGTAATGTGCAGCCTTTCTGACTGTTTCAGTGAACAAAATCGTCAATATAGTCATGAATATAGAAGCATTGGTAACCGATAAAAATAATGAGAAACTTCTGTTTGTTAGATTCCATGCAGAAATGATATGTGTAAAAATGTAAGATTGTTTATTTCTATTACATTTTATTACAAAGCTGGGTTATACAATTTTATGTAGATATCAGTGATTCGTCTTTCGTTTATTTGATTTTTGTTTTTACTCTCTACCGTTTTCTTGAAAATGCTATAACTCTCAGATATTTCCTCATTTCTTCTAATTTGATTTATTACTTTTATTTCCCTATTATATGTATTGAGTTATTTTTCTTTGTATAAGTGCGTTAAGATTCTGTAGTGTCTACATTCACTCAATTAAGTGCCATCCGGGATACACGCTTTGACGATCATGTCTCGAAAGAGACATGTGTGACACGATAACTAGGCATATATATATTTTATTATAATAGATTAAAATAGAAAATGGTTAAGAATAGAAAATAGTTTAAAAACATATTTAACAAAAGTGAAAAAGAAGAGGAAAAAAATAAATAAATAAACGCTTTTTCTTTTATGAGGAAAATTGTGGAAGAGACAAGAGTATCCAATTACTGTTTTAAATCCTCCCGCTCTTCCGCTAAATATTTGACTCAGTGATTTAATGTGACAAAGAGATAAGTTCAGGAGATAAAAGTTTAGGAGGTGCGTTTCTCGAATGACCAGGTCAAAGGCTGTGTTTTGCTGTATCTTGACCACACATTAAGAATTTTCCGGCGGAAGCTTTATTAAGAAACAAAAAGAAGATAACTGAAATTTCAGACTTACAGTCGCCAATGTTTATCACCAGTGGTCTAAAGGATTTCCGGATTTCTGGATTCATTTTAAATAAATAGAAGTTAGTTAGTGAGTTTAAAGTGAGTTCAGCCCGGCGCGAGATTGAAGTAAGAATCTCCGTTTGTCTTGTTTCGGTCAGTTCGGATTTGTTCATCTGCATTAATTAGAGTTAGAGCTGTGTGTCACATTCGCCTGCCCCAACCGAAAAGGCTAGCTCTAGTTTAAACTAAATAAAGCATCCTTTCAACTCATCCAAGTTGTGGAAGTTCGTTCCTTATAGTTCAATCTTGTACCTCCAGCTTGAGGCTCCGACATTTTCAACAAACTCCCGGCAAACATCACAGCGTGAAGAACGGCCGCCGGAGAAATTGTTAGGACGGTCAGTTGGGGTGTTACACATGACTGACTCGGCAGAAGATTACTCCAACGTAGATTGCCATTACTTTCTGCGGTAGACTGGTTGCCAAACATGGATATAAAACCCAATCTGTTCTGTTATTTAACACATAAGTTTCGGGAAGAGATGGATTAATACAGGTCTCAAGAGTATTTTCGCGTGAATTAATTAAATGATTTCAACAGGAATTTGATATCGGCTTTTCGATTTCTCGTTACGAGCCGATACCCGATGCACTACAACAAACATCCTATATTCTAAATTACTGTAGCCTTTAAGTCTTAAAGCTAACTAAATTACAAAACACTGCAGCATATGAGAAAATATGACATTGAAATATTTCCATTTATTCTTTTAGCGTGTGGAAGGTACATGAATCTTCGGATTTCAGTGTCACATTTTTAGCCAGCAGTCTTCTTCAAATTCATTATTCTCACTCTATTTTAGGCAATTTTTTATTCGATGTTCTCGTTCTGATATTTTCGTACCGTTTTTCTATATATGCTGACTCTGATAAGAATTGTTCTCCGAATTTAATAAAAAAACAATAAACGCAATAATCATTACAATATTATTACTGTGTATGTTTAGTTTTTCATTTCCCCGTTGCTTACAACAGATTTCCTCTCGTGTTCTTTCCTGCTTTCTCTAGCTTAAAATGAGATAACACTTAATATATGTCCGATGTGTCTACTTAAACGTCGGCCGTATATTTATCACTCGTATATTTACAAAGTGACACCAATAGACATTTTCCATATGAAAAACCTAACAAAAACCAGTGAAAATCAGAAACTCGGGAGCACACAATCACACATTATCACAGTCATATACGCAAAAACAGATAAATATGTGTGTGCGTGTGTGATTGTGCGTGTATGTCATATAGGATTAGAAGAGTCTCTTTTTGACATCTTTCTTTATGATAACTGAAGGAGTTTGGGAAACGTTATACTGTGTATCAATGTTTGATGTGGTTTATAATCTCAAATATATACAGTCCGATTTTAGTTTTCTGACAGTCTAAATGCCCAAATCTGATTGGTTGTTAAATATCTTTATTTCTGATCGTCTTAATATAGTAGCAATCGTAAGATTGAAATATGGCAGAAATGCATATCCGAAAATTTTAACTCGACAGACATAGGTGAAGATCTATATCAAATTGGCGGTGGTTATTAAAATATGTTCACTCATGTAGAGACAATTTCTGAATTCGTTTTCGAATGCTATTTTAGTAGGCTCGAAAGGAAATTAAGAATGAGTATAAGGAAAAGACAACTAATATTACTAGTACATACAATGAGGAGTGGGGGCATAGAGAATCGGATAATTACAGGCTAGATAGTGGGAAAGAAAGAAAGAGAGAGGAAAGCAGTGTGTAAGATACATGACGGTCCTGACCAAGTAGATGGCAGAGAGGACTTGTGAAGTGTAACAGGATAAAGCGTGCTAAGAGCCACCAGGAATAGTGAGACGGAAAAAGCCATGATCGTTTATCTCTTGAAAAGACAAGTACAAAGAAGAAGAAGAAGAAGGAGAAGAAGAAGAAAACAACAACAACAAGTTTGTTGACACTCAATTCACAGAAGAATTGATAGTACTTATTTCAAATCAGAGTTCCCAACTGGAATAAACACCTGACCCACTCATGTAGTAGTATAGCGGGTATCTCTTCTCTTATTTCATTTGTAGTGAGGGGTAGTAGGATTCCGTAGTATGTTAACGGAATTTGGTCTTGTGGGAAGATAGTCCACTATAATTCGTAAATTTAAGAAAGGCAATTTTTGAGTGTAAAATAACATTTATACATATATACATTTCAATCAATGTTTTACAAAATAAGTAATGCTTGAAATAAAAGTTCAACGGAGGTAAAAGAGTTCATGGAAGGTATGATGATCTGAAAGAAAAGAAATGTTCATTTTCACGTTGCCGTTTCTAAGGTCAATGAGTCAGTGAGTTGGTTTGTGTGGAATGTCTTAGAAAAGGTCAGTTAGTACTTTGAGAACAAGGTGAGAAAGAAGAAGGCGAGCATAGTAGCATCTTGACATAGGTCAAGGAAGAAACTAATTATTATCTTCTCCTCTATCTGTGCCTGTCTGTCTTTTTGATGCTTAGTCTCTGCTTTTTATAACAGCATTTTTGGATCAACTGGCTCGTTTCAAATTTCTTCCTTGTATTTGGATGCGGGCCTCTCATTGGCTGATAATTAAAATTGGTAATTTGATCTTTGATTAATTTTTATCTTTCAACCGGAACATCTGCGCGGATCCGGATGCGTACGACGGTTTTTATTCATTTGACTTTTAGTTGTGAGAGAGCACACATCCGGTTCATCGCTTTTGTTCGGTCGGTATCACCACAGTAGACAATCTTGACTACCCAATGATCGTATTGACTTTCTTAGAAAATACAGTTATTAAGCTGTTCAGAAATAAATTCCGATTTTTGAATACGTGTACTAATGGACATATAAACTTTTAAAGGTTTCCATCAAGAAAGGATGATGACCCACTCTGAGGGAGCTTGCGTAGGTTGGTATGGTTACAATGGTTCCCGCTTAGCTACATTAATACTATCTTCCTACTCCTATAATCCCAGTGAACATAAGTGTAAGTGGTCTGGGGAGAGAAAGCAGGTCACAGTGTGTACCAGATATTAACAGAAAGTACTGAGTTTTTAACTGCATTCCGTTTCCTCCCTGTGAATTCTCACCTTACCCTCTATTCGACAGTTTATAACAGCTATTTATCCATGACTGGGCGCAGATGAGATAGATTCACACCATTCATAATAGTATTAGCACGTAAATCAATGGAATGAATTTAGCTGAAATTACTACCACGTTGCTTTAATGTGAGCCCCATAGTATTACTCCACCATGCCTTCGCATTAATAGAACTGAAATATATTACTCTTTCTTTTTTAATTATGATATTCAAATTATTAATCTAATATAAATCACTTTAAGAATTTAACTTAAGAAACACCATTTCTTAAATCCGTGGAAAAAGAAACGTGTTTATTTTTTTTTATCATGTTTTCATACTTGGTCTATAATGCTACTTTAATGATGCTAATCTTAAAATTAAAATTGCTAATTGAGGTTAAAAATTCACATTTGATAGGACAATACGGAGCTGGTTTTAGCATAAGAGATACGACTCGTGAAGATCAAAGCGTTAGAAAACGTTTATTAGCAATGGACAGTCATCGTCTGAAGACTAGTCAGATAAAACCTACGCCAAAATGTCGGACAATTATTTTAGATAATGTGTATTAGAATTTCGACAATATCGGATCTTGTCAAGAAAATGAGCATGGTGAAAAATTTATTTCTTTACGGAATTGGTTTTTTGATAAAAAATGTATAATTTGGGATCATTTGTTTAAGTGATCGATTATGACAAAGTACACGAACATATTCCAAAAACCATCCGGGTACTGTCTTGTAGTTCTTAATTGACGTTATCAATTACAAGTTTCCTGAATTTAATCACAACATCACAGCCGAAGTTTACTGGGAGCAACGGGATGAAATGAAAATATACAACATATGACCAGCATTAATTAATCGACGAGGGTCCATTTTACTTACTGACAATTCTTGGCCACACGTTGAGAGGATGACACTTCAAAAGCTTAGCGACTTGAGATATGAAATTTTCCACATCTATCATATTGGCTAGATCTCTAGCCCACTAACAATCAATATTTAAAACTCTTGACAAATTTTAAGGTAAAATATTTGCCTCGTAAATAAGATGCTGACCTGCGTTCAATTATTAAATCATAGAATATATTATAACTTAATTGCAGAAACATATATATGTTTAGTTTTCATATTAGACAGATTTCAATACTGTTTCCTTACTAGCATAAGTGTTGATTCTTTAATCGGTTATTTTTCGAACAACCTGTTATAATAGTTTCCCCTTGCATTGTACTTGATTTTTTTTTTTATCGAGTGTTCCTTCTCTAAGAATGGTTGAGTCTCACAGTTAAAATGAAAAAAATATCACGTATATTCAGCAAATCAAAAATAAAAATAATTTTTGAAACCAACGAAACCAAGAAAAATTGTCTTAACATATTTTGAAATATTTCTTCCAGGAAAAATTCAGTCTCATATGTCAAAAAGAAGTACATTAAAGTTTAAAGCAGTTTTATGCCGAAGTAATAAACACAGGTTTACATTAATGATTAATTAAAATAAACTAGACAAGGAGAAAACATAAACTGATGGAATAAGAACGAATCAACTAAAAAGTATATATTAAATATGTAATCAATGATGTATTTGATGCATAGATGCATGCATTTCAAACAAGTAATTGAGACCAATTGTATTCTATGCGCAATGCAATAAACTTAACGTCATTAGGATATTCGATGTTGACTGGGTAAATAACAGTAACGATACCAGCACAAAGTAATATTCATAGATATAAATACTGATATTATACTTCAAGTGCTAAAGAATATGTATAGTAAAGCTTATAGGATACAAATCCTATATCATCCAAAAGTTAACTAAATCACAAAATAAAATTGTACACCAGCAAAATCGGATACAAACAACTAAAATCATTTTGGAAAAAACTACCGTAAGGTAAATTTCACAAGTCAGTGTGAAAAGCAAATTTTGGATTCTGATTGGATAGGAAATCGAAAATTGATATACGTCGTCACCCAAATCTATAACAAGTAGCATTATTGCTCAGCATTTCATGAATATATTAAAGCAATGAGAATAAAAGTAACTATAATCTTTTGCAGAATCAATCAAACCACATCGACATCAGAATCTCAATGTGTTTAAGTTTATTTTTTTATCCGACATCACTCTAGGGTCCGTTTAAATTGGCACTTACTCTTTTTTTATAAATTTAAAATATAGTTCTAATCTTTAATTGTGCACAGCAAATATTCTATTTGAATATGTTTGAAACTTTCCAAACTTTCAAGCTAAATCAAGTAAATAATATATTTAATCAAAGCTGTCATATATTTAGGCAATATTAAACAAAAACGTGCCGAGACCATAGTCGGAAATTGTTGTGTTGACGGAAAGCATAAGTTTTTGCTTGACAGAAACAAGAAAATTTGATTTTCTCCATGAATGCCTAGATTTAAATTAAACGTGTACCTCCTATTTAATTTATTTGATTATAATTGTAAGCTATAATTATTTAAGTTTATTTGTTCCCTTCAATATTCTGAAAATTATCAAAATTTTCATATTCAGGTTTTCATGTATTACACTGGATTCATTATTTTACCATTGACATTGTCAGATTAATCTATCACACTTCTTACTCGTGGGACATTCTTCCCGATTCTTGCTTCCAAGTCAGCTTTGAGTTTCGAAATTCAAATGCAGTGTTCATGAGAATGGTGTGGTGTATTCATTCTCATTCTTTTACTTTTATCGTTTCTTCTCAAATTATTCATTGCGTTATAAGAAGCAATTTAAAAGCAGTAGTAGCAATATATCGAAAAAGAGGTGTCAGATTTTAAATTAAAGCCAGGAAGATATGACTTTTTAAAAAGTGAATCAAATCTTTTACTTTAGGTCAAATATCAATTTTATTCGCGGAATTCGAATATCGCAAGTGTGGCGTTTGACAAATTTTTACTATATGGAAGTATGCTTTCTTTAGTTTACAGTAAAATAAATAACTCTAGCTGATTTAGTTATATTCAGGTATTTTACAAGTAATTCAATCAATTATAACCTGTACTTTCTGGGCGATTAGACATATTATACTGGAATTCGGATTTAATAGTTCCGTGTGGTGTCCCTCTCGCTAGTTTGAAAATACATTCCGTTTCTTCCAATCTAGCAGATATCGATCCCATCTCTTCTCCAATTGTTTCGTCGAGGTAACTTCATTCCCTTAGCCAGACAGCACAACCTAAATGCGGTAAATGAGTAAAGATTTATAGGCGGTCACAATAGAACGAAATATATAAAAAAATTCATATTTCGCGGCTATATAAAAACATAAAAAAGATAAGCGTACTGAACAGATATGTAATAATAATCCTTCAATAGGGCGATGAATTTTGGACAATCTTCTCAAATATTAAGAAGAGACTTGAAGCAACGCAAATCTGGAAAGTAAGGTATCCATGTCTAATAACTGTTATCGTTTTATCAAGTGTTAATGGGTTACTTATTCCTAATATATTGTATAAATAGTCTGTAACACATTAGCTTTACTACGCCATTATTTTTCTTTTTAATTTCTATGTGCTATCATTTTTACATGTGACTGCTTTAAAAGCTATCAAGTGAGGTGGTGTCTTTTATTTAGGAAGTAACAGTTTAGCTCAGTTTCACTCGGGTAGTTTAAGAAATAATAAGAATAAAAAACATGAATGTACATAGTAAATACTTACACAAATTCCACTATCGTTACTTTTATAGATATAGATAACAATGTATTATGTCTCTACTGGACTAGGGTGGGAGTGGGACTGGCAACATATATAGATATAGTTGATATAACTTGTGGTGATCGATTCTATATTATAATCAGCACATAAACTGATCACTGACTTTTTTTGGTGATAATATATATTTTTCTACCCCTAATGTTGGCTTTCTAAAAATTTTCAAGGGGTCGTTAGTGTTCTAAAATTTTGATCTACAACTGAGCGCAACTCCCATCGTGCTAGACCGCACAATTCAGACGCTGTCGAGTTTATCAAACAAACAAATATTTACACAACGTCCACCCTTGTCACTTTTATTGAGTAATGTGTTAGGATTCGACATAGCGGCTCGACTACAGCTACTTCCCCACCGACGAGATATGGCCTCCCTTTGTCTGTTCTATAAATACTTTCATGGCTTCTGCTCCAACGAACTTAAGTCACTCGTGCCTCTGCAACAGGTGTTTACTCGTGCAACCAGATTGGCAACTGGGTCCCACCCATTCACTGATAGATTAACCAAATGCAGACGACAATTCTACTCCTGCAGCTTCTTCTCACGCACTTCCCGCCTATGGAACTCGCTTCCATATTCTTGCTTTCCTGACGGCTACAACCTCCAGGAATTTAAATGCAATGTCAATACTCATCTATTAACCACTTGACTCTAGTTCTTTCTCCACCCTGTATATCGTTTCCTTTCTCTCCACCTTTGCAACTGTCATCACACCTGCATTCCCATCCTTCTCTTGCAGCTTTCTAACTGGTTCCTCTTCCTCTTCACTCTCTTCTGCTTAATCTTTTTACTCTTATGTAGCCCTCTGCACACCAGTAGCATTACCGCCTTGCTCGGGTTGATAAGATTAAAAAAAATGAATAAATGTTCTTTGTTTTTTTATTCTGTAGCGCTAGTCTATGACGTTCGGAAAAGTGTGATGTCTGTCCATCATATACGGATCATCCGCTAGAAACTAATTTTACACATTGATCTGAGAAGGCCGCGATATGCTATTGACAGTTCAAACTAAACTGAGTGGGTAGGTTGCCCTGCATAACATACATATGCATTCTATTGATATATACTCCCCGCTGTAGGTTAAATACTGCTTTGTTTTATACTGATTTCAATCACATTTCATTATCAAAATTAGATTAAGAAAAGAGACTTGAAAGAACACAAGTTTTATTCATCAGAACGATGCTGAAAAAAGTATGAACGGAACATACAAACAATGGCGATGATTTCGAGAAAATGGAAACCTATAGGACAGCTATAGTTAACACCAGAAAAAGACAATTAAAATTTCACTAGTACATAATGTGGAAAAGAGCCTTGGAAAAATTCTCTCACAGGTTATATTAAAGGCAAGGTTGAAAAAAGAAAACAGGTTTTGCAAATAACTGATAGAAAATAATTTAGCCGAACGCCGATAGAAAACATTTACTAAGATCTACAGTAAACAGTAGTTTGTGGAGAGCCATGGTTGATCACATCCTGAATAAGCATTCACACATAAAATAAGAACTACACAATATTCGTTGGATTCTTTTACAAATCAATCATCCGTCTGTGCATAGAATATGGCCATCATACATGGTCAGGCGCCCCTACTGTTAATCTCAGTGTTCTCGACAGGCTACAAAAGAGAATCTGTAATGTGATAGGTTCCAAGTTGGCAGCTCGATTCCAGCCAATTTCTCACCGGCGGGATGTGGCCTCCTTCTGCCTATTCTACAAATATTTTCATGCCTTCTGCTCCGACGAACTGAAGTCACTGGTGCCTTCGCCACAAGAATTTATTCGTGCAACAACACTGGCAACAACAACTAACACATTTACAGTTAAATCAGCAAAATGTAGAGGACAATTCTACTCCATCCACTTCTTTTCTCGCACTTCCCGCTTGTGGAACTCCCTTCTATATACTTGCTTTTCTAACAGCTACAACCGCTAATAATTTAAATGCAATGTCATTACTCATGTCTTATCCACAAGACTCCAGTCTTTTCTAAATCACACCGTATAACTTGTATTTTCTCTTTCTCTGTACCTTCGCAAATCTTACTAAACCTGTAATCATTCTTCTCTTGCCCTTTCACTGAGACCCCCTGTAACTGTTTCGACTTTATCTTTGCTCTGCTCCTTTCTAAACATTTGCTCTTATGTAGTCCCCCGCGCATCAGTGGCGGTACCGCTTTTCTTCGAATGAAACGATTAAAAACAAAACTGAATTCTGTCACATAAGTGCAATACGTGATACACGCTTCGGCGACCATTTCTCTTTTAATCAATGACTTACTAGGCAGAAGATAGTGTCATTTTTCCTGTGGTAGACTGATTGACAAACAAGACTACAGAACCCATTCGGTCTTGCTATTCAATGAAGAAGAATGATAGATTCCTACGCTTCCCAAGAGTATTTGTGCGAAAGGGAATGCAACAAATTTAACGTGAATACGAACTCGGCTCTCTGATTTCGCATTCAGTCAGTTAAGTGCCATACGCGATACACGCTTGGGCGATCATGTCTCGAAAGAGACATGACTGACTGGGCAGAAGATTATCCCGCAGTAGGTTGCCATTGCTTTCTGCGGTAGACTGGTTGCCGACCAAGGCTATAGAACCCAATCTGCCCTGCTATTTAACCCATAACTGGAAGGAAGAGACGGATTAATACCTTTCCCAAGGGTATTTGCGCGTAAGTGAATACAATGGTTTCAACTGGAATTCGAACTCGGCTCCCCGGTTTCTCGTTCCGAGCCGATATCCACTGGACCTCCGCGATTTCGCATTACCAAGCCAATAACAATTACAGACAACGCATATTACTATGGTAAAAATCAGCAGAGCGGCTTGAAATTTATTCATTAATACGAGGTTCTTGCGAGAGAGAATTTCCCTTTTTCCCGATAGGAAATTGATTACGGTCGAGGCATTGAAAATAATTTTTAAATTATATTTTTCTGTGACATATGTTACGGACTGAAAATATAATCTCATTAGAAATATACCGTTCATATTTGAGAGTTTTTGACATTGTCCGTTCTTTTCAAAAGATAATCAAGAAATCATCTGCTTAAAATAACAGACTACGAAAAAGGATAACATATATAAAGAAGAGTTGCCGAATGGAGACTTAAAAGAGGGAGGTATACACATGATTGGACGACGTTTTCTGGCTAATCAAAATGGATGCGTATAAATATATCCATAAGCGTGTCAGTGAATGCTTGCACAATAATAAGCAAAAGCCTGCCTAGAGCAGAGGCGAGCATTGTTTTGATTGAAGAAATGAAAACATTAGATTATCGTTTGGTGATATAAAAATTTCCCCGGAAGAAAAAAATCGATTTCTGAACTTCAAAGTAAACCGAACCGAAAATAGAAAAATAAAGGAAAATGAGGAAAAAAAAAAGAATTCAAATTATATTGATGCAAGAACGTTACTCATATATTATGTTTATATTTTCTCTTAATATTTTTGTCAGTGCTGTTCTTCATTTTGGTGATACCACAAGCAAAACACGTGAAAACCTAATGGTTCATCTTTGCAATTTGCGAACTGAAACGTATTTATTTTGCATAGATTTAAATTGAAATCATTTACAGTTTTAAAAAAGTTCTCATATCCTTAAAATCTTTTTCAATCTTGATGGAAAATAAAAAACATAGAGTATGTGGCAATGTTAATAACGTTATTTTCTATTGTCAACGTTTATTCTATTTGAAAGAAAATATGAAAATTATGTTTTACTCAGAATTTGTGAAATTTCGAAATATTTTTCCCCAAGGATAAATATGAAACGTTCTCCGAGGTTAGGTATGACATTTATTTTAATTCTTGCTGTTCTTGAATATTTTCAGTGATGTAGTTTCTGTTATTCAGTAAAGTTATTTGCGAATCTGTAGCAACAGTCCACAAGGTACAAAATGTACTCTTTACCAGGACGCATTAACATCACCTGCTTAAAAGATATTTTAAGGCATTGACATTTGAAGGCAGTTGAATACGACGTCTGTTAAAAAATTATAGAAAATTTTGTCCTGGTAATGGAGTTAAAATATGCAGCTAAGTATTGAGCTACAAAAGATAGGCCTTGTACTCCGCCGCGCATGTATACTAAATAAGTCCTTCCTGATTTATAGCAGTTTTTGGAAAGAAAAATTGTGTAGTGCATAGGCCTTTCAGCACTCCGAAGCGGTTCGATCTCTAACGATGACTGGAGTAGCAGCTTTATGCCAAGCATTGCACACCTATTATGGACAACCACTAGGCTCCCTAGATCGCACCCTAGCGAATGTTTCATTTTCTATTTCTATGTATCATGTCCCTTCAGGACGTAAACTATCATAGCCCTCCACGTCTCCGTATCCCTGGTAGCACTTATCCGGCTTTCTCCTGTTACCCCACACTCTGCCATCGACCTGCTAAGGCCGTTCAAATATGTTACCTGCTGCTTTTTTCTGTCTCTCATTCCTCTATCCTACCCGTGAGTATCAAATACTCCAAGTCTTCTTTCCACACACATGTTTCAAGATCTTCAGCTTTTTTCTACTGATGCTGGGTATTAATTTCCTTATCATTTCCATCCTTTCTTAAACCTCACCTTTGCTCTCACGCGCGATCCATGGTATTTGCAGCATTCTTTTGTAGAACCAATTTTCAGTTGCTTCAAGTTTTTCCTTCATCTTTGATGATATTGTCCAGCATTCACTGCCATATTAAAGGACAAATGTTACATAGCAATCCAGTACTCTCTTCTTTGTTTCTAGCGAAGTTTGTTCTTCTGGAATGTTCTTTGACCATTCCATTTATCCTCAGGATCTTAGTGTCCCACTTTTCGTCTTCCGTTAGAACACTTCCTAATTAGTTAAATCTTTGTACTTGCTTGATTTTAGTATCCCCAAACAGTAATACGCTTTTTGGACGCTTTCGTTTGATGATGACTATAAATTCTGTATTCTTTCCAACAAAGAAATACCACTTCAAAGGAACAATTCTTCAAGAAATCTATTCTAAATATCAGTTAAATGCCATACGTGAAACACGCTTGGGCTATCAAGTCTTGAAAGAGACATGCCTGACGAGGCAGAAAATTATCACGCAGTAGGTTGCCATTGCTTTCTGCGGTAGGTTGGTTGCCAGCTAAGGCTATAGAACTGGAAGGAAGTAACGGATTAATACCTTTCCCAAGGGTATTTCCGCGTAAGTGAATGTAATGAATTGAAATGGTATTTGAACTCGGATGTGCGTTGTGGTGCAGAAGATATCCGCTCAGAACGAGAAATCGGGGAGCCCAGTTCGAATTAGAGTTGGATTCCTTGCATTCACTTACACACAAATACCCTTGGGAAAGGTTTAATCCGCCTCTTTCCTTTTAATTAATCAGCAATAGCGTAGAACCTAGCATAGTGCCTTGAGGGACACCCGCGTTCGTATGGTAGTTTTGGGACGCTTGTATGTTTAATACTACCTTCAATGTACGATTAGAGAGAAATGACTGGATTAGGTCATACAGATATCCAGTGATACCATAACTCTGCAGTTTGCGTTGAAGGCCAGCATGCCAAATTCTCTCGAACCTTTGCCTTGGAAATATCCAAGGCAAAGGTTCGTGCGTCGCCATGCTTGTGGAGAGCCTGGTATTTATACTCGGTGATGGTCGTTAGGATATCTGTAGTAGATCTGGTGAAGCGGAAACCATACTCTTTGTCCGAGAGGAGTCTGTTGGCTGTGAGATGCTGGACCACCTCGGCGTTTATAACGGCTTCGAACACTTTGCCAAAAATCGGAAAGAGGCTTATAGGACGGTAATTGGCGGGGTCGGAGGGTTCTCCAGTATACTTAATTATAGGAACTACAGAGGAAGACTTCTAACAGGCAGTAAAGCAAAATGCAGATAGACAGGAGTTGTAGAATTTAGAGAGGACAGAGAATTTTTATTTTTATTTTTTAATAATGTTTCATTATTTTGCTTAATTTTAATTTTAATTTTTAATTTTAATTTAATTTAAATATATTTAAATTTAAATTGTATGCCAAATCTTGCTAAAAAAATTTTTTTCTATAATATTTATCCCAATTATTTAAACCAAAAACCGCTACGTTATATTTTCAACACGGTTGTTGCAACTTCCCTTGTTTCTATGGACACAGACTGTTTCTTTTTTCTTTTGCTTTTTCTTTTCGTTTCTTTTCTTTTTTTTTTAGCCTACTTTCCTGTCAACCACTTAAACTTAAGTTAATAAATATAGATTTCTGGTGGGTTTACATATGTATAGTATAATAGTATTATTATTCAGGTGTTAATGAAAGCAGAGATCAATGTATGAACACAACTGTATATATATATATATATATATATATATATATATATATATATTAATCATTTCATCAAAGACAAGGCTGTTTTACTGCGGCTGTTGCGCAGAGGGTCACATAGAATTAAAGTGATGAGAAAGAGGTGTTAGTTATAGGGGATGTCAGAAGGAGGGTAATAGACGGATGAGAATACCAGTATAATGTGAGTGGAGTGATTTGAGAAAGGAGCGGGAGAAAGAATGCGAGTCACTGAGATAGGAGATTTCTATTGACCTACATTTAAATATTTGAAGACTGTAGCTGTTGGGGAAGCAAGTATATAGAAGTGAGTTCCACAGACGGGATGTACGAAAAAAGTAACTGTTAAAGTAGAAATTGCGGTTACATTTTATCGGTTTCACTGTAAAAGAGTGAGACCGAGGTCCTAGTCTAGAAGCTTAAGAAAATTTATACATAGGGGGCACACGTGAAAATATTTGTAGAAGAGACAAAGGGAAGCCACATTACGTCGGTGAGAGAGTGACTAGCTGAGCTGCCAAGTCGAGATCGATCACATTACATAATCTGTGTTGGATTTTGTCAAGAAACCAGAGTTGAATAGAAGGAGCACCTGAGCAGATGTGGCAGCAGTATTTAATACACCTTTGAACGGTGAGATTTATATATGTGCAGGATGGATTCTAACGGAAAACTTTCTGGCCCTGCACAGTGAACCGACCTTCTTAGCAGCGAATTTAGCTGTAGATTCGATATAGCCATTCCACTTGATGTCTGCTAAGAGGCGTAGTGTTTTGCTCTCAGGGAGGTTAGCCTGATTCATGCTAATGTGAGATAGGAGCGATTGTCTATGATGACTAATAGATAGCAGCTTGCTTTTGGAAGCATACAATTTGCAAGCCATTTCTTACCCCATTCCACTACAGATTAGAGGTCCTTCTCAAGCTCGGCAACGAGATTAGCTTTGTCAACCTCAGTAGATTTCTGGTCGAGGCGAGAGTAAACGCTGGCGTCGTCAGCGTATCTACTTATTTTGGATCGTATTACATCAAGCAGATTGTTAATATAGACCATGAAAGGCGTAGGATATAGAGTAGAGCCTTGAGAGTCACCTGCATTCGTATGGTAGTAATGGGAGGCATGTCCATTCAATACTACATTCATTTTGTGATTTTAGAGGAATGACTGGTTTAGTCATTATATACCATAGCTCCGCAGCTTTCTTAGAAGGCCAGCATGCCAAACTCTATCAAACGCTTTTGAAATATCCAGGGCAACATTTCGTGTATCGCCATTTTTGTCGTGAGCCTGGTCTATAAACTCAGTGATGGTCGTTAGCATACCAGCAATACATCTGGTGAAGCGGAAACCATACTCTTTGTGCGAGAATAATCTGTAGGCTGTGAGATGCTGAAACACCTCGGCGTTGATAGTAACTTCGAACACATTGCCAAATATCGGTAGGAGGCTGATAAGTCTGTAATTAGCGAGATCCGAGTGTTCTTCAGTATTCTCAAATATGCATATCATTCTTTGCATATGGCATAAACCGGTGTTTCATGGGTTATTCAGTCATCAGGTACATATTTCACACTGACAATTTATTAGGTTTGAATGTAACTACTCACGATTTTCATGTGAATTAAATCCTACAAAGTTAAGTTACTGCAAAATTAAAATTTAAATATTCTACAGTTAAATGTCGCTAAAAATTAAAAATTAGAAATTAGAATAAATATAAAAAATAAAAAAATGCAGGGAGAAGAAATCAAAAGGGCGTAAATCATGAGGCTTTAAAATGTAATTATTTAAATATAGCATTTAGAAATGATATATATATATATATATATATATATATATATATATATATATATATTATTTCAACCAAAGCTGGTGTACAGTGGATTACAGGGAGAGAAAAGAGAGGGTACAGCAGGCATTAAAAAATAGCGAAATAATGAACGCGATTCAAGAAGATAAAATTTGGAATTGACGTTACATTTAAATTGTGGGTGATTGTAGCTGTCAGTAAAGCAACTAAAAGGAAAGGGTTTCACAAACGGAAGTGCGAAAAAGAAACTATTCAAGTAGAAGTGAGGGATCTATATATCTATTCCAACCTTACATTGGTGGAACCTAGATATCAAACATGCAGCACGCTTAAATTCACGTGAGCACCAAGTGAAAAGTCTCCTCAGAGCACTTTCCATGTAAATGCTTGTAGAAAATATCGTGTTTGTTCTGAAAAGAGAAGCACTAAACTTTATAAAAGATAGACAGTGCGGCGTAGACAATCACATTTCATATCAAAGCTAATGAGAAATAAACATGAAATAGAAATACCGTCGTAGAGATTTACGGCTCATAGTCAGTCTAACGCTCAGATTTGCTCCTCAGGATAATATTTTCGTGATTTTTGTAGAAAAATTTGTCAATATTGACTCGATGGAAAGCTGAGAAGGCAGTAAAAATAAAAGTAAGTGCAAGATGCTCCTAGACATAGACACCGGAGCGAGAAAAGTTTATCCAGTTAGTGTAAATAAAATGTTCAGTTTAAAATCTCTAAAAGGTATGATGGTACAAATTGAAAAAAAATTAGAGAACTACAGGGACTAAAGCTTGCATAAAACCAGGATACTTGAAGCCATTTGTTCGTCCGTAATAATATAAATAATGGCGATCGACATTTTTCTTTGAGTTGACCGAAATGTTGACCGAAATATATTTGTGAATCATGCTTTTTTGGCCTATTTTAAGCAAGAGAGAAATAATCTATACTGACAAAACGCGATATGATTTGGAGAAATGAACTTGAATTTCAGATTCAGTGTAAAAATAGCCCATAAACATATGCGCATTACCCAACATCATTTAGGTCTAAAAAGTTTCGACCGGTGTGGTATGTCCTGATTCTGCAAATTCAGGCAGAAATTGTCTTGATACTTTCATGTGTCAGCCATTTTCCTAGCGTGAATGCGTGACTTCTATTGGAAGTTTTTAAAAGATTATATCGATTAATTAGTTGGTTTGATCTTTACGCTTCACCCATGATGTGCAAGCTAATTAAAGCCAGAACTATTTTTTAGATTATAAGTATTATATTTATCGAGAAAATAAGGCTTTAGTAATAAAAGTTTGATTAATTATTCTATAACTGGGATGTAGACGGGAATTTATAACTTTCCCAAGGGTATTTGAGCGTAAGTAAATATAACGGACCTTACAGGAAACTGCATTGTAGCTTCCTTGTTATTATAACAACACATCGGCTATTGTTCATTCGGCTTCTTTCCAAGTCGATTTGTGTTCTCTTCAAGAAATCTAGAACATAATTTTGTATTTAATCTAAGTAGTAATAGTTTGTCATTCTGGTAGATTTCTTTAGGTTTATGTTATCTTTTACGCTTTTAATAATGTTAGATATCATTTGTACTACAAAGCCCATTCTCTATGTCACCAAAAGCACGAGCCAACAATTTATTTTATGAGACCATTTTTATGCAGGAGGAATATTGAAATTGGACCCAGTAAACTTGATATTCTTATTTTCTGTCAGCTGTCTATTCACATTTGACATTCTTCGATCGCTTCGGTGATGCTTATCTATCAATATAAATTTTTCAATACTTTTACAGTAAGCCGAAAAATATACAGGGATCATTCAGTTTAAAATTCATTTAAGAACTCTCATTGGTTATTGAATTAATGATCCGGCTTCGCATGCTTTTTTGTTTCATTTTCCAGTATCTTATACATTAATTGCACCACGGAACATTTTCGTAAGAGTGGGTGATTACTTCTGCTCATTAAACCCAGAAGCGTTTTGGTAAACAGGTTATGTAATTTACATTCTGGTGAAAGATACCCTGCATAATATTAACCCTCTAGGGCCATTCGTATCATATTTGATACAGTATGAAAACAAGCCTTGAAAGAAATATTTTCCTAAAAAAATCTTTAAGACAAATATTTTATAAATTTAAAATGAATGCAGTACTGTCTGCTCAGTCAATGAATACCAAATGTTTCCTAATAGGAAAATACCAAATGTTTCCTTATAGGGAAATACCAAATGTTTCCTTATAGGGAAATACTGTATCAAATATGATACGAATCGCCCTAGAGGGTTAATAGAAATTCACAGCTCTCAGAATATACCCTTTAATAGTGTAGCGTTATAAATTAAATTATGGCATAAACAAATTAAATAATAGATTATCACAGTAGTGACAAGGGGCAAGTATATGTTTTTGGCTTAAGGAAAAATATTAAAAAAATATTATTGACAGATAGACATTTTTGAAAAGATTCAAAAAAATTTAATTGTAAAGGAAACAGCAGACAGAAAATATGTTTATTAATAATTTTACACCGAGAATGACAATACGTTCACAAGGAAGCAAGGAATTACAAGTAGTGATAGAGAAAGAGAAGACGTTATTGAGGTAAAATAAGAATCAAAGAATATGCTTCAAGAAGGATGACGATGATAATTGATGTTCTGTTTATTCTTTTGAAGATTGTAGCTGGCATAGAATGAAGAAAATTATAAGAATTTCACAGGCGAGAAAGTAAATTATTAGAATATAATTTACGGTTCCATATAGCTAATACAACTTCATACGGTGCGATCTAATTGCGAATCTAGAAATACGTTTCCTTATATTCGGTCGATGTAAAAAGAGGAAAGTTCATTATAATAATTTTCATGGAATATTAACAAAAAAGACGGAAAGAAGCCACCACACAACAGTGTGAGTTATCTCAGGTCAGAATCTGTTATGTTACAGTCGTTTGTTTGGATAATGTCGAGAATCATGTGACATATAGCAGCAGAACTAGAATAAATATGACACATATTCAGTGTACAAAGAAATGTTGCAATTATGAATGTGCAAGCTGATTATACATTGTAATACAGTGGATATCGGCTTAGAATTTGACATCAGGTAGCCGATTACCATTTTCAGTAGAACTGCTTGTATCCACTCAATTGCAAATACCCTTGGAAAAGGTTTTAATCTGTCTCTTCGCTCTAGTTATGGGATAAATAACATGGCAGATTGGGTTCTATAACCTTGGCTGGCAACAGTCTATCACAGAAACTAGAGCGGGATATGCTTCTTCCTAGTTAATCATGTCTCGAAAGAGACATGATCGCCCAAGCGTGTATCACGTATTGTACTTAACTGACTAACTGAATGCGGATGAGTGTGGATGTGCAATGGCTATTGAATCGGAAAGAGAAATCAGAGAGTTTATTTGGACTTCTAGAAGAATATATATTAATCCATCTCTTCTCGTTCCAGATATTGGTTGAATAGTAGAACAGATTGGGGTTTTGTTGTAAATTAGTTTTCGCACTGAAAGTTATAACCGTGCTATGTCGTTTGCTAATCGACTTAACGTACCCAAAATGTTACAAACTTGGTAATCTTCCACTGAAGCTGACTGCCGACTAATATCAACTGCCTAGAAGTTCTACTAAACTCCAATAAATGTCTAAATAACTCCCATGAACTTCCCAAGAACTTCTTTTGTTAACTTCTTGTTAACTTTTATCAATATATGAGGGAGAGTCCATTATCTGAGGAATACGTGTGTTTCACCATAACAGTTTTATAACCTAGTTAGCCACCCAGGCTACTCCAGAAAGAAATGACAATTAAATTTGGAATATCCTCGGGAAAATCATGGATTGAAAGAGAAATAATCACGTAAACTTGTGTCACGTATTACATTTAACTGACTAACATGGAAATCGATTCTGGCGAGAAAATCTTTTACAATGCCAGTGAACCAACATCTCTTGCAGCAGTCGTTTTACTATAGCTGCATCAATCCAGTTTCATTTTTATGCGCTTAATGGCAGACCACTAATGTTCACAATGATTTCGAAATACTTGATATACATTTTATTCAACGTTAAACAAGATTTTAACACTTTAATATTTTAATGATAGGGAAATATTAAGACAAACCAATGAAAACATGAGTGAAACGTTTTTTTAAACTAGTCTAAACTAGCAAAAGACAAGAAAGTCTGCAAAACAAAAAGATGGCACATTTTTGTTAAAACAGACGACGGAAAGTGTAACACCGAGATCTAAAGGCGAATTGACATGACGAAGGACGCTTTCCAGTAGCTGAGTAGAGTATTAAAAGACAAGAAAATGTCAAATGAAATAGAAAAGAGAGTAGTGGATTGCTCTGTAATCAATATGGCATTGAATATGCCAAAGATGAAAGCGTTTCTAAAGAAAGATGCTGCAGTATTGAGTATGGGAGCAATGATGAAGTTTTAAAAAGATGGAAACGAAAAAGAAATTAATAGTTAGCTTCTGGAAGAGACAGCTAAAGTTTATGGGACATGCAATGAGGAAAGAGGGCTTGAATAACCTGTTACTAACAGGCCAAATAGAGGGTAGGAGAGACAGGAGAAAACAACGATTAACGCACTTCACTGACTTGAAAAGGTGGATGGCAACCAGAGGATGAATGCTAAGGGACACCAGGTATAGGGAGACATGGAAAGCCATAGTCAACTAGGTCCTAAAAAAAAGACACATAGAAGAAGAAGAAGAAGAAGAAGAAGAAGAAGAAGAAGAAGAAGAAGAAGAAGAAGAAGAAGAAGAAAATATATTTTTAAAGAATAATTTAAATGTTTTTAATCATGTACGAATTTCGTTCAAAACATATAGGCAGCCCAATTTCCCTGCGATGGATATATTTTCGTCCAAATAATGTAAAAATAGAATAACAATGATATCTTATTTTAACAGATATATTTATCAAAACTTGCACAAAAGTATCTTGAAATAGGAATGAGTAAATTTATTCAATGAAATCGCCATTACTTTTAACCACGACCTGCTTCTAGGAGCTCTCGTTGATTAAGCTGGTGAATGCTGTCAGAATCCTGGATTTCAGTTCATCGCTAGTGTTACAGGTAAATTTCTTTCTGTTTTGCACAACTGCGCTTGAAATGTAATATTCAAAAGGTTTGCAGTCAATGGAATAGTTTACCAGATGTAAGTGTTGACGAGGTCGCAGGCTGTGTTCTCCCGCTTGTGAGACATAACGTCTTCTCTCTGCCACCATCTTGGTCCACCTCTTCAAGGCATTTGTCGGACTCCATTTTCAGTTTATGGCCCCCATCAACAAATCCGAGAGACTTTTTTCTTCAGAACAATTAGATTCAGTTTTACGAGTTGCTGTACCTTCGTAATCACCATTAGACTCATTGATCTCTTTCCGAATTCTCCACACTCTCTTCAGAAAGTCACCCAAACACTTTGGAATGTTCGTATTGGTACATTTAAAGCAGTACAATATGCTGTTTTCCAGTTTTCTGGCAAATTGTATTTCGTCAAAGTGCTCTATTCAAGAAGACGGTGCCCACCTGACTCTACTATACTTTACAGTTGACAAAATGAAAACGAACAACTCGCATTATAAAAAAATATAAACTGGTGACAACTTACCCATTGCACGCTATATTGATCATATATATAGCCGAATAATATAGTCGACAATTTATAAATGCTATGTATTTTTGTAGTCTTGGTGTACTCTACATATGGCTCATACTATCTTTATTAATCTGAGAAAATAACCAAATATCTGTTTCTTTTAACATTCCCCCATACCTCTCGTTGTGTTTTTGTTTTTGTTTTTTCTCTGAGGCAAACTGTCATCTCTGATTTGAGTTTTGCATTTAATATGAAAACTACATCTAATTTTCTTATCTTCTAACTCATTTTGATTTATTATTTATGATTGAGCAAATCTTTTCTTGCCCTACAATATGTCATATGCATTTTAATTTTACTTGAAAATTCATTGTCTTTTTACCGTTGAAATTTAAATAATGTTTTTTTTTCCATTTCAGCGGTCAAATCCATTGGAAATTCTTTCAAACATTGTCAAATCAAAACATTCCACACTCTGTTTGTATAATACTAAATATTTTAGTTTCTAACGAGGAAACTCATTCTGAATAATAATGATTATGTTCTTTCATCTGCTCTTTTTAGTAAAATTAATTTTAATATTAACTATATTGCAAAGATTATCTTTTACAAATATAAATGCAAAAGAAAATTTGAACAGATTATACTCGATCACTAAGGTGATTAATCTCCATATACGCATTACGAACGAGGTATAACATATATTTATCAAAGCTTGTGTAGCAACACTTGTCAGCAGGTCATATACAATGATTTCTTCAATACAATGCAGACACCTAGTGTATGATGTCAATATGTGGAAAAGTAACAGTAAAAAGGCAAGTTCTGAAAACAGAACTTGCCTTTTTATTGTCCTGTTCGACAAAGCCAGTTCATTAAAGCGTTGGTTCGTAAATTTGGTGACATAGTTATTGTGATTTAAACCTTTGGGTTGGCTATAATATACGTGGATTCAGTAGAGATACGGTGGGCATTAAGTATTATAGTAAATAAAAGAACTAGATAGGATCTACTAAGGCATGATCATTGGAACGATAAGTCTCGCTCCCCACTAGATTAAGTAAATGTTTCAGTTTGGAATGTGCTGCAGGTTAACTGGTTCAACACGCACCTGATTAAACCGGGAGGCTAAACGGTCAAATCATTGTGATAACAATAACAAATTTGTGGACCATAGTCAAAATGTAAATAATGTAAATATTATTAAGCTTCGTCCCAAAGAAACAGACATTTGGTCGGAACAGCTATATTTAACAAGATTTCTTGCTAGATTCTCAAAAAGAACATTTAATACCATTCAGTATTTTAGCCACAACATCTTTCTAGTAAGAACATCTCATTAATGAATTAGATGCGATGTTGAAAAATATAAAATATATTTTATTACAGTTCAAGTGGGTAGATGAAACCGTATGTTCTTTACTAAAAGTATATATTCTTGCTTGTGGAACTAAATTCCAGCTTCTTGATTTCTAGTTAAGGTTGATCATCATAAAAGTTATTACAAACTCAATTGTTGTTTTCTGTTTAATTTCATTTCTTTTATTGGTCTCTTCCTTTTTAAAAACATTACAATTTTTCTGAAATTCTTTCACAATCTGTAACACCTGCTGCTTTCTAGTGGCTCTATTGCCTTCATTAAAGTGAATAGATTAAAAACAATATTAGTATAACGGGAATATATTTTATTATATATATTATTCTAGCCCGCTGTGAAAAAGATTTTCATTAAAAAAGACAAGTCATTACAATGCTTCTCTTCAGCAAGAATATTTTACAACGCTAGCTAAAATAGACCTCACCAGAAATAAGTTAGACTTTATATTTTAATAACAATATTAAAATCTTTTATCTAATTGCAGTTACCGAGCATTGTTTAAATTCGAACTACAGAAATAATTATTTTATCACTGAAATTAATCTATGCAGCGATTAAGTAAAGTAAATAAATTACATTTTTAATTGATCATTTGTCTATAATTCTAAGATGAGCTAGTATTTACACTATTTACATTATTCCGAATATTCTCTCCATTTTTGTTCCAATTTCTACGACGTTTCGGCCTTTCTAATCTCCGACCTTCTTCAGGTGCCAGATATTTTGCCCCCTTTATTAAGATCACTAGGGTATATCATTCTCATTTCAAGTGCGAAGCCTCTTTTTGTAGTCTAACCCTATGTGAAGGGGTTATCGGGAAAATACAAATGATCTGTGGTCCATATACATTCAGGGTAAACTTCAGAAATTGTTCTACACTTCGCAGGTACCTCTCCAAAATAAAACCCATAACAAAGAATGACCTGACTAAGGAACTTGTACGCCATTCCATATAGCTGTGGAAAGCAATATAAATAAGAAATAGGCTGCAAACTTAGTGTAAGGCTACAAATACATTGCAAGTTCGTTACACGAAAGAAGATAGAAAGATCCGCGATACCTGACCACATATAGAGGAAGATAGGAGATCACCGTCACTTATGGGATGAAGGTGAAAGACTACATAGAGACAGTCATTTAAAACTACATAAACTTAAGGAATCAGCGCATATTTTAGGCTGCAAAAATATTCTAAGCCGACCAAGCATAGATATGAATACAATATGAAAACCAGTAATACTGAATGCCAGAGAAAACCATTTTCATCAGATAATGCAATATGAACTCTAGAAAAAAGTTGTTACTGAACATTACGTTTATAAATCTAAGAAAATCAGCTGTTCTTGTGTTTAAAGACACATTGCCCAGTGAAAAGTTAGTTGGTTAGTTTCAGTGACCTGACCCAAAAGCTTGTGAGTTCAATATCAGACCACAGCGGTTGCGAAAGACATAAATAGTCTGGTGAGAGGGAGCTAACTCATGCTTACAAAAAAGGCATTGCACAAAGAATGAGAATGATACACTAGAGTGATCGTAATAAAAGTTCGGTCCGAAAGACTTGGCACGTGAAGAAAGCCGGAGTGTACAACGACCGAAACGTCGTACATATGGCAACAAAAATTTGGACAATTTAGGAGGATATTTAAATTGATACTATCATTGATGATATACTGTTAATCTTTTACTTATTACTTAAGTAGACAGAACTTAATACCCTCTTCAAGAATGTACGACTGTGGAGAATGTTCCTCGGCTTAAACCCATTTCTAAAATCAGATTATTTTCTCAAACATTGTTGAATGAATTACCTTTCAGTTTGGTAAAGTACTTTCGCGCGTTCCCTAGTAGTATAGAAAAAAAAGGGAAATATATGATAGTCGTTTTAATATTAATCTTACAACGTATTGAACATTATAAAATTGCCATAGCAAAAGGGAAATTTCTTCTGCATTCATCTCTTTATTATTTTTGTTTATTCCTTAAATTCCCTATTTTCTGAAGGAATCACGAATCCCTGTCAGGGCAATCGTGAATTTTTTTTTATTTTAAGCCACCAGCTATGTTATTGGCAATCAATGGGTAGTATCACTCGACAAGAGAGTTAGAAGGTAAGCGTGAATATAAAGAAAGAAAAAATCTATTGGTTCTTGTCTTAACCAATCGCTTTAAGATTTAAGAATCATGATAAGCACATTATTTTTACAGGCATACTTGCAAGATACCTTGAATTGGCAATATTGTTAAAATAACTACAGAATTATACGGAATGTAATAATTGGGGTTTCGTGAGAGAATTCATAATTTGATCCTTGTCTCAAAATAATGCGTCTTTTGTTATTATTATTATTATTATTATATATCGATTTTTGCTATGGCCATACTACATATAATGTCTGCAAGAATAAGATAATCAGGTAGTGATTTGTTGCTTTGGTTACAGTTGCATTTCTCACTCACATAGCATAACTAAATTTACATGAACATAGTTGTTCTTAGTATGTATGCTGTACTCGCTGTTGAGCTAGTATTTTCAGGAATATTTCAATATATTGTATTTCATTTTATAATTTCCAGTCCTGCTACAGCGACTGTTACTATTCTTTTAACAATTTCCACATTTTTTCTATTTTGAGTTCCAGGACTTTATATTTCAGTAGTTTTCTAAATTACAGTCCACTGGGCAAGCCACATCAATTAGTAGGCAAGCCGTTTCGTTTAGGTTTTGATAATTATGTCTGGCCTATGTGCTTTAGTCTTTTTGTCAGTAAAACGGTATATTTTCATAGACTTATGATGCTTTCCATTTATGTAACCGGTGTTGGGTGATGTTCATTCTCGTGTGTGATAAAGTCATTTTGAAAGTGTTCGCATATTTTTCATTGAAAAATATTGTCCTACTCTCTCGAGACGATTTTTATATTTATTTGGCACAAGTACAGAAAATCGTGACGTTAGATGTTTCATGGATTTCTGAAATTTCTCTCATAACCTGTATTTTATATCCATATTATTATGCATGATATATATCTAAAAGTTCTTTCTAAAAAGAATCTGACCGTGCGCTAGAAACATAAAGTCTTCTTTTTCCGCCATTAATCAAGATGTGCATAATCAATGAGGAGCTGTCACATTATAATCAACAGCTTTATTAGCTCGTTTTAGATATTGACCGTGCAAATAATGAAAATGTGTGTATTATCAGTGTTGCTGAGTCTTTTCAGGAGTTTTAAACTTAGCTTTTTTAAATATGTTTTATTGCAACAGTAGATACTTGGGTTCTGTTGTGCTTTCTTGAAGCATCTACTAAATATAATCTTGTTTGTATTAACAACCTATTACCAAAAATAACTATTTTCTTGCTGTTTTCAAATTGCCTGACGTATTGAATCAACCAGTCTTTTCCTGTGGCCATGTATGTTAGTAAGTCGCAAAATTCTATCGGAATAAGACCTTGTCAACCTTCTTTATCTAGACGGCATGCATCCGCCACTGAATGAAATATATTATGCTTTCTTTTCTGTATTAAACCACTCAAATTGCAAAGCTATTCATGGCAATAATAAATATGTTCTGAGAATTTCGGTCAGGTCATAATATTAGTCATCCCCTTCTACATATCATTCTCACAATAATTCTTTAAATTTATGTTAACTTGTTTCACCCTGATTTATCTGAGGTACTTATAAGCTTTGTCTTGCTTTAAATCTTTGATAGTTATTCCTGTGACTAATAGAGTTAGTTTTTTGTAGTGCTATTCGTAAAAAAATGTAGCTTTAGTGCATTTATGCAATATGAATTTCATTTAATGTCATCACTGAAACGTTTTATTGTTTTTAAGGGACATTCCAGCTTAATATTGTTCATAGCATACAACTTTTTGTCCTATTACGTTTGCTAGTTAATGATATATTAAAGGGAGAAAAAGTCATTAGAAGTATTTCTCTGTTGATTTTTGTTTCACCAAACTTATAGATTCTATTTGCATGATTAAGATGTAGTGTTGTTTACCATATTGAGATAATTTGTTTGATGAATTTGATGACGACGGATGCTAACATGTTTATATTTAACGACTTTAAGATCCAGTAATATGGTGCAATAACGAATGACGTACCTTACACTATCCAGTAAGTACTGAGATTTTTGTTGCACTGAAGCAGTTTTCTAAGATTATCGGATTAATAAGTAACTGATATTTACATCCGTAAATGCCACGGTTGTCTCATTTAAAGATGTATTACTTCATTTCTAAATGAGAAGAGAATGTCGGTTTTGTCAAAATAGGTGCCAACAGTTTGAAAGGAGTGAGAAAATATGTAATTAGTTTGCATTCTTTCGGACATCTGTGTCACCATCATTACCTAAAGAAGAATATTTCTTTTCAGTTCTCAAGCTGGAATCTTAGTAGGATCATTGACCATTTATTTAATTTCTTTAGTTATTTATTTTGTGAGCTATAATTAGATAATGGAGACATATATTTGAAAATTATCTTATTCTGAAGATTTCCAATTGTGTACGTATTCAACCTCCATTTCTTTCATTCTCGCTTTTGGTTTTTCTGCTTTATTTTTATCCGCTCTACATTGTGTAATCCAATCTTCTTCACTGTTAGGTTCATGAGGACGGTCTCATACTTTCCCCACAGCTGTATAACCTCGTATAACCTCTTGTTTTTTGGGTTGGAGATTTTCCACAATTTTTTGTTTGATTATTTCATTCAGTTGTACAGCTTTCTATATTTTTTCATTAGCTGTTAGGATCTTATTTTCATTTCTTCTTTTTCTTTTTCTTCTTCTTTTTCTTCTTCTTTTTCTTCTTCTTCTTCTTCTTCTTCTTATTATTATTATTATTATTATTATTATTACTAGATGACAGATGTAGAATCTTCAGTTTATATCATAGCGTCAGATTCGTTGAGCCCTTAGTTGTATCGCTAGTTTTTTAGTTGTTAGTATTTAATTTTCTTTCATTATTTCATATTATTATCATTATTATCATTATTATTATTAGACAAGAGAGTAGTGAGCCAAAAAACTGACAACGGGGTGCAAATATACAAAGTATAATGTGCCCATCATGGCATGGTTCGATATGAGTATATCAAGTTCAGTATGATTATTACTATTATTAATACAAGTAATTTCCTTAACACTTCAGCACCAGATTTACACCCTGTGCGCTAAAAAATACTCAACCTATTAATTTACCATCTAAGATGGTAGCTTTACTTATATGATAAAGTTTTAGTTTAAATTAAGTTAAAACATTACATGAGGTAACACTGTATATCTTGTGAGTAATGAAAATTCTGAATCATGTGACAGACACACACGGCTCTTCTTATAATATAAAGTATGAAATTTTCACAGACGAGCGAATAGATACGGCTTGCACTACAGTCTAGATTATAGGTTGTCATTTTTCATCATAATAAAATTTCTGCCATGGTTTCACTACCTACCAAGTCTGCAGAACGACCTACGGCATATCGTGGTGTGTTGTTATGGCTACATAATGCTCTGCAGTCTTGATGATTACTTTTCAACTGTCTAAGATTTTACTCAGTTGTTACTGAGTCCATAATAATTTTCTGATCTTTTTCACTTAATTTTTTTATCGTAACCGGGACATCACAAATGTTCTCCTGGAGTATTTTTCAAACATAGATTCTATATTGATACCTTAACTGAACTATTTGACTTTAAGTATAAGCGTTTTAAATTATTAATTAGTGCCACATGTTTCAAGCATGTAATGTTCAGCCTGTAGTACATAGATTTTCCATGCGTTTTATATCTACATCCATTTCATCCAGGGGCTTGTTTAGAAGAACAAGTACAAAACAAAATATTAGAGAATATAGCGAATCTTATGGAAATTCCGTATTAGATATTGGCATTACGAGAATTATTACTGATTGCACTATCAGGTCTCTTGAATAATGTAATTGGTACCATGAGACTCAAGTTGCTCTTATTATTATTATGTCATTTTTCATCATATTTCGATTTCTGCTTTGGTCTCACTACCAATCAAGTCTGCGGGGAGACCTAAGGCAGGTAGTGGCGTGTTGTTATGACTCCATTTCATGTTTTTCTGTCTTCCCTATCATCCCTAGCATTACATAGATAAAGTTTTCCTTAGTGTGTGGGCTGTACTTAATAAGACAATTTTTTGTATATCTCTTAAGCTGGGGTTTCCAGGGATTCTTTCAATGTTATTATTATTATGTCATTTTTCATCATATTTCGATTTCTGATTTGGTCTCACTACCAACCAAGTCTGCGGGGAGACCTAAGGCAGGTAGTGGCGTGTTGTTATGGCTCCATTTCATGTTTTTCTATCTTCCCTATCATCCTCAGCATTACATAGATAAAGTTTTCCTTAGTGTGTGGGCTGTACTTAATAAGACAATTTTTTGTATATCTCTTAAGCTGGGGTTTCCAGCGATTCTTTCAGTGTGTTGTTTTGTTCTATTTTTTATCATTCCAAGTGCACCTACTATCACTGGCACAACTCTTGTTTTCAATTTCCACATTTTTTCTATTTCAATTTCCAGGTCTTTATATTTTGACAGTTTTTCAAATTCCTTGATTGCTATGTTACAATCCGCTGGACAAGCCATATCAATTAATAGACAAGTTTTCTCCTTCTGGTTTTTAACAATAATGTCTGGCCTGTTTGCTTCAATTTTTCTGTCTGTGTAGATGGTGTAATCCCATAGAATGGTTACATCTTCTTCTTCTTATTATTATTATTATTATTATTATTACACCTGTTACATCTTCTTCTTCTTCTTCTTCTTCTTATTATTATTATTATTATTATTATTATTATTATTATTATTATTATATCATTTTCATCATAATTTGATTTCTGCACTGGTCACACTACATACCAAGTATGCGGACAGATATAAGGCAGGTCTTAATGTGTTGCTATGGTTACTTTCCATGCTTTTCTATCTCCCATAACACCGCTAGCGTTATGTTGACAAAGTTCTCCTTATTGTGTGAATTTTACTTAAGTGGACAATTTTCGTATATGTGATTAGCTGGAGTTTTCATGAATTCATTTATGTTTTGTTCAAATTTTGTCTCAGTCCAACTGCACCTACTATGACTAGTAATATTCTTGTTTGCTGTCTCCTCATGTTTACTATTTTAAATTCCAGTTATTTATATTTTGATAGTCTTTCCAGTTCATTTGTTGCTACGTTACAATCCGCTGGACACGCCATATCAATTAGGAGGCAAGTTATTTCTTTTTGGCTTTCGGCAATAATGTCCGGTATATTTCTTTCAATTTTCTTGTTTGTAAAGACGGTGTAATCCAATAAAATTGTGACATCTACTTCGGAAACCGGTGCTGGATGATATTTATACCAGTGTAAGTTAACTTATATTCCAACGATTTTTAATTTTGTTCAGTGAAAATATTGTTCCAATGTATCGTGATGATATATGTATTAATTTGGTGAAAGTACAGAACATCCTGGCGTTAGATGGTCTACTGGTCCTTGGTATTTGTCACAGAACCTGAATTCTGGATCCACATTATCATGTATGATATTTACTGACATTTCTTCTGATCTTGCCATACAATAAAAAAAGTCTTCATTTTCAAACTTTAATCCAGATTCTCGTAATCATTAATTAGTATAAACTTTAACAACATTGGGTTTATTAGTACGTTCTTGGCATTGGCCATGCTGTTTGTCTTGCCAACCTTGTTTCATTTGTTAAGGACCATTACCACGTCTACAGAATCTGCTAATTGCAAATGATGTTTGTATTTACTGCTTTCATTCATGATTGAATATTCTGTTCATGTTTTCAGGTTTTGCTTGACATATTATATCATCCAGTCCTTTGATAGTTGTTTATATTTTGACATGAGGTAGTATTCACACGTTTTACATAATCCGGACTATTTTCCTCATCTTTGTTGATATTTGTACCACGTTTCGGCTGTTGTATGTTCAGGCTTTCTTCAGGTGCTAAGAATTTCGAACCGAACTATTTATTGAAATCACATGTGTATATCATTCTCATTTCATTGTGTGAATCCTCTTGGTAGTCATGGGTTATCTATCTCTAACCTGACAGTTACGTGTTCACAACTGCTCACTTGTAGGAGGCCGGAGAGTAAATGGCCAAAACATTGTACAGATGGCAACAGAAATAAGGACAAATCGGCCTACTGTAAATAATGCATTGTTGTTTCCATGTATGTCAGTAAGCCAATAGTTGTTAACTTGTATGACAATTCTAGCTGAATAAGTCATCTTTCAACATTTTACCGGGGATATAAAGATTTTCTAGATCAGCCTTTCGATTATGCATCTTATACTTAGACAGACGCATTCTTGTCTTAGGAATCCCTTCACCTAATAACAATTTGAATCAAATTCAAGATGTTGAATCTATATTAAACCATTGTGATGTCAAGGTTATTAATTGCTATAATTATATTCTCAGAATTCAAATAAGATTTTAATATCAGTTTTATCCTTTCATAGCAATTTTTTCTACTATTTATTTCATTTTCTCATGGTGAATCCTCACTCGGTCATTTAGAGCTAGAGACGTAAAGATTCTTCTTGCTCTAAATCTTTCATTGTTACAGCAGGCTCTAAGCTGATAAATGATGATTTTGTAGCGATCCTCGTAAAACCTTGGTTTTAGCACTTTTATCCAAATTGAATTTAATTCCAATATCTTCACTGTAGCATTTTAGAGTTTGCTGAAGTCCTTCAAGCTCGTTTTAACTCGTAACATACAACTTTATGTCATCAACGTAAAGCAGATGGCTTATTTTTTTAGCTACTTTTTAACTCCATTCTGTCATGTTAACTTGGCTCTTTAATGCTATTACTGATACGCAAAATATGAAGGGAAAAAAAGTTACCATGAAAAAGTCACCTGTGTTGAGGTTTATTTCACCAGATTTATAGTTTCCATTGATAGGATTGAGGTAAAGGATTGTTTTCTATATCGACATACAGTGGTTGATGAAATCGATGATAAGGTGTGATATCTTGTACATATTTTAAGGCTTTAAGATCCAGGAATGTGGTACGGTATCGAATGCCTTACGATAATCTATCCAGGCAGTACAAAGAAATTTCTTTGCATTAAAGCAATTTATCAAGGTGATACTATTAAAAAGTAATTAGTATTTACATTAATAACAGCCAAGTTTGCACTTTTTTAAGAAGCAGTATGCCTTTTCTTTCCAAGAAGAGATATGATAGTTTTGTTAAAATAGATGTCAGTATGTTGTATGTTGTGAGAAGACATGTAACTGGTCTGTAGTTTTTCGGAATATTTGCGTTAGTCTTTTTGGGTTAAAGAAAAATAAATCTTTTGCTTATCCATGCAGGACTTAAGTGAGATCGTTAAATATTTTTTGAGGTTCTTTTGTTAATTTTTTATGTTCTGTATTTAAATAATATAATCAAGAATGGGGAATTTTATTTATGTTTCTTCTGGTTTTTATTCATTGTATCTCTTGTGCAATCCAGGCTGCATTTTTCATCTTCTTTAGCTCAAGTTCATATTTTTTCCTGATCTGTAAAACCTCTTCTATTTTTTAGTGGGTGTCACATTCATTTTTCGTTTACCTATTTCCATGTAAAATGTTCTTTGCGTCGGTTTGAAAGATCTTTTTTGTCTCTGAAATATTTATCTTTTCTAATAGCCTCATATTCTTTGAGCCTTCAGTTGTATTGTTTGCTTTATTTTTCCTTTAGTTAATAGAACTTCATTCTCATTCGTAATATTGTATTTTCTTACTACTTTTTTCCCTTATCAAGTTATTATATTTATTCTTCTTGCCAGTTTACTTAGAACTGACAATTCACTTCTAAATCGTTCGATCATTTTTCTTTCTTTTATATCCAAGTTGGACCTTCATGTCTCTGATACTGCCTTTTGTACATTTTGATATTCAGTTTACTTTTGCCCATATTGCTTGTGCTTATATGGCTTCACTGAGATTTATTTGAGGATTTCCCTCCTTCAGAATTAATCTGGTTACTGCATTGTAGAGCTTAATAGGTTTTAGGTTACGTTTTGTTGGTTGTAATTTTAGAAGTGGTTCTCATTCCTCTATTCTAATATTTTGTATCTGACGTATACTTGACTTCTTCCATGGCTTCTTTTATAGTCTCCTTGTTTCTGTAAAATTTATCTGTTCAATATAATTTAACTCTTTTTAAACTTTTTTAAAATTCTTTTTAAACTCTTTTTATCTTGTGACCGACTAAAACCGCACATTTCCAACACTTTTAAATTTTCAGCATTATCTTCAAGATGATTTGTGTGTATCGCATTTTCTTGATTATTACCTATGCTTGTGTGATGTTACTACTTTTTTCGATGCCGGTACCTTTTCATATATTGTTGATTTGTTCATTCTGCTTGCACATCTTTTTATTTCATTAATTTCAGCTTTTGTTAATCGGTCATTTTCCATTGTGTACCTGCTTTATATTGGCTAATTTAGTTGGCTAATTTAGTTTGTAAGTGTACTTTCTAAATTTTTGTTCGACAATCTCTCGCTAAATTACATGTTATTATTATCATTACAATATAGTTATATTATTATTATTATTATCATTATTATTATTATTATAATTATTATTATTATTATTAATATTATTATTATTATTATTACTGTTGTTGTTGATATTATTGTTTTTCTTGTGTTTTCTTTCTCAGATACTTTGTCCACTACTTCTTCGTATTGATGTTGTTGTCAATTGAATTGTTGTTGTTTCTATCATTTTTTATTATTTTGTTGATATTATAATTGTTATTATCATTTCATTATAATATTATTTGTATGGTTGTTGTCATTATTGGCATTTTAATATTTGATTTAATTTTTATAAATAATGTTGTCAATATAATTTTTATTATTTTATTTATTTTGTTCTTATTATTATTTGAAATTTATCATTGATGTCATATTGATATTATAAAAAGTTCTTGTTTTTAATATTTTTTTATTTTGTTACAGTTATTACAATAATTATAAATTTTATTGTTATTAATAAAATTATTGTTGATTTTTTGCTGTTTATATTTTATTTAAGTATAACGAATTCTGATTTGCTTAACCGTTGGTAGTAAATAAATGCTTTCTTTTTGCGATTAATCTAAAATGTAAGAGTTGATATGCTCAACGTTCATATGTTCTTATCATTGACAATGCTTTACAGTCTTGATGATTACTTTTCAACTCTGTAAGATTTTACTCAGTTGTTACTGAGTCCTTAATAATTTTCTGATCTTTTTCATTTAATTTTTATGGAATATTTGTCATACATAGATTCTCTTTTGATGTCTTAACTGAACTATTTGACATTAACGATGAGCGTTTGCAGTTATTAATTAGTGCCACGTGTTTTAAGCATGTAATGTTCAGCATGTAGAACAAATTTAGAAGAACAAGTGCAAAACAAAATATTAGAGAATATAGCGAAACTTACTGAAATTCCTTATTTGATATTGGCATTTCGAGAATTATTACACACTGCACTATCAGATCACTTGAAAAATGTAATTAGTACCATGATATGTTGGTACCATGAGACCCAAGTTAGATTTATCCATAAAATAAGCAAATAAATAACAGCAACAACAACAACAACAACAATAATAATAATAATTATTATTATTATTTCCTTTGATTTCTGCTGTATACACATTTACTTCTTCGTTCCAACCAGAGACCTAAAGTCAGAAATGACATTTTCCACTGATCATTTTGTAAAATTCCAAACAAATTAAAACTAAGATAACACACGTTTTCCATAGAAAGAGCTGCTTTTTTGGTACATTTTTTGTATTTTTTTAAAATATGGACAAAAAGAAATCTATCGAAACTTTTTCCAATCAATCCGAGATCCCTGTATTTAACTAGAATTATTGATGTCCTCATGTGCAACATTTTTGAGATGTTGGCGTCTGTATCCTCGCAATGTGATAGTTATTGAAGGCTCTGAAACACTTTTTGTAATAGACATTTACCCAATAAGCCGGGCAAATTTGTGTGGACTTTTAGACCCGTACGTCACGGGTGGTAAAAATATGAGCATTAAAAAGAGAGGAAAAAAGGGCAGTATGGATAAATCGGGAGCCATTTCCTAAGAAACGAATCTACTTGAGTACGAAAAATTTGCGACTGGAATAAACTCCTACAAAAAGTATTCATTTTCAGGTCCCAGAATCCGAGCAAATTCAAATGGTAGATCTGTGAATTCTTAAATTTGATCTATAAACGTTTATTTACAAAAAAGAAAAAATAAGATATTATTTAGAGGAGTACAATATGGTTATGACTGCATTCCATAAAGCGTTACACAAGCACCAGTATAGAAAATCGCTAAACTTAGGCTATTTTGCCAAAAAAAAATGTTAGACAAACAGTTAAAAAGTACATTGACGAGTAATAACTAGAGATTTTAATAGGTTACATCATGTCAAATAACCGATTGACAGAGGCTAAATTTAAAGAAATAAAACAAAAATTGCTACGAGAATAGATGAATTAACAAAACATGTAAAGGAACTTGAATCAGAAATATAAAGTAGTAACATTACACAAAACACATATCATAATTACGAAATAAAGATACGCACCAATCAGTCTGATGATAATACTGAAAGATTAAAAGTGTTGGAAATATGTGATCATAATCGGTCACAAGACGGCAATGACGAGTTTAAAAACGTATTGAACATAACTATTTTACGAAAAAACAAGAATAATACACAAGAAGCCAATGTATATATCATGGTCCAAATAAATCAAACACAAATTATTAAAAATAAGGCACTAAAACAACTCCTAAAATTACCGCCAACAAATCATAAACTCAAAATTAATATACTCTACAGTATGGCACTGTATGAAAAAAACCTCATATAAATCTGAATGGACAAAATCAATAATTAACAATAACAAAAATAAATAAAATAAAATATACAGCAGTTTAAAAAAGGCAGTCTCACAGACACTAAAATCTACCTTGAAAAAGAAAAATAGAAAAAGAAATTGAACAATTTAGAAGTGAATTTCCAGTACTCCTCAATGAACTGGCAAGGGAAAATAAATGTAAGAATTAGAAAAGACAGAAGAGCCGAATGAAAATACAATATTAGTAACGAAAACGAAATTCGATCAAAGAGAAAAAATGAAGCAGACAATACAGGTGAAGGCTCAAAGAATAAGACGCTATAAGAAAGAACAATATTCTACAGACTGAACATTATCTTTCAAAGTGATACATAGAAATACGTAAACACTAAATTGCAGTGTCAGTCCCCTCCAAGATGGAAGTAATTATACAGTGCTTGAAAAATATATGGTTTTGTCCGATGTAACTCAACAAAAAAGCAGGTTGGATTGCGCAACAGCTAGAACGGATAAAAAATATACCAGCAAAAAAAAAAAAAAAAAAAGAAAAAAGAAAAGGCAGGGATCCCAGAAGTGGATTTTGATTGTACACTGAAAAAGGAACATAACTGGATATCTCCACAAACATGCCTAACTTTAGGCTACATTATTTAAATACACAATACAAAAACAAGACAAGGAACTTCACGAGATGTTTAATTATCCCACTAAAGCATTGGCATCGATATGCAAAAGAATGTTGAAAGAAATACCCAAGAATGTTGAAGTAAATATCCCGAAAAAACTACAGATCAATTTCATGTTTTCCCAAAACTTACAAACTATTGACTAAAAAGACATATTTCTTCCTAGAAATAAATAAGATACAACGTTTGAACAAAAAGCCCGATAACGTGGCTCTTAAGAATGTAAAAACAATTAATTATTAATAGGATGATTTTGAAAATTGCTTGAATACAAAAAGAATATTCAGTATGTCATTCGACATTGTACCCTATTACTGGATCTTAATGACATTGAATACATACAAGGTATCACCCGTCGTCATCATATTTTTCAAAGTACGTTAATATATGAAACATCACTTCATCTCAATCATGCATATTTTATCTAAACTCTTGTGAAATAAACATCAACAGATAATATTTCAAGTTTACACTTTGTCTCATTTAACTATTTTGTATATTACTAATAGCATTAATTAATCAACTTAACAATGCAGAGTTTGTAAAATAGCTTAAAAGAAAATAAGCCATCTACTTTAAATGTATTTGTTAAAGTTGTATACTAGAAATGGCAGTAAGTTAGGAGACTTTTAGCAAACTGTAAAACGTTTAAGTGACGACATTGGAATGAAATTCCATTTAGATAAAAGTGTTAAAACCGCTCTTTTACAAGGATCCGTACAACAATAATATTCTCTTAGCTTAGAGCCTAATGAAACAATAAATGATTTAGAGCAAGAGGAAATAGTGCAAATCGGGGTGAAAAATTCACCATGAGAAAATTCAGGAAATAGTGCGCAATGAGTACTGTTAGAGAGTACAAATGATTACAGAACTGAATTCTCAGAAGAAGATTTTTGCCTTTTAATAACCTTGCCATGCCTGTTGTTTAATATAGTTTTCTCTTTAATATGCTTGTAATGTATTATTTTTTAATATCATAAAAATAGTTTACCATCCACGAAAACAGAAATATGTAAAACATTCTGTTTTGTGTCACACCCTCGATGACTGGGCGATTAGCCTTGATTGTAAAGTTCCATTAAATTGTTACAGGACCTATATATTTACATGTGTATATGAGTTTCTTGCATTTTCTTTTCTATTATTATTATTGTTATTATTATTATTATTATTATTTGTAGAAGTAGTATTTTATTTTGTGCTTCGTATAATAATTTGTTAAATAGTTACACGTTATATAGAATATGACATTGTAGTAAATATATGCTTCCTGTTTGCATATGCTCTTTGGTTAAATGATAATTAATTCATAAAATGTTAATATTTCCGTTTTCTTGAGTACATGTCCATGAATAGACGAGAAGTTTGACATAGGTTTTTTATCATCACTTGAAAATATGCCAGCGAGATTGGAGAATTTACAAACTGTAATTATTTGAAATTTCTGGAAGCATATTTTGCCAGGGGCTTGATAAAGTATTTCCTGTGAATTTTATTTGTTATCTCAGAGAATCCAATTATTATCAGGGGAAATTTACGTTTAATATGAGTTTCAATTTTGATATCCATATCATTACATATTTTTCCTTCCTTTAAGCAGTGATACTTTTATTTGATTTCACAGCCATTAGTATTAATATTATTTTTGTTATTGTTGTATTCCTTGGCAAGGTTTTAATTTTCAAACAAAAATCATGCATTGTCCGTATTCTCTATCAACACTTACAAGCAAATATGATTTGCAGTCGCCAAGCAATATAAATTTTACAATCAATAAAATACTAGTAGTAATTTTACTTTTCACAATGTAGAACTTTAAGTCTGGTTTCATTAAACACAGCTTCTTAATCCCATAATGGACAATATTAGCCTGAACGCTTAACATGCAAACAAAATTCAATCCAGAAGATTCGTATAATTCGGAAGAGTAACGGCTACTTTTGCCTTGATATTATAATCACAAGGAACATCATAGCATAGCAATGTTTTTCTTTATATGATAATAAAAAAGAACACCAAATTCAATAGGGAGCTATTTACTTTGTTATGTTTTTTTTTCAGTTAATGAAAAAAAATGCCCGGCATGGTGAATTTAAAAAAAAATTTAATAATGGTGAACTGAAATAAACAAAAAAAAAATCTCTCACACACACACACACACACACACACACACACACACACACACACACACACACACATATATATATATATATATATATATATAAGATTGAGAATAGTTGAACATTTCTTTTAATGCTTTTATAACAGACACATATATAGAAGGTCGGCTTGAATAAATTTTACGACAAATTTAATGAATAAATCTCATCTTTCTTTTCATAGTTTACACTGCACAGCCCATCAAAATAAGCCTTAAACAACTTCTGCTTTGCTCAGAGATTTCATATTGAAATTAATAAGAAAATTTGGTCTCATATTAAATAGACTGTGATATAGAAACCTTTTGCGGTGCTAATCGCTGGCTGGGATTTGTAAAACTACATTGTTCAAAAGATTTATGACGCTTATAGTTGCTGATTAATAAGACTATTTTAAATACACTCGAAAAAAGGTTGAGTAAAGAAGGTTTTAATTATATTAGAATATGGAATGAGAATTCTGCGGGTCAGTATAATATGCATAATCTTGAAAATGCGCAGCTTTTGCGATGCACTTTTTCTTCATGAATGAACGTTTCCGTAAATTTTATGTTTCAATAAAGTCTTTCTATACAACCCATAGGAACCATTATAAATTTTTCTTGAAGTAAAAATGCCATATCTAGATTTACATGAATAATTTTTAAATTTAAGAATACAAGGACGAAAAGCGTGCCCATAGCACGTATTATGCGTTAATTCTTTGTTTCCTGAATAAGGATTTACCACTGAAACCTTTACAAAGCTTTATCTTTTAGCTTTCTGCTTTTTGTCATCAGATTTTTCAATTTTATAAAGGGTTTCTCTTTTCCTTTACTACATTCTTTAGTCAGTATGAACTGCAAAATAATGTCCGCACTTTCTATGCAGTCCTTTTGACATAAACTAAGTGACACCTTTCTCAAATTTAACATGGCAGGCTGATAGCGCCTTCTGCATATCTGAAGCCATATTGATATTGAAGCCAGTTCGCGCGTCCAGCCACTTCTCAGAATCTGCTAAATGGACAAACACCAGATCATGATGGCAAGGGCTTCTTACTTTTAGTGAAAACTAGCAGTATAGCCCAGCATTGCTCGGGTGTAAGGAAAGCTGTAAAAATAATCAATGGTACTGGAGCTCAGACTCTTTTTGACGTTGACACGAAAGACTAAAAAGCAATAGTTGTTTCCAGTTAAAGCGAAACCATAGACAGAAAGAAAAATGAATGTATGTAAGTCATATTTTCATTTCCTGATATCGATATCAAATTTTCTGCACTATTGTGATAACTGCAGCCTTGAGACTTCTGAATATCATTTCTTATGTCTTTGTCTATGAGTGTATCAAATTTGATTAAAATCGGACCACTCCTTCTATGACCCAATTCTTTCGATTATCGATTTTCGATATTTATCGGGGATACCTCGACACAAGACCTAGCTACCAACACTCGCAGACGATTACAGTACAACTGTGTAAATTTTCAAGAAAATCGGTTCAGCCGTTTCGGAGTCTGTAGGTAACGGATACACACACACAGACACACACACACACAGAAAAAGTTTCATTTATAAATACGTTTAGATAGATATTCAACCTCATATTATTGATCGCTTAAAAAATCGATGTCTAATGGAAGACAATCTACCATTAAATGTAGATACTTGTCAATAGTATTGGATATTTCTAGCATATGTTATTTTCTGATAAATTTATAAGCGCCTCATTAGACACCGCAATTGTTTGATTTATAATGTACCAGCAGTATAGCCCGGTGTTGTTCGGGTGTAATGAAAGTTTTAAAAGTAATCCATGGTCCTGGAGCTCAGACTTTTTAGACGTTAGCACGAAAGACTAAAAAGCAATAGTTGTTCCCAGTTAAAGGGAAACCGTAGACCGAAACAAAATTAATGAATGTAAGTAAAACTTTGATTTCCTGGTATCGATATCAAATAAGTTTTTTCGTCGTAAACTGAATTTTGAATGCTCAATACGTCCTCTGAGCAAATGGTATCATGACTGAGATTAAGAACTACAATGATATCTACTTAGAGCTAAACTCGAAGCAAAACTAAAATAAAAGGGCTGAAAAAATACAGAGACAGGCAGATAAACAGATAAACAGACACACACAGAAAACATCTTGCCTTTTATATATATATATATATATATATATTATAGATTTTCTGCAGTATTGTAAGAACTGAAACCTTGAAACTTCTGAATATCGTTTCTCATATATTTGCCTATGATTGTATCAAATTTGATTAAAATCGGACCACTCCTTCTATAACCCGATTTTTTAGATAGTCTTTTTTCGATATTTATCGGGGGTTCTTCGGCACAAATCCTAGCTAAGAAAACTCGCGGACGCTTATAGTACAACTTTGTAAATTTTCCAGAAAATCGGTTCAGCAGTTTCGAAGTCTATAGGTAACGGATATACACATACACACACAGAGACAAATACCCTTTTATAAATAAGTTTAGATAACATTTAAAATCTATTTGTAGTAAATATTTACATTCTTTACACACGGCATAACTTCTTCGGTTTAGTTCGTATTCTTTTTTTTAGGTGATCCCTAATATGATCAATTGATTTAATCTACAGAATGAGATGGTTCTGGTTGCTCTGAGACGCATTCGTGTATTAGATAGTAGAAACACTGAGCAAAAACAGGACTGACATGAGCAAAAAAATCTTTAAAAGAAAGTATTTGGGAAAACATTTAAAGCAGAAACTGGTAAATAATCTCAGTCAATTCAATGAATGAAAGTTTCATTCAAAATTCATTGTGTTTTTTTTGTAGTCTTCCATTATAGACACCATTATTAGTATGCCAACAATTAGTTTGACCAAAAAACTTCCAAGTCCCTAAATACAAGCTGGAAAACTCTTATTATTTAATCTAGGCACCCTGATTTACTGGTACTTTGTGAGCAACTTCTTCACCATCACAATATAAATGCGACACGAAAATGGATATGTCGTCAGTACACGGGGCAACCCTGGCTAGATTTCGTATATGGCTGGATTGCACTTAGTGTTATTTACCCGGAACAGGAGAGGATTTAACCAATGATGAATCAACCGTGACATTATAAAACAGCTTGATCGCGTCCTGTTTAACTGTATTAGCGTATTTGGCAGAAAATAACAGGTAGTTTTGACCTTGACTTATCCAAATTAATCAGCCCGTCTTCGTCGTCGGCTTTTACTCAAATTTTCACTCTATTTTCAACATTTCGTTTAGCAGGAGCAGATTTGTACTATGAAAAGCAAAACAATTCAGATGCAATATGCATAATCCTAGAGTGATTTGAAGCCGACAATGAAGACGCGCAGATTAATTTGGACAAGTTCCATGCGTTGGTCAAGTTAACAAAAAACAATAAATGGGCAACCGTAAAAATAACTTAACAAAACCTATACAAAGAAACAGAAGCCAAAAAAAAATTCTAAATTCATACTTTCTTTCTTCAAATAAAAATGAATTCTTCAAACCAGCTACTAATAAATTTAAGGTCCTCACCTTCTCAGCGGACAAAGCTGAATGCTTTGCTCGAAGATTCTTCACCAATTCGAGACTGGATTCGTCTAAATTATATACACCCGACTTCCCACGCTCATATTATACCCTCGGTGGTCTCTAACATACTCTCAAAATTGACCCTCACAAAGCGATCGTAGGGGGCGAAATCCCAAACATATTCTTGAAGAAATATGCCTCTGAACTCTCTTCTGTCCTCTCTAAGCTCTACAACTTCAGCCTATCCGCTTCCTACCTTGCTGCCTGTTGGAAGTCTTCTTCTGTGGTTTCTATAGTTAAGAATACTGGAGAATCCTCGGATTACCGCCCTATCAGCCACTTCCAATCTTTGGAAAAGTGTTCAAAGCCATTGTCAACGCCGAGGTCGTTCAGCATCTCACAGCCCACAGGCTCCTCTCGCATAAACAGTATATTTTCTGCTTCAACATGTCTACTGTTGATATGCTAACGACCATCACCGAGATTATATACCAAGCTCTCGACAAGAATGGCGAAACTCGAAACATTGCTTTGGATATCTCCAAAGAGTTTGACAGAGTCTGGCATGCTGGCCTCCTACGAAAACTGCGGAGCTATGGTATAACTGGACATTTCTTTGACCTAATTCAGTCATTCCTATCTAACCGCTCATTGAAGGTGGTATTAAATGGACATACCTCTCAAAACTACCTTACGAACGCGGGTGTCCTTAAAGACTATCCTAGGTCCTACACTCTTTCTGATCTACAATAATGATCTCCACGATGCCATAAGAGCCCAAGTAGGTATGTACGCCGATGACATCTTAGTTTACTCTCGCATCGATCAAAAATCTGGTGGGGGTGACAAAGTGAACCTCGCTACCGAGCTTGAGAAGGACCTCCAATCCGTAGTGAACTGGGGTAAGAAATGGCTCGTAAATTTTAATGCTTCCAAAACGAATCTGCTAACAATTAACCATCATAGACAATCGCTCCTACCTCTTATTAGCATAGAACGGGCTTGCTTCCCAGAGAGTGAAACACTACGCCACCTTGGTCTCACACTCTCAGCTGACCTCAACTGGAATGACTATATCGATTAAATTGCTAAATCTGCTGCTATAAAATCGATTCTCTGTGCAAGGCTCGGATGTTTTTCCCGTCTGAATCAATGTACATATAAAAATCTACCCTCCGCCCGTGTATTGAATACTGCTGCCATATCTGGTCAGGTGCCCCTGCTATTCTACTCGGTTTACTTGACAAAACACAACGGAGAATCTGTAATGTGATCGATACCAATTTGGCAGACAGACTGCAGTCACTCTCTCACCGACACGACGTGCTTCCCTGTGCCTCTACTATAAATATTGTCATGGCTTCTGCTCCGATGTACTTAGATCACTGGTGCCGCTAGGTATGAATTTGCACGAAATACTAGATTAGCAACTAGGTCCCACACTTTTACAGTGAAAGAGATAAGATGTAACAGCAATTTCTACTCCAAAAGTTTCTTTTCTCGCACTTCCTGAGTGTGAAATTCCTTTCCTTACATTTGCTTCCCTGACAGCTATAATTTCCAGGAGTTTAAAATGTAAGGTCAATAGACAACTCCTAACACACTAACTCGCATCTCAAACACTCTTCCCATCTACCCAACCCTCATATTCGGTACCTTTACCCGTCTATCACGCACCTTATGACATTTTATATATCTAACCACTATTTCTCATCACGTTCACCTGCGCAATAGTGGCAGTGGAATGCCATGCTTGGGGTGAAATGATTAAAAAAACAAAAAAACTGCAAAAAACATCGCCTTCCTTATTTTTATAGAAAATTCTACAGATGCAGGATGGAAATTATTTCTAATCAATACAAGAGACAACTTTTTTGGTCTCAACCGAAATGTATTTTTTCTTTAGGTTTTTCTTTCTTATACTCATAGACTGCATCCGTTTTGCATGGAAACATCTCTCTTTCTTCGCGAATATTCTCCTTTACAAATGTCGCTTTGTGTAATTTTACCTTGCATATACTTTTGTATATATATATATACATATATATTTTTTTTTCAGTTACTCAGTTTTTGATCATAATAACATTATACCAGTACAGAGTTTTAGTAAACGTTTTCAATACAATTATATTGTAATATTTTTTTCATTTCTAAAGGAATTATTACGCAACCTACTTTTTTTAAGTGTGGTGTCTTCGGACGATTAGCAATAATTGATTTTACCGTTAAAATCAGTTATTTCGAAACGTTTGAAGACACCACATGGTAGAAACCTATGTCGCATAATAACTCGTTTACAAATGAAATATATATATATATATATATATATATATATATATATATATATATATATATATATTTTTGTTTCCGACAAACAAAACGTCTTAACATTTCCATACAAACATATGTTCAAAGGTGAGTGTTAAGAGGACTTAAATCGTGCAAATTATAGGGATATACAAGCGTTGGTTTTGAAGTGCTCTCTATTCGTAACTATGATTTGTGCGACATGCTACTGCAACTGATACGTGGATGATCTACTGCAGCTTGTAGAATGTCTTATTTGTAGTCAGGCGTACGAGCGGATATTGTCATTCTTCATTCATAGGTTGTATAGCCACAGATTCTCTCACCACAACGCGACGATAAACATAGCAATGTTTGGAAGTTTCCGCAGTTTTCAATCTGGAAACGCAATTTGAACCAGTCTAGCAGCCGCGCACGTGTTACAATTTGGGAGGCCGTATATAAAATCATATCTATCTTTTCACGATATAATTATCCTGCTATTGTTAGACGAACGAATTCGCAATAATATACATGTTCAACATTGAAAACTCTTATCATTACTATATCCGTTAAACTTTAATAACATAATAGCCACATACGTACACGAAAGCTAAATTTATCCTAATCCTAGGTTTACATAGCAACAAAGCGCTATCTACCGTTAACTTTCTTTAAATGGAAGACGTTTCTGGGTCACTTTAGGAGGTAGGAATGTTTAGAGAATGTAATAATTTAATGACTAATAGAGGGAGAGAGAGACGGAAAAGCAACGCAAGACGTAACTAAGAGCTTGAACAAGGGAGTGCTAACAGGAAGAAAAATGCTAAGAGTGAGAAGATATAGAGGTAATCGGAAGATCATGGTCGGCTACGTCCTGAAAGGACACGTTACATGAAGAAGAAGAAGAACAGTAATTGATATTAGCTGAAATTTAATGATATAGCGTAAAAAGATGTCAGAATAAACTGACGACGCATTTTGCTATGATTAAACTTCCTATAAAACCAAGAGTAACATTCTTGATAACTGTCATATAGTGATACATTCGAAATATTCTTGATTTGGTGGAAGTACTTTCGGTGTAAATCATTTAGTCCAGGTTGGAAACCAGGTATTTACTTCAGCTTCATAGAATTTTAATAGTGAGTCCAATATTTATAATTCAAACGATAAAACCTCTAAACTTTATGTTTCTCAGTTTTATGCTCTACAACTGATGTGTCTGCTGGTGAATGGGTAAAAGTTTTTCGAGGATTACAAACTTGACTTGTATTATTTCAACTTCTAAGCACGTATAATTGGAATAAATATATCACCGTATTTTTATGTCTCTGTTTACATCGTTCAGTCAAGTGACCCGAATCTGCATAAAGTTTTATTTTATCGCAAAGATTCCATTGATTAAATTGAGCTTAGTTCGTTTAGACGGCTGACCTGAATTTTTATAGACTTCTATTTCAAACAAACTTTAAAAGAGGTAAATTGTATCTACTCTGTGTAGACAGGTATCACAATCTTTGAAAAAGCTCTGTGTCAAAAGAATGATTTTTGGAACAACTATGCTTATGTTCAGACATATATCTATTTCGTTCGAAACGTTTAATTATTCAGATGATAATTACTTCATACAAGCATGTGAGCGGAACTGTTCAGAATTTCATATATTCCTATACTAATATGTGAGGTCTTTTTCATGATTTGGCCATCATAGCTCTCAAAAAGTTATATTCAATGTTGCTCTTAGAAGCATGTATATATATATATATATATATATATATATATATATATATATATATATATATATATGTAGAAAATTTGGTATTTAAGTCAGGTAAATACCGTTAGAGAAGAACTAAAAAAAGCTCAGTGTTAAGTTTTTTTATTTAATTTAACAGAGTAATATAATCAAGAAAACATTTAAACATTTAAGATATTCTACAATTTCATGTTTAATACATATTTCGCAGCCATAAACCGTTGCTTGTCAGAGCCAAATAATACGATACTCAATATTCAAAAGCATCCAGAAAGGAATCACATACAGACAATTACGTGCCCATATCGAGAATATTTGGCTGCGAAATATGCATTACCCATGAGATTATAGAATATCTACAAGAATTTCAAGATTATATATATATATATATATATATATATATATATATATATATATATATATATCAGGTCGGTGTAAAAGTTTGTCCCGGTTTGTAATCATTGTAATTTATTTTATGCATATTGTTTTTACTTAAACATATCACCATGATTAATTTATAACTTTTTCTTTCAAATTATTTAAGCATCATTCATATGCTTCTGCAATATTCTCACCCATGTTCGCCAGGGAACCTGCGACAACGTGTTTCTTGTTGCGAATCTTAGCTTTCATGACACCTTCAGACACAATTTTTGGGCAGGCTTGTCATACGTGATGAGAAGTGCCATCTTGAATCAAGTTACAGAGCGTTAGAGTCGTTATTGTTATGAATGAAAGTTTTCAAAAACACACTTATTCATTTTCAAGATAAAATTTTAAATCGGCAAAAACTTCACTCCGACCATATATATATATATATATATATATATATATATATGTGTGTGTGTGTGTGTGTGTGTGTGTGTGTGTGTGTGTGTGTGTGTTCAGACATATATATCTTTTAAATTCAATAAATTCCTAGAACTGTGTATGACGGTAAAATCATCTGGCAGCAATGTCTTTGATTAGGCGAATGGAGGGTTTGAACCTTTTATTTTAGACCTCCCGCTATGGAAAAATAGTGAAACCCTAAACTAAACAAAGTAATCAGAAAGTACAAAAATACATTTAATATTAACATTCCTCGCGATACATATTTAAGTAAAATGTTAGCAACAATATATTTTTCTAGTGAAGTTAGCAAAAATATCTTTTTATAGAAATTAGCAAAACAAAAACATTTTATCTAGGTTGAAGGGGTGCAGTTACGTTGCGAAAATGTTCAGCTGAATTTACGAATTTCTTCAAAATATTTAGACTTCTGCATTATGGTGTTCACAAGTGTCTTATTATAATCAGCCAATGAACCAACAATAAGTGATGTAAGTGTCATGTTTTTAATTTTTTCCAACATTATAAATCTAACACATTTAAATTGTTGCTTTCCGATTCTAAAAGCGCGCTATTATTTTCGCATTTCTTTAATCAGTGAACAAATAATTAATATACAAATGAGATATTGATATGATACAGACTCTTGATGAGGATCCCTCTTCATGCGGATAATTGGGCTTCGGAATTAAAACGCGACAGTGACAGCACACAAAACCTCAACCATTGATAAAGAAATTACTATTTACCGCGTGGTTTTGGATGGCAGTTGTCTTACTTCTAGTCATATAACTAAGTTCACGGCCTTAGTCATAATTTCAGCAAGCTACCTGCAAGATAGAAAAGATGTGTCCAAAATATATCAGCAACAGAGCAGAAGCTGAAAAGGACTGACTCGCTGCAAATTTGACACAGAGAATTACTAACGCGGATTAGTATCTCAAGATGAAAACCGGAGTTAACTATTCGAACCTGAATCAAATATTCAAAGCAAACACTGGAAAACAAGTTGATTTACACTCCAAAGTAGTTAAGATAGGTAGAGACTGTTACGAAAGTAATTGTTACTGTTTTTGTTATTTTGAAAGCGTAATCATGATATACGACCTGGAAAAGTTGAAAATCTATTAACGGACAGTACTGTGTATCGAAAGTAAGAAAACTGAATAAAAGCAATCACGTCGAAAGAAAGTGTAAACTAAAACCATTTATGTTTTTTTTCACAGTCCTGGTTATGACGCTAAACTGCATCCGGCAGCAAGGCTTCTCATTAAGAGGCAGTGAGAAGCATAATGCCACTTTTAATTGCTGTTTTTCTCGGATCAGCCCTTACCCTGTGTGGTACCCCAGCTGTGGGCAAATATTTAACCACCAAACTGGCGTCAAAACTCTGTGAAGATATAAAAATAGACTTATATACATAGAGATAGTCTTTTCCAGAAAAGTATATATTTTTAAGTAAAAATATATCCAACAATACATTTTTGGAGGAAAAATATTGGCATAATATATTTTTATTTATGTTTATTCCCAACAATACATTTTTCAAAACAAAACTAGAAAACAACTTATTTTTTAAAATAAAATAAATAATAAAATCAATATTCTTCAACATCTGATAATATATATATATATATATATATATATATATATATATATATATCCAAACATAAAAATTACCTTAAAACCACACTTGTTTCGCAATAAATAACTCACAGAGGTTGATAAGCCTCAAAAACAAAAAACTTGTTTTTCATCATAATGCACTGCTCAAGTTATATTAAATGAAACATCCAAATGTGAATTTTATTTGCTACCTAACCCCTTTTATTTGCAAGAAGTAGCTACGACTAACTTAATTCTATTTTCAAAATCCAAATTCCACCTGAGTGTTCGCCATTTTGGAAACTATAAGCAGATCATTTTGATGTTTAGTAGGTTTTCCAGCATCAGGACGGGTGACGGTATTACAATGCTTAAGCATTAATGTCAAGGGAGACTGTATTGAACAACAGAGAAAAGATTCTCGTTTCTTCAACTTCTTTGTGAGGGTTAGAATTTTTTGAACGACCCTTATGTAAATACAGAAATGATAATACAGAATTATTCCGCTATACCTTGGATAAAAACATCAAAACTAAAGATAAAATTCATACCAATCATATTCTTTTTCAAATGTCAAAATATTTGAAAATCAAACATCGCCTATCCATTGTAGTTCTCAAAAAATTGTATCTTCCTATTTTCCCATATCATTCTCTGTCAACAGCTTGCGCAAAACAATCAAGTATATCACGCGTTGCTTTCCCAATCACTCTTTATTGCGAGTATCCGATTCTCGAAGCGTCCTTTCCTCGTTACGTGTCGCAGAAACTTCAGCTGTCTCTTTCCGTTGTTGAGTATTCGTTTTTTCCTTGTTATCATCCCCTCCAAAGCCTTGTCATTGCTCACCTGTTTGGTCCAAGGTACCCTCGGCATCCTTCTATAGAATCACATTTCGGTTACTTCAAGTCTTTCATTTATCTTTGAGAAGATTGAACAGCATTCCCTGACATACAGAAGTACAGATATGACATAGCAATCCAGTACTCGTTTCTTTGTTTCAAACGGCATTTTCCTATATCTTAATACTAAGCTCTGCTTTTGGAATAGGTCATTGGTCATGCCGATATTCCTTTGAATCTCATTGACACACTTCCATCCTCTTTTAAAACACTTCCTAGAAATGTCAATATCTGCACCTGCTTGATTTTAGTAATCAATATTTGTAATTGGCCTTTTGGGTTTCTCTTTTTGCTGATGACCATGCATTCAGTTTTATTTTAATTTAGTTTTAGTTCTTTCTTCTCGCTTTTCTTTGCTACAGCCTGTAGGATCTCTTTTAGAATCCTTTCCATGTTTTTTATCAGTAGTGTCATCTGCGTATCCTATATGGTTAAGAATGTGGCCGCTAATGACAAGTCTAGTTAGGAAACCTAGTTCTTTCAGAATTGCCTTGCCGCCTATGTGGAATAGATCCGGTGTACATCAACCACTGATATTATTATTCAAGTCATCAGATTTGAAAAGTCCAACGTCTCTATATCACTTAGAAGCTCGCATTTTACGCTGTAATCAGGGATATTGTATTTGCCCTTTATCTGTCTCAGTTCCAAGAAAGTATTTGCGAATTGGGTGATGTACGCCATAAACCTGTCAAATATTTCACTGAGTAAAAACTTGAGTTGATTAGATTTTTAGAATCTCATTTTTGAAGTTTTTTTTTTTGTCTGTGGCTGTGTGTGATGTTGTTGAATAAATCACATTTTCAATCTGACGGTCGTCTTGTGTTCGTAAATGTAATTACTTTATAAAAGTGAATACTGGGCCGTCTTATCAAAGTCTCAGGAGAGTTTTCAACATTACAAATCTGAAAGGATAAATAAATATAACTTGCGATGATTAAATTGTCGTCATTTTATTTTCCTAATTTAGCGCATGGGCGTTGTCTGTTTTTGACTTTTGTCGACTGCACAGTATAATAGGGTCAGTTGGGTACCTCCTGTGAGAAACATAGCACCAATATGACGCAATTTATTCCACTAGAAATTTGAAATGGCATGCTGGACGATTTGCATTCGAGTGAGAAACATAGCACCAATATGACGCAATTTATTTCACTAGAAATTTGAAATGGCATGCTGGACGATTTGCATTCGAGCCGGAACTTCAAATACGAACATTTTAAAGTGATTTGGTGTAAATTTGAGAACAATAAAGAGGATCTGGAAAGTGTTGGATAAGACTAATTGTGATTATGAAAGTGCTCGATTTGATGACTAGTGATGGTTATGCATCCGTTCATGTTCAACAGGATCTCAGATTCAAGACGGAGGCTTATATCAAGTGCATCCTTAAGTCAAGGGAGCGTACTCTTCATCTTGCCATACAAGTAAAAGGACCCAAATAGATTTCATACAATTTCTCTGACCATATCAGGACTTATGTCTGTCAAGCTAATTCCCCAGATAGCAGCCTCTTTTATTATTGTGGTGGATGCAGTTGGAGGAAAGATAAAAAAATACTTTGAACGCCAGAGATGAATTAAAGATGAATTAATCAAGGAGATCATCCAGAAAAGAATGATATGATTCCGAAGACGTATAGAGACGTATAGTAAGAATAAAGCTATGTGTGATTTCATTTATATATTTACAATTCCTTATTTTTTTATATATCTGTAATTTTGGTAAATATTACCATTAAAACGAGATGGCAGTTATATTTTTATTTTTGCGTAATTTAAATGAAAAATATTCGTCGCACCCTGGAGATAGAAGGAAAGAATGAAGCAATGTTTGATTTATATTCATTAGAGATACGGAAACCAATACACACAATATAACATTTCTGATATATGTATGTATGTATGTATATATGTATGTACAAATACACACACACACACACACACACACACACACACACATATATATATATATATATATATAGAAAGAGAGAGAGAGAGAGAAAGAGAGAGCGAGAGAGATTATGAATGATAGAACGGGAGTCGGAGGGAGTGATAAATATGAGATGTGAAAGAAAGAGTTGAAGTCACTGAGAATATTAAACGCTTGAAATAATCTATGCTATTGTTCATATTAATTAAAATATACTTTTTTAAAGTTTTCTTTTCGCTTTATAAACGAGAAACAGGAAAATATTCAGCAGTGTTTGAAAATTGTAAAATTTTTCTTTGGTGTAACACTTATATTGCAATGAAAAAATATAAAAAATTGTACTTTTTAGACATGAAATAAATAATAATAATAATAATAATAATAATAATAATAATAATAATAATAATAATAATAATAATAAATATATATCAATTTTCTGAGTATTTAATTATTTGTCTTACTATGCAAACACATTTCATTTACGATCATATCTCTCTCTTTTTCTCTCCCTCTCTTTCTCTCTCTCTCTCTCTCTCTCTATATATATATATATATATATATATATATATTAAAATTTGTGTATTTAGGCAGTAAACTTTCTTTTGACATGTCAGATTAATTAAAATTCAAACATTGTGTTTGCTTATTCTTAATAAACTCCGTTCATACTCACTAATAATCTTTCGCGTATTATGATTCAAAGACGTCAGAAATGAGCTGTAACTTTGACAGATAGTATTATAATTCATTTCTCGTTGTTCTTAAGTATTTTCAGTCTCTTTCCGTGATCATGTCAAGGATAGAAGTTGTGATATCAAGAAATAACCGCAAAATTTGTTGCTAAAATTACTGTAAAATTTTAATCTGGCTTCAAATATAACGTTTGAAAAATTGCTAAACTTCATTTGAACGTGAACATTATTCAAAATCGAATTTTGTTTATATGTTTTAATGTCAGGTTCATGCACATGTTAAAGCATAAAAAACCGTTCTTTTTATAAACATTTTAGAACATTACTACATTATTCAAAGCTGATTCTATTAAAAGATGGCTTAATTTTTTTAATTAATATTGCCTCGAGAATCGGTAGCTTGTTTTGTTGTTTTCTTGCTGTAGGAATGTAGACAGGAATGTTTGTTGTAGATGTCTAGAAATGGACGAATGCTTCCTTGCGTACTATGTGCATGACCATGGCATTAAAACATATATAATTCCATTTTGGAAAATTTTCACGTTCTAATGAACGCTTAGCAATTTGTCAAGCGTTATATTTGAATCAAGAAGAAAATTAATAAGTAATTTTTAGCAAGACAATTTTGCAGTTACTTATTTTTCCCGCTACTCACATCCCTGAAAATTATCTTATTATGTTGAGAAAATGGAGGAACAGTTAGATTAAAAAAATCTAAAGTTTGTTTCATATAATTTCATCAGAAATTTTTCACTACTAAGTAGAGTTTAATAATGTAACATTTTAATACAATGCTTTATCAAACATTCTTTATCATGACGTGAACAATTTTATGTTTCTGAAATTAGTTGTTCTTCTTCACATGATATTAGAAACGAATTGTGAAAATGATGTATTTTGGAAAATAGAAAACGATTTCTTTTAATCATTTCACCCCGAGCAAGGCAGAAATACCACTGATGAGCTGGAGCTATATAACTGAAAAAAATTAATTTGAAAAGAGTGAGGAGTACAAACTAGTTAGAAAGGAGCAATAGAAAGCTGAGAATACAGGTGCGATGACAGATACATAGGTGGAGAGAAAGGGAAGTATATAGTGGGGAGAGAGCTAGAGTACAGTGGTTAATAGATGAGTATTGACATTGCATTTAAATTTCTGGAGGTTGTAGCCGTCAGGAAAGCAAGAATATGGGAGAGAGTTCCACAAGCGGGAAGTGCGAGAGAAGAAGCTGCAGGAGTAGAATTGTCGTCTGCATTTGGCTAACCTGACTGTGAATGGGTGGAACCCAGTTGCCAGTCTGATTGCACGAGTAAACACATGTTGAGGAGGCACCAGTGACTTAAGTTCGTCCGAGCAGAAGCCGTGAAAGTATTTATAGAATAGACAAAGGGAGGCGACATTTCGACATTTAAGGAGGCAGAGTGGGGAAATTCATACCGCGTGTTTATGGGTTTGTCTTGATTATTTAATCAAACCTGAGAATTAACTTCAAATATAAATATAAACATTTATGCTACGGTAAGGTTTGTTATTAAATCATGTTATAATAAAATAACAGTTTTTATCAGTCTAGAAACACATAATATACAGATGTAGACAAAGTAATTTTGCACGACATATTTGTTTCATTCGTTTCACCCCACGCACGGAAATAACACCACCTGGTGCGCAAAGGGCTACATAAGAGAAGATTGAAATTTTAAGCAGAGGGAGAGCGAAGAGACAGACGAACATGTTAAAAGGGTTGTCGGAGAAAAGCAAGAAAAAGATAGGAATAATAGTGAGAAGATATTGGTGAGGGTAAAATGAGAAAATAAAAGAACAAAATACAGGAGCTGATTGTAAAAGAACTAGAGAAAGACTGGACTAAAGAAATGGGAATTGATATAGTTGTCAGGGAAGCAACTATACGGAAGGGAGTTTTAAAGATGGGAAGTGCGTGAATGGATGCTGATGGAGTAGAATTGGTGGTTGCATTTAGTTGATTTAACTGTGAAGCGGTGGGACCTTGTTGCCAGTGTGGATACTCAAGTATATTCTTGAGGAGGGAGCATAAGTACGCTAAGCTCGTCGGAGCAGAAGCCATGAAAATGTTTATAGAATAGACAGAGGTAAGCAACATCCCACAGGTGAGAAAATGACTGGAGTCAAGCGGCCAGGTCAGGAAAAATCACGTTACAGATTCTTCTTTTGGAGCTTGTCGCGAACCCTGAAATGAATCGCAGAGGCGCCCGACCAGTTATAACAACAATATTAACTGGACGGTCGGATGGTTGATTTTTGTTTTTGCGCAAGGTGGACACGGGGGTGGCCGCATACGTAGGCCGACACATTGACACTACCTTCCTAGCAGTTAATGTAATGGTTCCACGTGAGGTCGGAAGAGAGGGTGGGACCGAGGAAGCGCAGTGTATTGCTTTTCAGGTAGATACGCTTTGGTCCATGCTGATGGGGGTTAGAAGCATCTGCCTGTGGTGGGTGACAGATAGCACCTTCGTTTTGGAAGTATTAAAATTTATAAGCCAGTACTTACCTCATTCTACCACATCAGATTTTAAAAGTTTTCAATTTTTTTCTTTATAATTAATATGTTCCTTATAAGGGCCTTTTCGTAAGGTTAAAAGATTAAAAAGTAACTATGGAAAATTAAGCCATACTGAAATTTAGAAAAAGAAATATGTATTGTGTGGCTCAAGACACACCCATAAACATAGATCTATGATGTCAAGGGTATTTTCGCGAAGGAAATATTCTACGTTGCAAAAGTTATCCCTGATTACCTTTTCGTCTTTCAGAAAATTTCCAAGGTCCTTGTGCATGGTCTTAGCACTATTGTCATCGAACATCTCCCATTACTTATGGTGATTTCTCTTGAATCTTTATACAATTCTCAGATGTGTATTCGTCTCTCTCGATTCAGCAAGTTAGCTATTTTTCTCTACCACTCGCCATCCTCTGCTGACTGTTCCGTGCAAGATAGCAACTCGGGCATTATAGACAAGTGTATACCTTTTCCTCCGTTAGCTAACATGTTAGTGTTTGGTGAATATATTGCTCAGCATGCCAAGTGGTGTGAAATAATTCTGTCATATATCTTACTGGAGTCCATACCATGAATATTTCAGTCATATAATCTCTCACGGAAATGTTGGATATCTCAACGTGTTTTCCAAATATTCTGATAGATACTGCTCATTGGTAGATCTTTTTATCAATTCTCTCCCAGACTCTTACCATGTCATATGGCTCTGCTCTCGTGATAACTCTGATGTGTCTGAGATTTTTATTAATATTTTGTTCTACATCTCCTCATTCTAGGTATCTCCTGCGAGCAGAATATCTTACTGCTATCAAAGAGCAGACGGAGATGCGTTACATGACGTTATTTGTGACATCCTTTAGAACAAAATATTTCTCCTTCATGTTGTAGATTGTGCATCTAGGTATTCTCCTGTGTGAAAGTCAACATTGATGCACTCCTTCCTTCAAGAAAGTTTCGTTTTAACCCTCATTATTCCCGTAGGTTCTCTCTTGCTTATTTGGCCGCCATTGTCTATAGGAAACACTTATTCCGGTTCTACCGTATGAGGCGCCATTTTGTCTCTTTTCGCAGTGAATGCCAGCGGCTCCCAAGCTGTTGTTTGCTAACAGAATGAAGCACCGTATAAGTTAGTTCCCTGCAAGTTTGTCTCTAAGGAACACTGGTGGGTCTGCTAAAGTGTGTAAAACAATAACAAGTATTCGATCCCCACACTACTTAATAATTTCGGGGTTCTCACATTCACAGTGGAAAAGGATGAGTGCTTTGTTCGAAAGTCCTCTTAAAACCTCACACTTGATTAATCTGAGTACCCACTTGTGACTTCTTCTCTAGAACTGATAAACCGCTCTCTAGTTTTAAAAATTATTTCTGATCTTAACTTCTATAATGCAAGTTGTTGTGACGCTATGCGGTCATTGCCCTTAAGAAATGTACCTCCAGAACTCTCTTCTATTCTCCTCGACTATGCAACTATTGCATCCTACTTCTCATGCCCTACTTCTTGAAAACCCTCTTTAGTCCATGTTTTAAAATATCTTGTGAGCTCTGTAACCTTTTTACCGATCGAACTATCACCTACTTACTGCTTTTTGGTAAAGTGTTCGAAGCTATTATCAATACCGAAATAATTCATAATATCAAATCTAATAAATTAGTTTATAATAAGCTGCTTGGATTCGGCTTCGCCCTGTCTACTTTTAATGTACTAACGGCATTGTACATATTGTACATATTTTGTACATATTTTGTACATATTTCAGGCTCTTGATACGAGCAGCCAAGCCCGTACTGTTGCCCAAGTCATTTCGAAACATTTTGATAGAGTTTGGCATACTGGACTTTCTCAAAAGCTCCGGTCCTACATTATAGTTTGACGACTGTTCGATTTAATCCAGTCGTTTCCGTCAAATTAGAAAATGATGTTCTTTCTAATTGTGTTTTTTTTCAAAATCCGTTCATGTCATCGTGGGAGTACCTCAACCTATTTTAGGTCTTACTCACTTCCTGATATTTATCAATGATTTTCCTTATCTAATCCAAGTTGACATCTATGCAAATGATACCACCAGCTACTCCCGTCTCAACACCATAAAGCCCGGTCTTAAAATGTAGAGCTCGCTTCTGTATTTAAAAAAGAACTTCCACTATTATAGATCTCAATAGTATCCCAGAACGCAATACGATGCATCACTTCAGTCTCACATTCTCAACCGTCATCAAGTGGACTAATTACATCGAATCAGTAACCACATTCACTTCTATGAAATTCTGTTTGATGTACCGAGAATATTTTTTCTCCTCAAAAAACATTGTGCGCGTTTATAAATCTAGCATTCGGCCATACATTGATTATATTGTTATATCGGGTTAGGTGCTCCTGCTGTTTATCTCTGGGTTATTGAGAAAATCCTGAGGAGGTTCGGCAATGTTGTTAGTCCCGATTTGGCTACTCGCTTTTAGCCTCTTTCTTACGAACGAAATGTAGATTCTCTATGTTTTTCGACCAGGTATAGCAACACTATTCAATGCACGGAATCACGGTAAATTTTTATATGTGCCTGATGATTTCAGACGAAAAAAATTCCTAGCCTGGTACAGTGATCCGAGCTTTCTAGAAAGTAAATTTAGCTATTGATTCCATGTAGGCATTTCACTTATGGTCGGCTGAAAGATTGATGCCCATGAGGCACTATCTATTGATTTCATGGAGACTAGTTTGATCCATGCTAATGTGAGCTAGGAAAGATCGCATATTGTGGTTAAAAGATAGCAGCTTCGTTTTAGAAGATTAAAATTTTACGAGCCCTTCCTTGTCCCAGTTTAAAACAGAGAGGATCAGCTTTTCAGGATCAGCAGCACGATTTACGTTGACAGCCTTAGCAGATTTTTTTTTATTGTCGCGGGAGTAAATGTTGGTTTCGTCATTATAAATTCCTGCTTGGTATATGGTTATAACAGGGAGATGATTGTAAGAAAAGTGTAGGGTCTAAGATAGAACTTTGACGAACACCCGCTTTCGTATGATGAAATCTGGAAGTATGATGTTTACATAGAACCTGTTTTACACGATTTGATAGAAACGATTGGATTAATCTATAACGCTCAAGTTAATTCTGTAGATTCCACATAAGGCCAGACTTTCTCAAATGCTTTGGAGATATTCTGAACAACAGCTTGAGCTTTGACTTTGTATCAAAAGCCAGGTATAGGTATACAGTGATGGTTTTTAAGATATTAACGTTAGACTTAGTAAAGTGAGAGATATACTGTTTGTTTGAGAATAGGCCGTGGGATGTGACAGATTGAACCGGCATTAATGATAGCCTCGAACACTTTGCCAAAACTCGGTAGAAGGCTGATATGGGCATAATTAGTGGGGTCTGAATGTTTTCCAGAAATCTTAAAAATAGAAAAAACAGAAGACGACTTCCAACAGACACAAAAGCAAGAAAAAAAGTTGTATTCTTGAGAGAAATCTAAGGAGAGTTCAGGAGCACATTTGTTCATGACGATGACAGGTCTTCCTTTATCTCCACTCGCCTTATGGTGAATCAACATCTGAAATTACGTTGGAAATCGCGTATATATATTGTTTAGCCGGAAAAAGCGATTTCTGTGGGCAATAGCAGCCAAGCGAGTCAGAAGGAATCAGGGGGACGAATGGAGTTTCATTCGAAACTACCTTCCTGGGATAAATGAGTCGATGCCAGATTTAACCCACAGGAACACCTGAGAGTTGCAGTCTTCAACGGAGAGTTTAAGCACGTTTTTACAAGGGACATCAAAAGGAAAATCGTGGAACGACTTCTCGTCCTCTCTTTAGTGGCTGTAAGAATTTCTGCTGGTAGGAGGTTTCTGCGGAGGGGAAGTGCAGAGATATATTACCGGAGACTACAGCATGGTTAGAGTTACGAAGGGGGAAATCTGTATCGCATGGTAGGAGTCAGGGATATATGTGAAGCAGAGATCTACCAGAGAAGTCCGTTTTTCAAGAATATTAGGTAAGCGCGTATGAGAAATGTACCACTTGCGTGGGAGTAATTGCAAAGTTCCGTGTATAAATGCAAGCTAGATCAGTGAGAGATCTTTTCTATTACTTGGCGTGATGTGCATTAAAAACACCGAACACAAATATATTAGCAAACGGATAAAAGGAACAGCCTTATCTATATTGTTAGAGATACTGTCTAGCAAAGAACAGTCAGGGGACGAGGGGTAGAGAAGAAAAGATAGCTGAGTTTAGTAGATCGAGACAGAGACAAATATATCAATAGCCAGAAATTTCAAGAGATACTAATCTAGCTAGAATAAAATGTTTTCTGACATAAACTCCCAGCTCATGTCTATTGACACTAAAATCCTTCAGAAACAGGTAGGAATCCACAAATCAGTAGAGGAGCTTCTGGGGTTTAGGTTACGTTAGCAGAGATGTAGGATATCAGGGACCGTTCGTGGAGGAAATATTCCACGTTACAAAAGTTGATATACATATACCGTATGTAAGAATAAGATATATTGACGGACTTAGGGATTTTTGTGTCGCTGGTGTAGTATTGTATCTGTGGTTGTGAATATTCATTTTGTTTTTTAGTAAGCGACGGGCAGGAGTAGTTATAGGAAACGGACATCAACTTCGACATATGTAGGAAGGAAACTGGCGTAGAGTGCAGCATAAGGAGGCATCAGGGTTGCCCACCAGAAAGGCCTGCAGAGATCCATTCACAACATGGCGCTGCAAGAATACTGACATTATGCAACTGTTTATCAGAGCAGCTGTTCGATGCTACGCAAAAAGTTAATCCTTGTTCGCAAAATGACATGCGGTGCAATCGCTAGCGACAGTTCTACCGACCCACAAAAATAAATAAATAATGGAGGAAAAAAGGATGAATTTTACTATTTTTTTATTGGGTTTTGATTATGTCAATGCTCGTTTATTGATGGCATCTATTATCATTTTTCTCTCGTTCTGGCGTTATCTTTAAATATTAATATATATATGTGTGTGTGTGTATGTGTGTTTTAAGTGTTCTTGTATGTGTATGTATATATTAATATATATACATATTATTTTACGTCACTTTTATGATTTGAATTTTATATTTTACACAATCAAGAGATGCATATTTCGAACTCTGTAGATTGTTTTTTTTCAACGAGACGAGGTTGAAAAAAATATGTGGGACTTCTTTGAAAGATACAGCTCCAGTGAAAGTGATATTGATATCATTAATACGTTTTCTTTTTTTTTCTTTTTTGGTTATGAACAAGAAGACGGAATTATAACAATGATATATTTTTTTGTTTTTTGTGTGTGTTAGATTTCCGAAAATATCTGATACTTTGGGGCTAGTTATTTGCCACAATTAGGAGAAGAGACAGCTTTCTTTAGAAACTGTATTCTTTGAGTATGCCTGAATCTTAATTTATTCCGAGAATTTGTGAATCTATTTTAAACATAATTATTCAGTTTTCTTCTTGGCATTTAAATGAAGACGCTAAAAGTACACATCTAACTTCCTCAATGCTATAGTCAGGTTGGTTGAAAAGTGTAGATTTTATAAAATTGATGTTACTATCATTAATATTTTTTATTTTTATGGTTATGACCCACAAGATGAAGTTACGTATGTTTTTTTCAAGGTTATAATTTCTTTTTTTTCTTTTTAATGCAAAACGATAAACATAAAGTATTTACACTGTCACAAGTCATAGTAGGAATAAGATTTAACAATTCTATCGGTTATAATATGTTTACTTTTATGTGATGTGATTTGTGTAAGCTGGATATTTTTGCATTCTACCTGATGTACAGAGTGAATGAAAATGTGGAAGTTGCCGCTTGGCATTAAGTGGGCTCTCTCTAAATATTTTATTAATTCTGTTATCATGTATGATATACAGGATATATCTTAGCTAGTTATGACATAGTTTGAGAATAATGTAGTTATTGTAATTATTTTTTTGTGTTGTAGATTAGACGAATATTTCTATTGTGTTAGGAGGGCTTAGTAATTAGTGTTTTAATAGTTTAAAAAAATAAATTATATAAAAAAATAATAGTTTTTGTATGTATTTTGTAATCCACATTCTTAGAAAAGGTAATTTTCATGCTTACTACTGGCTATTGATTATTGCTTTTCTAGGTTAATAGGATGGTAGCTCTAAATATGTCGGTAGCAATGAGAATGTGTATACTGATGTAGAAAGATGTGGTACAGCTACCAGCACATCGGAAAATGTGGTTTTCACTTATGCAAAGTGCAAATGTTTGCATCTAAATTATTAACCTCCTTCTACTAGTATAAAATATATAATAGCTTATTGTACACATATCTGCTTTTACATACAGAAAAAGAACTTTGGTTTAAATATTGATGCGTTTCTGTATCCTCTTCTTATTACAGCAACACCTCATATTTTATTAATGTCATATCATTTAACAAAGTCCATAATATTGGTTTCCACTTAACTTTTTTATATCTTATCTGTGAATTGACATGTATGTTAGTCGAGAAGTTTACCGTTACTACACGTTTTTAAATTCGGATTATTCTTTCACTTTGACTAATAAGCATCCAGTCCTATACAGCACATAAAAATATGGATATATTAATGTTTAGAGGGAAAATGATCAAAATACACGATCAAGCATCTTAAATTCTATATAAGGATATTTCTCTCACCAATATATATTTCACTAACCACATATAAATCAAATGAGAATGTTTATATAAATTTCTAGTATAAATTAAATGTTTAAAAAAAATTAATAATGAGATAAATGGAAATGCAAGAACACGGCAAACAGAGATAAAATGAAGCTGATCATTCAAGATAAAAACGTGTAAAATATTCTCGAGCAGTTTAACGATTGTTCTATCATAGCTGTCGCACATAAATAAAATGAGATTGCTATCACATTCTTTAAGATCGGATTGGTCAAAAAGATGTCATCAAAAAGGTCATAACAATACAAAGAGAAGCTTCTATTCTGTCAAAATCGAGCGCATATAATACCTATAAAGTTTTGAAAAATACAAGATGAGACGTTTAAGTCTAAACAATTTCCAAATCATAGAACTAAAAAGTATTTCCCGGAGAGGTTGCTTGGAATATGAAGTTATCTTTATAGTAATCAGATAACATCTGTCCTTCTGTGGACAAGTGAGTGAAGGATGATGACTAGGTTTGAGACATCAGAAATGAGGTTTCGCAAGAGGATTCTGAAGATAGGGATTCAGCACGTTAGCAATGATATGGTGTTTGAGAGTATGCAAACGAAAGGAGTTTTCATACTTAAAATCAATAAGAGACAGATGAGGTTCCTTGGACATTTAATGAGGAATGGATGCCTGGTGAATTTAATACTCACAAAACGGATAGAAGGAAAGAGAGACAAGAAAAACCGCGCGCATCATACTTGATATAATTTCTTTTTTTGGATGTTTTGTTTTATGGCATATCAACCTCGGATCATTTATTGACAACTATATTTTATTTATATATTGCTGGTAATAACTTTTTGTTCAACAATTTCTTATTGTTTTTATATAAGTTTTGTGCTTATTAATACTTTTTTATTTTCGAGTATCAAGAATCATTGGGAATTCGTTTTCAAGTGCAGGGTCCCCAATCCTACCGTTCTTATTTAACCCATGCTGGAGGGAAGGGACGGATTAATACCTTTCCCAAGGGTACCAGTGCTTAAGAGAATGCAGGGTATTCAACTGGAATTCGAACTCGGCTCAATGATTTCTCTTTCCGAGCCGATATCCACTGCACCACAACGCACAGTACGTCACTTATAGCTTACAGCACCTGGTATTCCCAAGCGGTCACCCATCTAAGCGCTGACCATCTAAGTGCTCAACGTTACTTAACTTCGGTGATCTAGCGAGAACCGGTGTATTCAACGTTATAGGCTGTAAACACCTACCTGATACACATGAACAAATGAACAGCGGTGTGGGATTTGGAGGAGATACCACGAGGAAACATATTTAGAGAAAAAACAGACAAAGCCAAGTGAAAGACAAAGATCGTCTACGTCCTGAAGGAGCACGGCACATAAAGAATAATAATCATATAAAAATGTTATCTTCGTATTTGAACCAGTCGAATGATACTTCAATATTAGTTCGTCATAGAAATGGAATGGTGAATTTTTATGTGATAAACATCACAGTTACGTTTAAAATATAGAAAACAACATACTATATAAAAATCCCATACGTTTTGAAGCGTGATTGATGTAGTAGCATCTGTGTATGACTTATTACGTAACACATTGATCTAGAGATAAACTGATCACCTAATTTCTTTTTTCTTCAGCTATTCAGCCATGACTTGACATTTCATATTTCAGGATATCAACGAGATAAAAAATGCGCTCAGAACAAGTTAAAATGGTTAGAGTAAAAAAACTTTATGCAGTTGCATGAGTAAATAACTTCTAAAACGTCTGCTCAAATGTCAATTGATAATGACGAATTGACAATTGCCTTGCGTCGAAGATAAGAGAGCCCACCGACAATGAACGAAATCCACGTCAACAGGCATAGAGAAAAGAATAAAAATGTCTCTCCTTTATAATAATAGATTATTTTGGTTTATTTAACGAGAGAAATTGAATATATTATTCTAATAATTTAAAATATATGCGTTAAAGATCAGTATAAATTCTCTCTTACCAATATGGCTATTTTTAGAGGTTAATTTTTAAAGTCAGTTCAATATGAAAGAAAAGTCATGTCTCTCTTCAGCTGTGTGCGTAGGTGTTTGTGTGTGTGTGTGTGTGTGTGTGTGTGTGTGTGTGTGAGAGAGAGAGAGAGAGAGAGAGAGAGAGAAAGAAAGAGAAAGAGAGAAACGAGAGCAGGAGAAGATAACTTTTAAGCCAAAAGCTACCTCCTTAATGATAAAAGAACAGAAGTCTTTCTTTTAGAATCGTCTTCCTTTGTTGCCGACACTAAATGTTAATTTTTTGTTGTGGCTTTTATTATTTGTGTAATAATTTTTGTGCAGCTGTAACTAATTTTGACGTTGATTTTGTTGAATATTTTTGCTAATCGGTTTGTTACAATTTATACCAAACGGATAAAAAAAAATCCCACGTCTCTGCCATCGTAAAATTAATAAACACTAACAAGCACTACAAATTAGAATTTCCACCATGTAAATATACGCAGCCACAAAAAATAATAAAACAAGCCACTAACCGACTTTAAAACAAAAATAACAATACAGCCTTAAATAAAATAATAGCAATTCTTACCTACCATAGTTTCAAACAGAACCCATCAAAAGTACATAAGTACGTACAAGAAATCGACAACTATTCCCGCGTTAACATCGCTACACACCATTTGAATATGCCAACCGAATGAGTGTGTATGCTTGCAACGGCCCACATATACATATATATACCGAACCCCGGACGATTCGCATGTGTATGTTTATGCAAGCCTCGGTGACCGAACGCGCGCGCGCGCGCGCGTGTGTGTGTGTGTGTGTGTGTTTGTGTGTGTGTGTGTGTGTGTGTGTGTGTGTCCTTGCGCGCGTTGATGGGTGTATACATGTATATATGTGTATGTCTGCATCTGTCGTGACGACAGATTTTTCCCCCACTTCCACAAAAATACACGAATATAACCAATTTAAAAAAAAAAATTAATCAGTTTGTCTGACGATCGCAAAAGCGTGAAACCCAGGGTTACAAACTCACACCTATTTATATGACTATATATATATATATATATATACTGTTTTCCAAATCTGTATATATATATATATATGTATATATATATATATATATATATTGATTGATTGATTGATCACTTAAATTTTGGTCATTATAAAATTAGGCCAATACATTTTTGATCAATACAATTATATTGTAGAGTTATTGAATATTCTTCCTTCGTAAACGTGTTATTATGCAACCTAGTTTTATAACATGTCTAAATGTTATGTCGTCAGGCGATTTGCAAATCGCCCGACGACACATTTTAGAAACTTAGGTTGCGTAATAATTCGTTTATATATATATATATATATATATATATATATATATATATATATATATATATATATGTCCGCAGATATATGTGTGTTTGAATGTGTGTGTGTGTGTTGGACGGGCAGTTACGTAACGGACAAATGCATACCAGAAAATTGTGTCCTTACTTAAAAGCATCCCTGGATAATTATTTACATTGTACTATATCGCACTTCAATTCTTTTAAAATATAATACTCCAAATAAGGGAAATTTAGCGCTATTACATAAATATAGTACAGAAAATAAGAAAATAATTCTTAAAAGTGATGGATCACAATCTTTATAGCTTTAATTAATTTGCAAATTTACAATAATTTTGATTTTCCAAAATATTTTTTAAAACAATATTCATCTGTCATTTCATTTGTATCAAAATAACCGATTGATTTTGTTATACTATTCTTTTTATTCTTTTGATAAAAATTAGCGTTTACAAAATGTCTTCTTAAAATTCTATTTTAATTTCCTTTAAAAACTTCAAAAATTATCAGAGTTACGCAATTATTCAGGGACACATTTTTAGGGACTCAAATTTGTTAGAAGGCAGTTGTCCGGGACTCGAATTTCCGTTTCACAATTGTAATAATACTTTGTGTGTGTGTGTGTGTGTGTGTGTGTGTGTGTGTGTGTGTGTACTACTTATTGTTGAGTAATTTCATTACGAACAGCGTTGAATGAAAACCAACTAAATGCCACCCGGCGACAGTGGATCTTTTTTGTCGTATCTGACAATCAAATCATTTTAAATTTTGGCAACAAAGAAATATAAATCTGCACATATAGATGCTTTTGAAAGCGTAAATTAAATGTGTCACAAGTCCGAAGTATAAGTGACTAATATGAAGACAGAAATCAAATTTCAGTAGTAACTGTTCTAGCGAGAAAACATTGCCAACCATTACATGATATCAAGTGACGTAATTGATCTGTGTAGCTTATTTCGAGCACAAGACCAAAACTGTTCAGCATCTCAGTGAGGAACAAATAAACTTTGTCGATTCAAGACGTTCGCCATAATTGCTTGTTGAAATTTGGTGAATTTTGTAATTCTTACTAAATTTTATCCCATCGTTATCTCTGCTAAAACACTTTCTGACAATAAATTACACAGGCTCCTACGTTAGATTTATCATGGATTGTTTTTCATTGTTAACTTGCTTTCAATATAATATGTAAGTATCAAATTCGCAAAGCTGTCTTCTCTCTATTATGAGATCTAGAATTCTCAAATTCCTCTTTCTTCTTCTAAATACTTGCTCTTCAAATGTTTTCTTTTAAAATTCGTCTTTACATCTTCAGTCCAAGAAATTATCAACATCGTTATGTAGGGCAACATACATGTTGCTTCAAGCCACTTTTACAAATGTCTGGAGTTTGTCAAGCATTCACTACCTTATAGAAACATCTAAACTCTTTTATAAATGAAACTTTGTCTGTGTGTCTGTGTGTCTGTGTGTGTCCGTTTCCTATACACTCTGAAACGGTTAAACCGATATTCTGGAAAATTTACACAGTTGTACTATACGCGCCTGCGAGTGTTCTTAGCTACGTTCTGTGTCGAAGTACCAATGATAAATATAGAAAATTGATAATCGAAAAAATCGGGTCATAGAAGGAGTGGTCCGATTTTAATCAAATTTGATACACTTATAGACAAAGATATAAGAAACGATATTCAGAAGTTTCATGGTTTCAATTCTTACAATAGTGCAGAGAATCGATAATATATATAAAAAACACGATGTTTGTGTGTGTCTATTTATCTGTCTGTATGTATATATTATTTTCAGCCCTTTTATTCTACTTTTTGCTTCGGGTTTGGCTCTAGGTAGGTATAATTGTAGTTCTTGATCTCAGCCATGATACCATTTACTCAGAGGACTTATTCATCCTTAAAAATTTAGTTTACAACGGAAAAAACCTATTTGATATCAATACTAGGAAATCAAAATTTGACTTACATCCATTCACTTTTCTTTCAGTCTACGGTTTTGCTTTAACTGGAAACAACTCTTGCTTTTTAGTCTTTCGTGCCAACGTTCAAATAGTCTGAGCTCCAAGACCATGGATTTGTTTTAAAATTTTCATTACACCCAAGCAACCCCGGACTATAGTGCTTGTTTATCTATAAAAATCAAGATGTTTGTGTGTGTGCCTATTTCTTTGTATGACTGGACCCTTTACAAAAAATCACAATTTTTATCCGATTCTCACTAAACCTCACAAATAGTTTTTAGGCTTTCAGTCAGTACATAGGCTACCTATTTTTTCCAATTTTCCCCAATATCAATAATCGACACCCAGACATCTGATGAGGTCTTATCATGATCGAATTTCAGCCATTCTTTCCTGGTTCTTGCTGCAGAATTTGCTCAAACTTGGTAAAATTATAGTTCTTAGTCTCAAACATTAGTAGATCTTCTCGAACGACACATTTTCCCCGATATCGGAAATCGTAACACGCGATATTATATCGAATCTGATCCAAAGCAAATATTCAGCCATCAATATGGCTCATTTTCTCCAATTTTACTCCCGATGGGTACGATAAGTTTTCATTAACTTAGGTTAGTTCATCCTTGGATGACTTATTTGACTCCGATATTGGAAATCGGTACCCGATATCTGGTCTGATCAAAATCAGGTTTTCAGCTCTTTTATTTTGTCTTTTGTTTCGGATTATGCTCTAAGTAGGTATAATTATAGTTCTTCGTCTCAGCCATGATACCATTTACTCAGAGGACTTATTTAGCTTTGAAAATTCAGTTTGCGACGAAAAACTTATTTGACATCGATACTGGAAATCAAACTCTGACTTACATCTATTAGTTTTAGTAAGTTCTACGGCTTCGAAATCAGCCTTTCAACAACGTACGTTTTTCGTGCCAACATCCATCTAGTGAATTTTCTGGGTCTACTATCAAACATCTCTCGTCTACATATCAAATATTGTCAAGATTTTAGCCACCGAAAATGAATCCTTTTGCAAGCTGCGTATGTCCTTTGAGATGACATCCTTGTTTTTTACTCCTTATTTTTCGCATGTTTAATGAATTCAGTTTTATACGTATGAAGACGGTTTGCTCCCAGCACAAGTTTCGGATTATTCTAACATTCTTCCCGAATTAAAAACATTCCATTATAAACTTTTCCTGGCAGCTCGCCGCTTAGGATAAATGAACGCATCTTCTTAGCAAAGGAGTGTTTTTTTTACGACGTTAGACATTTTAAAGATGCAGAATAAGCTATTATTTGTTGAACATTATTAAAGATGTTTTCGTGTGCCGACGAATTCTGAGTGTGTTATAATTTGCTTTTCCTTGAATCATGTCATATAGTTAATAGCCTTCAAACTTTCAGGCAATCTGTTAAATTTCATTGTATAGAATAGAGATAATATATATAAATTACTTTGGTTGTCGATTCGTAACTCAGACTTAGACGCGTATATTTTTTCTGATTTCTTAATAAACGAATTTCTTTATATTTCTTTTTAACATAATGGTTTTCATTCTCAAACACCTTCACCAATTTTCTTTTGCCCAAGTAACAAGTGTCTTTAATGTTTCATTTCTATCAAGAGCCATTTATTTCATTTGCATATAATTCGTTTACACTCTGTAAAGTATGGTCCAATTAAATCTTATCCGTAAATTTTTTTTTCTTCAGTATGGCTTCATTTTGAATAATAAAATATACAACCTATTAAATATGAAAATGGTTTCTACTGCTGACTTGTAAAATCCATTCTAACTTAGATTAATTTTTCTAAAAATTCATACAGAAAAGAAATGTCATGAAAATCAATATATATCATGTGCTATGACAGTTTTGTGTCAAATAGATGTGTACTTTACGAGAAAAGGATGAAAATAATGTTAATCATGTATACTATCTAACGAAACGTCACGTTATTCGAGAGAATTTTCTTTTGAATATTACCTAAATGGTTTACCACTTAATGAAAATATATATATATATAGTCATCTACATACAAGTCTGTTTCGTTGTATCACAGCTCATCAGTGTGGCTAGAAGCATCCATTTGCTCCTAGCCGGGATCGAAACTCGAACGATTTGGTGTTAGTCGGAGTCTCTACCCCTAAACCATAAGCGCATGGAATGCGAATAAAGAAATTTTAACGTCTTGTATATAAGCAGTGTATACACAAGCCAGTCACCGAAAAAACTCAATTCATTTCTGAAGAGGCATGCTTATATAGTAGAAGTATAAAATGTTTTTAAAATTCTCTTCTCTAGAGAAATTAAATCGTAATGAGAGCAGGATATATTTGTCATCCACATACAAGCCTGTTTCGCTGTATCATAGCTCATCAGTGTGTCTAGACACATCCACTTGTTTCTGGCCGGGATCGAAACTCGACCTAAGCCATAGGTGCATGGAATCAGAGAAAGGAAATTTTAACGTGTTATATATAAGCAATGTATACTCACGCTAGTCACCGAAAGAACTCAATTCACGCTTATACACACACACACACACACACACACACACACACACACACACACATATATATATATATATATATATATATATATATAGATAAATAAATAGATAGATAGATACATACATACGTACATATTTATTTCTGAAGAGTCATGCTTATCTATCTATCTATCTATCTCTCTCTCTCTCTCTCTCTCTCTCTCTCTATATATATATATATATATATATATATATATATATATATTGCATTTTACAATATAATTCTCAACCAAACAGAAAAATAAAAAAAAACGATAATAGAAAACGAAACATTATCTCGTTCAATTTATTGGTTAAGGCCAAAATAGATTTTTAAACTATTTCCAAAAGGACCACAATTAACAAAACTTTCAAGAGAAATACAATCACGCTACGTAATAGTTACACAAGTAATTTTGAAATGACAGAAACTTAGATAGCAGTGTAGAAACCAAAACCACTAATAAACAATGAGCCACAGGGACAAAAACAAATGTCAATTTCAAGGACTTTGCAACACAAAAGAAATAATTTACAAAGGTACATGACCCAAAGATCTATGGGTTTAAACAAGACACCTTTAAAATCAGGTGGTTCAATCACAGGTGTATATTTACAAAAACAATGATTTTTATGTTGAAGAAAAACAGGGCTTTGATCCAGCGAAAAAATTTCAAGACCAAATAATGAAAGCATTATATCCTGGAGACTCATGTCACGCGGAAACTGAACTTGAAGAATTATTAAGAGTTGATGACACAACAAATTCGAAAGTTTGCATAGTTTAGGAAAATATTCACAAGCAAGGGCATTGTGTGCCGTACGAGATACTGAGGGACGTTAAAAGGCGTGTTGTCACGTGTGAACAACTGTTTAATAGCAGTATAAAATGTTTATTGCATCGTATCGTGACCGGCGATAAAACGAAGCTACACATTATCCTCAACATAGAAGATGTAAGGATTAGCCCATTCATGCATCGACACCGGCCTCAAAGCCGAATATCCATAGTTCAAAGCTTTTACTCTGCATTTAATAAGATCAGCTGGGTGTAGTTAATTATCAGCTGCTCAAACAGAACCAACCGATCACAGGCGATCGGTATAGACTCTTATCAATACATTTGAGCCGAGCATTGAAAAAAAAGCTGTCGTTAAATGATCAAAGACCTAACAAAGTTATTTTGCTACATGATTAATCTAGGCCACATGTTGCAAGGAGAGTGAAAAGCAAATTCACAAAGCTTAAATGGATAGTCTTCTCCTCTCCGTCGTATGCAACATACTTTCCTCCATCCGATTATCACTTGTTCGAACCGATGGCATCTGACCTAGGTTAGCAACTTTTTCATTCTTATGAAGATGTCAAAAATGGATGTACTCGTGGTTAATCGCAAAAGACATTTTTTTCTGACCTGTAATGAAAACATTGCCAGGAAGATAGTAAAAATAGTGGCTTGCGATGAACAATACTTTCAGCGACATGAGTTTTATCAATCATATATATATATATATATATATATATATATATATATATATATATATATTAGGGCCCCGCTCCTATTTGACTACAAATGGACTGTTCCCATTGTTATATATAGCAATGGTGGATTGTCTACAGGAGAGTCGTACAGAGTCTCTGGACGACTCTTCGACACTGTCAGCACTCTGCCTTCAGGTAGAGCAGAGAGCAGTAACCCAGTCGTGGTTCCGCCGAAGGGTAGAACCACGACAGGGGAAAAATAGACAGACATTTTTTGGTCCGGCTATATGGCCGGGAATGCACACAATAAAATGGCCATGTGTCACATCCAGCCTTGCGTGGGAAGGCTAGTAAATACAGTCGTACAGAGTCACTAGACTGACGACTCTACGACACTGTCAGCACTCTGACTTCGGGCGGGGGGCACTCTCTGCTTCCGAGCAGAGAGCAGTAACCTAGTCGTGATTCCGCCGAAGGGTAGAACCACGAATGGGGAAAAATAGACAGATATTTTTTGGCCCGGCTATATGGCCGGGAATACCCACTATAAAATGACCATGTGTCACATCCAGCCTACGTGGAAAGGCTAGTAAATACAGTCGTACCGAGTCACTAGACTGACGACTCTACGACACTGTCAGCTCTCTGCCTTCTGGTAGAGGGCGCTCTCAGCTTCCGAGCAGAGAGCAATAACCCAGTCGTGGTTCCGCCAAAGGGTAGAGAAACGACTGGGCAAAAATAGACAGATATTTTTTGGCTGGGCCATATAGCCCGGAAATCCCAGTCCAAACTGACCATGTATCACATGTTGCCCTTACTGGGAGGGACAACTCAATAATGAGTCGTAGAGAGTCACTAGACTGACGACTCTACGACAATGTCAGTACTCTGCCTTCGGGTAGAGGGCGCTCACTGCTTCCGAGCAGAGAGCAATAACCCAGTCGTGGTTCCGCCGAAGGGTAGAACCACGACTGGGCAAAAATAGACATTTTTTGGCCCGGCTATATGGCCGGGAATACCCACTATAAAATGACCACGTGTCATATCCAGCCTACGTGGGAAGGCTAGTAAATACAGTCGTAGAGAGTCACTTGAGATTCTCTAATGAGTTACTGAAGAGTCAGTGCGAGTCAGTGAAGAGTTAGTCACACTTCCGGTGGCGTACCGGAAGTAATCACATATACACACGCCTTACGACGGATTGGACGCTTGTATCTTTCTATTGTAAATAGTACTAATCACTTGTGTACATACTAACCGTCTTTCCGCGCATTACAACTTATATTCTGATTCTGTTGTTGAGTTATTCATTAATACTTGGCGACATAACAGTTGCGACGAAGATGTTGGTAGGAAAAATCTTCTCACGAGATTAACACTGGCGACGAAGATGTTGGAAGGAAAAATCGTCCCACGACATTAACAGTGGCGACGAAGAATTTGGAAGAAAAAATCGTCCCACGATATTAACAGTGGCGACGAAGATACTTTAAATTACTTCGAATTTACGCGAAGGTGAAAACCAAAATTCGTCACACAACGTAATAGTGGCAACAAAGTTGCTTCGAATTTACGCAGAAGTGGAAACAAAATTCGTCCCAAACATAACGGTGGTGACGAAGAGATCACAAAGAAGAAGAAACCAAAACGCGTCCCACAATACAATAGCGGACAAAGAATTTCAAATTTAAACAAAGATTTCAATTGGACGTAGAAAAAAGTTTCGCAGGTCATACGCGAAAGTACCACTGAGAAATATACGTACTACACCATTAACTGCGTTGACGAGAATTATTACACGGCAAAGAAAGCGTAAGTTATATCTTTCTATTTTTGTCTGTGGTGAATTTTTTCTGTTGAGGAGATTGAAATTTCGGTTTTTTCCCCTCGGTATAAAGAAATTGTAATAATGGGACAATTTCAAGCGTCCATGTTAGAACTGTTGAAATGTCAAATGCAACAGCAATTACAGATACAAGAACGTCAAATGCAACAGCAATTAAAGATACAAGAAAGAATGGAGGAAAAATTCCAAAAACAGCAAGTGGAACTACAGGAGAAGATGATGCTGTTACATCTAGAAAGTGACAAAAAACAACAAAAATGGCAAGAACTCGTAGTGTTAATTCTAGAGAAGAATAAAAACTCAGATGAGAGTAAGTTCTCCCAGAACACCATCTTGTCGACTATAGAAACTTTCAATTATAATCCAGACGAAGACAAAACTTTTGAATGGTATTACCATAGATACCAGGACTTTTTTGAAATCGACTGTAAGTCATGGTCTTCGGAGGAAAAAATCAGGTTACTCTTCAGGAAATTAGGCACGCATGAACATAACAAATTCACGGACTTCATCCTTTCGAAAAAAAACAAGGGATCTAGAATTCAATGAGGCTGTAAAACTATTAAAAGAATTATTCAGCCTTAGGTTATCCTTGTTCTATAAAAGGTGGAGATGCTTAAATCTGCAAAAGAACGAGGCTGAAGATTACACCACGTTCGCCTCGGTAGTTAACAAAAACTGCGACGATTTCAGACTTGCAGAACTAACTGCAAACAATTTTAAATGTTTAATTTTCGTGCAAGGGCTGGTGTCAGGGAAAGACAGCGAGATGAGGAGAAAAATTTTGATAAAACTGGAGAACGAACAAAACATATCTCTGCAAAATCTGGCGGATTATTGCCAGAAATGTATAAGTATTAAAGAAGACGCAAAAATAATACAGGAATCCGCTGTAGCCAATGTAAAAAAGATAAATCGCAAGTCACATTTTCGGTCGCCGCCTCCAAGACGAAGAAATCATTCGCCCTCAGGAAGAAAAAAAAAATTTTGAAAAAAGACCCCCCCCCCCAAAAAAGCTTGCTATGTTTGTGAAGAATGGCACTGGCGCAGTGACTGTCCGTTCAAATTTAAAAAATGCAGACACTGTAATAAGCTAGGTCACAAAATGTCTAAGTGTAGATTTAGATGTAATTCGCAGGTAAAATTAACCACATCATATGAGCAAAACCACGGCGTTAGAAAATATTTAGAAGTGAAAATATTGAAAAAACCCGTGAAAATGCAACTAGATAGTGGATCGGATATAAGTATCATAAATATGAAAACCTGGTACAAGTTAAATAAACCAAGGTTGATGAAGACTAGTAAAGTGGCTAAAACGGTGACTGGAAAGAGAATCAAATTTGAAGGTGAGCTAATTCTCAACGTAAAATTTCACAACCAAACAAAAAGACTGAAAACGTTCGTTATGAAAGGAACGAATAATCTGTTTGGCACTGACTGGATGAGTGAATTTAATTTGTGGGATCTTCCCATAAATTCTTATTGTAAAAATATAAGAGAAGACTCGTCTGACGTGACAACAATACTAAAGGAGGAGATAAAGATTTCCCGGAAGTATTCTCTGAAGGTTTGTGCAGATGTACCAAAACGTCGGCGATAATCAAATTAAAAGAAAACGTGACTCCGGTGTTCAAAAAGAAGAGAAACGCGCCTTATGCGGCTATTGATAAAATTGACGCTGAGCTTGAAAGACTAGAAAAAATAGGCATACTAACAAAAGTCGACTATAGCGACTGGGCCGCACCTGCTGTTTACGTAAAAAAGAAGACGGGAGAGATTAGAATGTGTGCTGATTTTTCGACCGGACTAAACAACGCCATTGAGGATTATCACTACCCTCTACCAAGCCCGGAGGAGGTATTTTCTAAGCTGAATGGCGGGAAGGTTTTTTTCAAAAATAAACCTCATCGACCCATATCTCCAAATTCCAGTGGAGAATGAAAGTTCAAAGCTATTGTGCATAAATACTCACAAGGGGCTTTACAAATACGAACGGTTGGCGTTCGGAATAAAAACAGCACCGGCGGTGTTCCAGCAGACAATGAACACTATGCTGGCAGGATTAGATTTCGCGAACGCATATCTTGATGACATCCGAATAAAAAGCGAAACTGTCGAAGAACATAAGGGTCACCTACGGGAAGTTTTCAGAAGAATACGGAATTATGGCTTGAAGATAAAGGAAAGCAAATGTGATTTGTTGCTGGAAGAAATTAAATATCTGGTTCATATTATCAATAAAGATGGGAAAAAGCCAGACCCAAATCGCTCCCATGCGATTCGAAATATGTCAGATCTAAAAAACGTAAAGACATTGCAAAGTTTTCTAGGTTTGGTGAGTTACTATCAGGAGTTCATTCCAAATCTGCACAAGTTGCGTGCGCCTTTAAATGAGCTACTAAAAAAAGACAATGTATGGTGCTGGTCTGAGGATTGCAAGAAAGCATTTAAGGAGATAAAAGATAGACTTACATCAGATTTATTTTTGGCTCACTGTGATCCCAAATTAGACATCGTAATCGCTTGCGATGCTAGTACATATGGGGTTTGTGCATGCATATTACACAAGTGGAAGGATGAACAAATAAAGCCGATTGCACATGCAAGCAGAACACTGCTCCCGGCTGAACAAAATTACTCACAAATCGAAAAGGAAGCACTGGCAATAGTGCTTGCAGTAACAAAGTTTCACAGATATATTCATGAAAGGAAATTCACATTGCAGACGGATCATAAACCGTTGTTGACCATTTACGGATCCGAAAAGGGACTCCCCACATATACTGCAAATAGACTACTGAGATGGGGTACCTTGCTTCTAAATTACAATTTTGACTTACAACACTTAGCATCAACAAAAATTGGACACGCGGATGGGTTGTCGAGACTCATCCCAAAGTCAAACGAACCTTTAGAGGACACCGTTATAGCAGCATTAAAATCTGAAGTGGAAGTGAAGAATACTCTCGCTGGAACTGTCAGAGATTTACCGGAGTCATTATATGTCAGATATAAAAAAGGAATTCTGCGATACATTTCAAGTGGAACATATAACCACTCCACCCTATCACACACGTAGCAATGGTCTAGCTGAAAGATTCGTGGATACCCTAAAGAGAGCATTAAGGAAGGCTACGGGGAGGCCTACGAAAACGGCTTTACAGTTATTCCTACAGGTAAACAGAATTACGCCGAACAGAGCAGCACCATCAGCGCTGTCGCCAGCTGAATTAATGTTCGCAAGAAAAGTACGTTCGGTTTTTGATAAGCTAATTCAATTAAAGAAAGCTGATACACCTAATGTAAGCACACCCAAAAGAAAATTTATGGTGAATGAAAAAGTGTTTTTCAAGAACTTTAAAAACAACACTCCGTCCTGGATGAAAGGCAAAATTAAAGGACGTATAGGGAACATGCTCTATGTGGTGCAAGGACCGAAATTTGAACATAGAAGGCATGTTAATCAATTAAGAAAAATATTTTCGGAAGAGGCAACTGTTGCGCCTGAAGAGACGGATGAAACTGTGCAGGATCTTTTTGATACTTTCGAGTTACAAATGCCTCAGTTACAAGAAGGTAGTACCAGGAAATCCACCCGCAAAAGAAATTAACACACCAGTTGTCGGTAAACCCGAAAAAGAAAAAAATACGATTGAAGCAAAAGTCTTAGGAGGGGGTGTTAGGGCGCCGCTCATATTTGACTACAAATGGACTGTTCCCATTGCTATATATAGCAATGGTGGATTCTCTACAGGAGAGTCGTAGACAGTCACTTTGACGTGTTTTTTGTCATTTTACGACTTCTCTGACCTCTGCTTTGTTTCAGCTTGGACTTTTTGTTGAAAATATTTTTTATTTGGACTGAATTTTTGTACACAAGAGACCTTTCTTTGTACTGATAAGTTTATTTTTATTTTATTTTTCGTTTTCTTTCTTTGTTGTTTTATTTTTATTTGTTCTAGCTTTTTGTATTTTATTTTCGAATTTTTTGGCGGCCATATTTGTTTTTGTTTAGGTCGGCCGTTTTCTTTTTATTTTCTGTTTTCATTTTTCAGTTGGTCTTCTTAAGTGCCAGATTTATTTTTATTTTTAAAAAAAAAAATTGTTAATAGTATCTTTTATTTTATTTGTTGACCAGAAACTGATCATTTAGCTGTTTGTTTTCCTCCTTTTGCTTTTTCAGTCCCTCCCCTTTTGCGAAGGTAGCCTTTAGGCAACTCTTCGTTTGTTTTTTGTTTATTTGATTTATTTTTCGTATTTGTTTTTTGTGTAGTTTGTCCGACTCTTTGTAAAGTTTTATTACACTTGTAAAGTTTATTTTTAACCCCTCTCCCTATTTCGTTTACGGGAGTAGCCTTTTAGGCAACTCTTTGCGTGTCCTATTTTTGTTACATATTTTAAATTCTTTTGTATTTTATTGTAATTGTAATAAGTTTATTGTTTGTTTGTTAAACCTCTCAAGAGGGTAATTTCCTTTTTTAAAAAAAAGGATATTGTTATTATATTTTGGCCGCTAAAGGCTAGTCTGTTTGCTTTCATTTGTTTGCCTTTTGTCTTCATTGTTATTTGTCTGCAAGGTTAATTTGTATAAATCCCCCCCTTTCCCCCCATTTTTCCACCCCTCTCCATTCCCCTCCTCAGTTACGGAGGAAAAAATATATTGTTTCCTGGTAGTTAGGAATTGAAAAATGGCCGACTCAAGTCGGTCGTTTAAAAAAAAAACTCAATTTTGATCCGCCCTTTAAGGGCCCGCCAGATAAAGATAAGGATGCTTATCCCCCTCTTACGAAAAAATGTGACCAAAAATATGGTGACCGAGAACGGCCAAAAGACTTCAAGTGCCGAAAAGGATAAAAATGCCAATGACAATACCAAGGATGCTGAGGCCGGGGAATCGCCCTGTTGCTGGAAGTCCCCACCGAATTGCATCATAAACATTGCGGAGTTTCTGGAGAGGGCTAAAGGTTTCGATCATCTTTTGAAAGATGACGGACTTTTGGAAAAACCCCAGGAATTACAAAAGTTTGAAAAAAGAATAGTGTCGGTCTTCGTGGTGGACAAGCGTACGCGCAAAATTTGTCGCTCCACGAAAGACACAGTGATTCGAACACTGGTGTCCCTAGTGGTTAAGCCCCAAAGAGTTATAAGAGGAACCGATCTTCTGCATGTGGGACGTACTGCTACCCACACCTGAAGATTGCTTGGAAGTAGTGAGCAAGGAATTGATCACTAACGACCTAATAATCAGGACAGAATATGAAGGCCGAAGGAGGACCAACGTAGCAGTATATGAGGTTCCTCCTCAAGTTGCCTGTGAACATCTGCCGTCCTATTTTAAGAAATATGGACAAATATTGGCAGCCTCATCCGACAACCTGAACGGGGGATGGACGTTTGATTTAATGATGGATCGAGAGGCCTTCGATCCCATCCCCAACTGCTTGGACTATTGCGGCCGGAAAATGCCGGTCGTAGTGACCGGCAGAAAACCAGCTTGCTGGAAGTGTGGGCAGACTGGTCACCTGTCCTCTTCCTGCCCAGAGAAGAAGGCCTCTGGTGCGCCGGCCGCTGGCGACCAAAATACCCCTAAGCCTGAAAAACGTAGTTCCGCAACGCCTGTAACGGGCCTAGTAGCGGCACGGTCCGGGGACTTAAAAACCCCGGATGGGTCTCGGCCCCCATCCTCTCAAATTCTGAAGCCTGCCACTGGTGTGGTTAAGGACAAAGAGGACGAAGAATGGCGTGTCGTTACTAGAGGCAAAGGGAAGAGCCGAGCAGCGGGACCTCAGTCCCCTGAAGCCACTAGGGACGACACCAACAGTCTCACTCCCTCTGTCAGCAGTAAGGGCGATGTCCCGGCAGTCCATCAGGATGCTCCTTTATCAGAAATTCAAAAACAGGCGGAGCCCAGCTGGGAAAAGATAAAAAAACTGAGAGAGCTCAAAAAGGCTCTAGATGCAAGTAAAACCAAAAAATCATCAGCAGCGTCAGTGTCTGCCCCAACTTCTCCTTCACAAAAACGAATTATGGCACCTCCTCCCATGACATAATCCTTGACCCACACCCCTTCCAAAATGACCGTATTTAAAAAACCATCACCAGTCCCTTCAGCCCCTTCTCTTGTCCCTTCTCCAGCCCCTTCTTATGGTTTATCCCCAGCTAGTTCGACCCTTTCTTCCCCAAGTGTATCTGCTACCCCCACGCCAACACCGACTCCTTCTCAATCCCCACTTAAAGATTCTTTCAAGAGGCAAAGAACCCCGGATGCAATAAGCGGCAAAGAAAAAAAGAAGAGAAAGCCCCCTTTTAATGTGGGGCGGGATGTTTTCCGTGTCTCAGAGGACACTGCCCAAAAGGCTATTAACCAATGCAAGAAACTAAAAACTTTGTGGAAATGTAAAAGCATTAAAAACAAAGATGTTGAAGACCCACTTAGCTTTCCAAAGGCAAAAAGACTCTTGACACTGGTGAGATCGGGTACGGGGTCGAGCCAGGTATGGAGTATGCTTGGAGAGGCCAATGACTCCATCCCGATGAGCCCTCCAATTGTGTACTTCACAAATGATGACCAGACGAATTTGGATCAGTTTTGTTCTGGGAGGACCCCTATTTTTGTTCACCCTTCCCTTTACGGAGCTTTAAAATTAACATTCCCCTTGGATATTGGTGGCCTGTCCTATGACGGCACTATCAAGTCTGAGATGGGCCAAGGCTCAATGGGACGGGCTGTCGGTATCCTGTCCCCTGAGATGTTTGGTGCAGTGCTTCAACCCTAATCGGACTGATAATGGCTCTCTGGTTAGCTAGTATAAATGCCCGGGGCCTGAGATCAGAGTCACGCAGAGCGTGTCTCAGCCGTGATCTTCAGCGCCTCGGTGTGAATGTATGTTGTACACAGGAGACCCGGTTTTCAACTCGCGATCATGAGGATATACTGTCTAGGAGGTTCGCCCTCTATTCAGCATGTTTTGATGGACGCTCGAGAGGTGTTTCCTGGCTAGTGAGCAAGTCCTTGAATGCGGTGTGTGCCCTTGTCTTCGCGGATCCGGCAGGCAGACTTTGTGTGCTGGATGTTACTATAAAGGATAAGTCTCTTCGTCTCATTGGGGTTTATGCGCCCAATGTCCATGCGGAGCGTCCTGCTTTGTTTCGGCAGATCGAGCCGTTTTTGACGACATCTCGTCGGGTAGTTTTAGCGGGCGATTGGAATGCCGTCCTTGACCCCGATATAGATCGCATAGGGGAAAGATCGGGTACTAACAACCCGGATGTAAAACCATTTCGGGACTTTATCGACGAGTTCGATCTTGTCGATAAGTATCGAAATGAACACCCCCGGGAAATAGTATGGACTTGGACTAATAGGGGCAGCTCGGCTACGGTGGTGCGTGCTAGCTTCATCGACCGAGTCTTAGTTAGGAGAGTCGATGTAGGGCTCTTAGGTTGTCCAAGTTTTCATTCGACAGTTTACTCGGATCATAGGCTCGTCCGGGTTCGTGTAAACTTAGATAAGCCTAGATGTAAATTGGCTGGTTACTGGAAATTGAACTGTTCATTGTTTGAAGAGCAAGATTTCCAGGACCAGTTGAAACTAACAATAAAGCGGGAATTGACGGGGGCTGTGGTTGGGAATAAGTGGTGGGGATCCTTAAAATCCAACATTAGGACGTTTGCTGCTGAATATAGCCGTCGACTCAATCTAGAAAGATTAGCAGCACAAACGGCAGGAGAAGCCAAAGTTGATCGGGATATCAAATCCCGTGTTAGTGGGGACGTAGCCTTAGCTAGGGCGGAACAGGCCTCCTTGCTTATCAAGAAGGACTAAGCTCTGGTAGTTAGGGCTAGGTTAAAGAGAATGTCCCCTGAGGCAACGAACATGTCCGCAGAATTGCGTGTAGAGGAATTGAGAAATGCTAGCAAAAGGCATATCGCAAGCGTCACATTGCCGGATGGGAGAACCGTGACTACAAACGCGGGCATAGTTGAGGCTTTTCGTGACTATTTTCAGGATCTGTTCACCAGGGAGCCCGGTCTGAGCACTGCTCAGTTCGATGCCTATTTGGCCGACTTCCCCCGCCTCGAGGCGGCTGAAGCGGCTGGGTGCGAGGGTCCCGTTACAGAGGCTGAGATTTGGGAGGCGCTCAAGCTGGTTGGCCAGGACAAGTCTCCGGGATTGGATGGTCTTCCTTACGAACTGTACTTGAGGCAGTCGCCCGTTCTTGTTCCCTTGCTGGCACTGATTTTCAACAATTGGATGAAGCAGGGGTCTATACCCCAACGCTTCACCAGGGGTGTGATCAAGTTGCTGCGCAAAAGCAAGGACAGTGGGGATTCGATAGATAACTTCAGGCCTTTGACGATGTTAAATACAGAGTTGAAGATTTTAGCCAAGATCTTAGCCAGCCGTTTGCAGGCTGTCCTCTCTAGTCTGATTGACCCCGAGCAGACTTGTGCTGTGAAGGGTAGGACTATTCAGGACAACCTTCATTTGGTACGCTTGATCATTGAGAAAGTCGACACGGAAGCCGCGCTGATCAATTTAGATCAGTCCAAGGCGTTCGATAGGGTTGACCATCGTTTTCTCGAGACTGTCCTTTCCGCTGCCGGTTTCGGGCCGAGTTTTCGCTCCTGGATCCGACTTCTGTACGCGTCCCCCGGTGCGCTGGTGGAAGTGAATGGAGTACGATCGGAAACTTTTCTATTGACTCGCTCTATTCGTCAAGGTTGTCCGCTCTCGCCTTTGCTCTACGTTCTTGCGTTGGAGCCTTTCCTTCGTAAGTTAAAGGCGAATCCGGTCCTTCGCGGGATTACATTACCTGGTGCTACCACCTCGGCCAGGTATTCTGCCTATGCTGACGACGTTTCGGCTCTTGTGTCGAGCAGAGCCGAGATTGACGAAGTCAGCAAGGAAATCAGAGGGTATGAGACGGTAACAGGGGCCAAGATCAACCGCGATAAGTCTGTTGGCTTGCGGTTGGGCGCGTGGAAGGGAGTTTCTCTTCCCGGGCCTTTCCACTGGACGGACGGGCCGGTCAAGATTCTCGGCCTCTGGTTCGGTCCTGATCTCCAGTTGGAAATGAATTGGTCGGAGGTACAAGAGAAGGCAGAGGCTGCAGTTCGTCTGTGGTCTCTGAGGAAGCTTTCCTTAAAGGGGAGGGCGGAAGTATGTGTTTCACACATCTACCCGATTCTCCTTTACCGACTCTCTGTGCTTCCACTCCCGTATGCCATATTAATGACATTAGTCAGGGTCTTGTACTCCTTCCTCTGGGGAGAAGGCAAGGCTCCTAAGGTGTGTCGCGAGATCTGTAGCCTCCATCCTTCTGAGGGCGGTCTGGGAATGCCAAGCGTTGAGATTCGTCAACATACGCTTCGCATTGCCTTCCTAGACCGAATGTGTTCGCAAGTGGATGAGAATGGTGAATTCTGGAAGGAAGATGCCCGCAAAAGCTTCCCATCCCTAAGAAGTGTGCATTCGTGCGAGGAAGAGGCCGGCCGTTTACCTCGAGGCGAATGCTCCTTCTATCGTGAATGCCGGCGAGCACTCAGTTTTCTCTTACGGGCGACAGATGGCCTCTCTGGCGTCCAGGCGTTGTCCCTTCGGGCATTATATCGGGTGCTAGTGAGGGGGGGCCGTTCGGGATGATCTGATTGACGAGCTCGGTTTGACGAAGCAGGAGGCGCGCTCCATATGGCCTTGGGCGCCCGGGTTGAAATGCCTCACAAACAACGAGGCATCCCTCACCTGGCTGGTGATAAGAAAGGCTGTCTGGGTCGGCAAGAAGCTTAAAGCAGCGGGTTTGGTTGTTTCGCCAAACTGCGTTCGCTGCGGTGGGTCGGTGGTCGAGACTTTGTCTCACGCCTTCTTTCATTGCAGTGTCGTAGTACCGTTGTGTAAGTGGCTTGAAGACTTCATGGTTCGCATGCTGCGTGGAAAGTTCTTTGTCCTGGAAGTCGCTTCTGTTTGTAGCAATGTGGTGCCGTCGTTGACTAGGGCTGAGCATTATGTGTTCGTATGCTTACTAGGTGTTATGCGAGTCGTGATTTGGACGACGCGACAGAAGGAATTCTATGGGGACGAGAAGTTTTCCTCTTCCCAACTGATTTTGTTTTTTAAGCATCAGCTTAAAGTCAAAATCAGGACGGAAAGGCGACGACTCCCTCCATCAGAATTTGGCAAAAGGTGGGTAAATCTTGCGCGAATCTGTCGAGTGAAAGGAGCTGATTTGGAGTGGCATTTTGATGACGGTTAGGCATCAGGATATTGGGGATCCTGGACTAAACATTTTCAACCCCTCCCGAAAGTAGGATAGTTTAGTTAATTTGTCTTTTTATGTTTTAATGATGGTTAAACTTAGCTAGGGTATGTATGGGCATCGGCCCCACTTTTTATTTTTTTTGTACCCTCACTTTTTTTTGGTTTAATGCCCCAGCCCTTCCCCCCTTTTAGGTGATTAGAGATATCAGTTCCCTGGTAGAGGTGGGGCATCTTTCGTTTCGAGTGTGTTTATTTTCGTACTTGTTATTGTGTTTGTGCGTGTGCGTGTTTGGGTGTATGACTGTTTGAGATCTGCCAGCCCCGCTAGAATTTCGCCCAGCTAACTGATGTTTCTGTCACGGATAGAGATTGTGGGGGGTTTAATACTAACATCAATTTTGTTTAGTTTTTGTATATATTTTCATTCATTGTATAAAAATCATTGGGGTTAGCAATTTAAAGTGTTATTTCCCCCACCCCCCACAGACAAATTGTACATATGGGTTTAGTTAGACTTTCACAGAGTGTATTGAGGCATTGTGGTGCTCGTAGTAAGAATGGTACGTAAGATTGTGATGTTTTGGTGCAAGGGATATTATACTGTCTGCTTGGGTCAGTGAGTGAGTCTAGCTAAGTTAATGTAAGACAGATGAAGACCAGCCTTCCCCATCCCCACAATTTTGGCCTTGTGCCGCATTTTTGTAAATTTTACAAAAATAAATAATGTCGTAGAGAGTCACTTGAGAGTCTCTAATGAGTTACTGAAGAGTCAGTGCGAGTCAGTGAAGAGTTAGTCACACTTCCGGTGGCGTACCGGAAGTAATCACGTATACACACGCCTTACGACGGTTTGGACTCTTGTATCTTTATATTGTAAATAGTACTAATCACTTGTGTACATACTAACAGTCTTTCCGCGCTTTACAACTTATATTCTGATTCTGTTGTTGAGTTATTCATTTATACTTGGCGACATAAGAATATATATATATATATATATATATATATATATATATATATAAATTATAGTTTAGAACATGTACAATTTAACATCTACTACAAAATGTACATTTAGTTTTACAATTGAAATGACAATGTGTCATCAAGTAGTCTGAAAAGAGATGGAAACTTATTTTCCTTACATTGGCGAAATATATGTGAGAGGTAAGTGGGGTAGAAAAGAGAAATCTGCGTTGAAATTTAGAATTTGAACACGAGGAAGAAAGAAGTAGAGGAGAGAGTTGATTAATGGACATGTGGAAAATTTTATAGAGAAATTTAACCGTAGAAGTTAAGGTATGGTCCTTCACTGGATTTATGGCCCATTTTTTTTGGTTTAACAACGAAAAAATATTAAAATATACACTTTGTAGTAGATGATAAATTGTACATATTCTAAACTAAATTTATAATAAATATGCACAACTCCCTTTTAAATCGATCACTGTTTTAAATTAATGTTTCGAAGGTTGTTAATATTTTCTTTGTTTCTTATTCACTTGTATATATATATATATATATATATATATATATATATATATATATATATACTAATCTTGTAATTAAACGATCAGTAACTTAAATTTATAAGATTCAATTTCCTCTGAAGATCGAGTGAAATCAAATTCAACTGTATATAACTCTCAGATTGAAATGATGTGCACCTGATGATTTATATCTTCATTATCCATAATCAGAGGTTTCATATAGAAATAACATTGGTAAATGGTACGATCATCAGGCTGTGAAAGAAACAAAACATACCCATGAAAAAAAAACCGTTCCTCGCAGCTACTATTTTATGTACTTGCATCATGAATGCAAGGCACCGCGGATGGTCCGCCATTTTGCCTCCCTTTCTTGGTATGTCTTCCAATCTCAACTTCTAACTTACAACTAATATATCTTCTATATAACTGACTTTTGTTAGGACTACGTCCTCTTCTACTGGCATTTTGTTTACAATAACAATTTCGAAGATTAATTTTCTGACATTGACCATACAGTTTAACAAACCAGAACACAATTAGCATGTCTTCAATGCAATATTATTCATTCTATTATAAATACAATTATATTTCCACAAATTTTGACAGTCACCCGATGTTCGCATTCTTTAATTTTCAAATCAATGGCCAAAATAAAACATATTTGGATTTAAACAAAGACACCTTTAAAATCAGGTGGTTCAATCACAGGTGTACATTTACAATAAAAATCTTAAAAAAACTGTACAAAATTGGCTAGCCACGTGTGGAAATTAAAATTAAAATATAGAAAAAACATAATGGAGTATAGTAAAACCAGACTTACAACGGGGCCAAAATATGTAGACTGTGCCTAGCAGAAAAGTTAGAGATTATGATATTCCCTAACAAATGAGAACTGTTGAATGAAAGAACAAAAATTATGACTAAGTGTAACCATAGTAAAAATAACTTTTAGGTTCATACAACCATGGATTGCTCATTTCTGCCGGTTCATAAATAATATATATATGTGTGTGTGTGTATAGTTAAAATGAAATCTTGCTTTCGTATATATATATATATATATATATATATATATATATATATATACAGAGAGAGAGAAGGAGACAGAGAAGAGGGATAGAGAGGGCGGGAAAGGAAACAGTACTTCTTTTTAGTTACGTTGGATTAGAAGTTTCATTTACACCTAAACTTGATATAAATTTAATATATAAAAATCAAACACCTATTCTTCCACCTATGTATGTGTGTGGCTGTGTCTATGTGCGTGTGTGTGCTTTAGTGAATGACTGACAGGTATGAATTATTCCAATTTAAAGTCTAAGTTCATTCAGATGATCATGTCTCAATACTTTACTGCATTACCTTTAAATTAACATGAGAAAGGGATGCAGTGGTTTCATGGTCGCCACTGTTTTGAATTCTGAGTCCTTTTCTTAAGATGGTTGGTATCAAAGGATTGAAAGCCGAGACAACTAAACGAAATGTTGGACATCACAAACTAATATGCAATAATGAAAATGAAAGGAACAACTCGGAAGGAAACACCTTACTTCAGTTCAACTTTCGGCTAATAATTGTTCATTAAACATTTTGAATTTTTTTTTTTTTACTTTTGAATCTTTCAAAATTAAGTTTGACTTGTTTTAGTCCTTTTTGGCGAAAACTTTTCATTAAAAGAATATACTCAAAAATCTTATGTACAGAAAATGGGCGTTGTCGGATCAAAACACCCATCTCGAACTACGATGATATATATAAAATAAGAAAGTTTATTATTAAATTTTTTTTTGCATTAAACATAATGCACTTATTCAATTTGTAGTAAAAGAAATATGTGCCACTGGGAGAACTGTCTACATTCACACGCCTGTTATGAAGCTATCAATAAGCAGAATACATGAAATGTAAATAAAAGTGACCTATTTAATTATTCAATAATGCTTTTTGTCCAGATGAAAATATCCAGTGGGATATTAATGCTAGTCTACGTGTCGTCGACTGTAGTTCATTTTTCTCTTTCGATTCCATTATATGAAGCCTCTGAGAATAATTGGAACGTCTGCAACACTATTTTCCCTAATGTTTTTTTCATATTTAAATGTTTTCTTCACTAACCTCCTTTAGTCAGTTTTATTGTGAAATGTTGTCTTTATATATATATATATATATATATATATATATATATTGTTTACATACTTTGCTGAGAAGAAATTGGTAATTGTGGTTATTTTAGTGTTTTTTTCTTCGCTTTATAATAATACTTAAAAAAACTTGTAGTTTGTTGTTCATATTCTTGGATTAACTTTTTTATTTCAATTTTAGAATATTTTGTGCATTATTTCAAGTAATCATCATGTGGTTTCTTCTTCACTGCCTCGCTGAAACATCTCAAAGATTCTCAAAAGGCTGTAATCAAACAATTATCTCGCCAATACAGACGCTATATTTTTGTAAGTAATTTCATATAAAAATAGTCATACGCTACGAACTAATCTTTTACCCACTTCATATTTTTCCCATAAGTTTTGATAATAGACCTGATACGATTGACATATACGTTACTGTCACCCAAAAAAGTCAACCTTTTGTTAAAAGCGTCAGGTTTTCTATGGTCAGATTTTCAAATTAAAGACGCTCTGTCCACCGTTTGTTTAGTCTGATTAAATGTTGAGGAACATTTTGAAGCAGTCCACCGTTTGACATTTTTCAGCTAAAATATTAATGATAATAATTTGCAAGACACAAGGACAAAAGAGAAATATTTTCAGTGACGCTTGAGACCAGAATAAGTTAATTTACGTTAGATAAAGCAATGATGATCCATGTAAACCAAATTTGTTCATCCTTATTATTCTATAATAGAGATAAATGCTAGTCTGAACATATATATATATATATATATATATATATATAATTTCAGTCCCAGTTCTTTTATTTTTCTCCTGCATAGAGTTAATTTATTATGGCATTCTTTTAGCTTTCAAGTAATCTTTTCTATTCCACTAGAATTTATATACAAATGATCGTCGGAAATTACGTTTGAAACGATGCGCTTAATTCTTATAAAATAACCATCTGATGTTCCATTGTTGCGTGTTTCGGTGAATGCTACTTCTAGCCCACCTCTGACGAAGCTCTTATGCTCCAATTCTGCCCCTGCCTAAGTTGTGTTTAAATATCTACAAGAATATCTCTGAAAATTTTCGCTGATCAGCATTGACTCTTTTCTGCCTTGTCTATATTAGTGAAAGGCTAAAGTCACCGGTGTCACAAGTAACGAGAAATAACTTCAAAACTCTAACAAGTGTAAACAATAACAAGTTTTTTTTTCGTTAAAATGATTCAATGGGATTACGAATACATAAACAAAGGAAATTGGAGGGACATTTTCTTCTATAGTAATTTTTGATCTTGGTCAAAGAGTTTGACTGACGGTTACAGTTACAGGAAAACAGCCCAAAACTTTCAACTATATAAATCAAGACAGCTGATCGAGGCAGTTAAAGATATGGTGTAGAGAACAGAAAATTGATTAAATGAGGTAATATCACCATCTATTAGGGATTGTTGGTCCTCTAGCAGCGAATGCGTTTGAAAACCCAAGAGGCACGGCTCCATAAAGCTGGGTAATTCTAACGCTTGGTAAGTGGTCTTGCGTTATGCACATCGAAAAGAAGGAAGGAAATCCCACCGGATCGCAATATGATTGTTGGTCGAATCAAAACAATGCCCTTATGCCATATGAGGATTACTTGAAATGATGCATACGGAGCGAGGGATGACATGATCTATCCCAATCTTTCTTTCATTGGAGGGGCAAAAATATTTATAGCCATGTGTCGCATCTATCCACCTTTAATGGAAAATTTTATATATCCTGGAATCGCACACACATTTCCCCTGATTATCATAGATGTCATCGTCACCTCTATCTGATTTTGTCATATACCTGATCAAAACAATGATGACCTATGAAGATAACCTTTTTTTCACCAATTTCACCAAAAAAAGATGATCCTAGGCAAATTTCATAAAATATAAGATTGTACTTGATGACAAATTCTACCTGTGTTCACAATTTCAGTTTTTATACTGTTCTCTAAAAGTAATAGAAATAGAAAATTCATTAGAATTCTTTTTTTTCAACATGAATAATATTTTCATGTTAATTATTTATTTTCCTTCCTTAGAAGTAACAATTTCATCCAGAGTGAACATTTTAGACCAGCTATGGCGTCATTAAAATCTGTTTGAATAAATAAACTATCTACAAATAAATAAATAAATGCATATTTCTTGCAGATATGACTTATCTAGGCCACACTTATATAGGTTCAAAAGAATAAATCCGTGCGAGCATAAAATATATATATATATATATTATTTATTTTATAATTCCAAAGACGAGGTTAAGTCAAAGAAAAATCACAGTCAAGTATATAATTCCTCAATATTTACATCACAGATTCACATCATTACATCACAATATACTCGTAACTTTCTTCTGACATGTGTCCCAATTCAGTAAAACCGCATTGGCTGCTTCTGTAGCCAGTTCTTTACAGCAATTTTTGCTTCGTCATCACAACCATAACCGTTTCCATTAGTGCATTTGACTATACAAATGAGTGTATGATGGTGCTAGGTCATGAAGAAGTAAAACTTGCCTTAAGTAATTTGAGGTGTTTTACAAAGCTGGGGTGCATACCCCAATTTTTAGGTGGGCAATCGCCATTAAAAAAGATGCTGAATACTTTGAGTTTTAAGGATGCGAACTTGTCATGTGTAGATATATCTTTATGTGTTATATGTTTGTTTCTTTTTTCTAACATAATTTAACAAATTGCATTACTTTCTGACTCAAACTCTTAGATTTACAGCTTTCCAAATCTGACACTGTCAATAACGTAAATTGTTTTTTGTCAGCGTTTGAAAAATTAAAATACTCTCATCGAAACACAAATGCAACCGTTAAATTCTTTCATGATGTTATTTATTTTATATATTTACACATCTTTCAAAATTAACCAATATATATTCGTCTTATCGGTAATTTTCCCCAATTTTGGATTTTTGTATGGTACTTGTTTCAGAAAAGCTCATCGCGACATCACACACACACACACACACACACACACACACACACACACACACTATGCTAAGTTGTGTAATATATCATACTTTAAAACATAATGAAGTAGTTCGTCCCATGAAATCGTAACAGTTTTTTCTATAATTTTGAGAGTTTGTAGTATTTACAATATTTTCATTGTTTGCACTATCGTACTCATCTTTGTTGCCATTTGTACGAACTGTCGGGCGGTTCGAAATTCTTAGCAAATGAAGAAGGCCGGATTGTAGATCGCTCAAAACGTCGTACAAATGTCAATAAAGATGGGGACAATAGTCCAAATAATGTAAATAGCGTAAATAAATTGTATATTACCTTGTCTGCTGTGCTAACCTTATTCCATCTTTTCATAAATTTCACGAAATACAAAGCCCAAGCGGCACTAGAGTTAGTGGGTTATTATACGGTGTTGTACGAGTGTAACAAATATCAGGAAATTAAGTTTTGTTACTATGCTGGAAAGCTAACATTAAATCCGACATTTAAATAGATGAAGATTGTAGAAAGCAAAGGAGACCTTTTTCCTTTTTTTAAAACATCAATTCTTGGGTAAAATACTGACCAAATGGTATTTACTTCTAACGAAGACAAACGAATGAGAATGATTGATTCCTTTGTATGTGGCATTGCTAGACTCAGTTGTAAATTTCTGAGATTTTAGGACTAATTAATGTCTCTCGTCTGAACACATGCCATAGAAATAGCGACAGGTAGCGAGAATTCGGCAAAATCTCATCTATAAGAAGAGTGAGATTAAACGATTCATCGCCCACAACACTGCGCAGACACTTTTGAACTCTAACGAGACAGGCAAGTGAGGAGTAGGCATTTTCCTCTCAGAATGGCGGCAAAAGTTCATTTAAATCTTGCCCAAATAGTATATAGCTCTTAATAGCCCAGTACAATGACCAATCATTTTTCCAGTTTCTTTATCAGTGGATGGTAGATAAAAAAGTATACTTGAAGCCTAAAAAGATCAGTATAGATATCCTGGGCAATGCGCTATCTTTAGAGAACACTTCTCCATCAAGATATGCGTTTGTTCGGGGTCTGCTAGATGGCGCTGGAACATTTGACGAGTCCCTTTAGTATATTAGGGTTGATGGCACTCCACTATTACTTGTCTTTCTTTGCCTTATGTATAGTTTTATTTATATTATTTTCAAAATTTGATTTAAATTTTGTCATCGAATCAAACCAATACCATTTCTGTTGTTTTCGGAGATGTTTTCAGTTTCTTGGCACGCTTTTGTTTTTGCTTTGCAGAAATTTCGTTTTTTTTTTCTAAATGAAAATATAATTTCTTTGAATGAACCTACTGAGGGTAGTAAAAGTAGTAAAAATTAAGTATTATACCAGTATATATATGTTTGTAAATTCAATGCAATTCGTTTTGTGCACTCATTTGATTTTTCTTCTTAAAACTATTTTTTCGTTCAGGGAGAATAAATATTACAATCCATATTCTCAAAAATATCTTCACCTTAATCTCTTATACCTATTTAAAAAAAATAAACATAATTTAGTAATTGTCGCGTGAAGTCAAATTTAATATGATGTACTGAGTTTTTTCTCTTGTACTTCAACTACATGAATATAAACGTGCTACCAGATTGTTAATAAGTTCTCACAATTTTACCGTTGAACTAGCTAGATATAACCATCACTTCTTTTCTAACATATTTTTTCTCACACTCTTTATTTGAAATTAAATTCCGTTTTCTTGCTTCCCCAATAACTTAAACCAAATTAAATGCAGAGTCAATCGCCATTCTCTGTTTTCTTGAACTTCCTTGAACTCCCTTTTTTGTATTTTCTTCACTCTCCGTATTCTCATTCTTTTTACTCCCTCTAATCCCCTGCGATCTACTGGCATTTTTTGTCTTGCTTTGTGAGAAATGATTTAAATAATAATAATAATAATAATAATAATAATAATAATAATGTAACAACATGCCACTACCTGCCTTAGGTCTCCCCGCAGACTTGGTTGGTACTGAGACCAAAGCAGAAATCGAAATATGATGAAAAATGACATAATAATAATAATAATAATAATAATCAAACAAAATTGATTCACTGTCTCGTGCCGTATAGATTTTCTTGTCAGAATCCAGCATGCAAATTTATAAATCTACCGTTCGCCTGTGTGGTGAATGCTCTTGCTTATTGTCAGAACTAAGCATATCAACATTGCTTGATAAAATCCAAAGTAATGCATGTAATACGATCGATCATGATTAAATATCTCGTCTCCAGCTTCTCTCCCACAGGCGTCACTCCTTTCTGTCTCATATCCCAATATTTTCACGACAACATCTCGGATGAGCTACTTCCCCTTTTGCACCGACTATAAGAATATAAGAGTGATTGGCAGCTAGATATCACCATTCTACTGTTGATTTAACAAATGCAGGTGTCAATTCTATTCTAAGTGATTTTCATCCACTTCCCACCTGTGGAATTTTTTCCCGGTGTTTTATATTTTTGATAATTTAACTTGTCCTGAATTTCATTGTAATTTTAGTAATAATATTCAGTTTTTTGAAGCCTTTTTGTTTTTGCATATATTCTTTAATCTCCATTCTCAGCCTTTTCATTTTTTTCACACCCGTAACTTTATGCGATTTAGAGTTTATCGGTGGGCATGGAATAAACCAATTAAAAAAGAAGAATTGAATAATTTAAGTGCTTGATACGACGTGGTTACGGTCTTGCAATCTTGGGATAAATTCTTCTATATCTAATTCTAGCTGAACAAGGAAACCAGTGATGGATTGCGATATCAGTTTCTTTTGTTCCAAATGGTCATCAACTGTCTTTTACATTGTTTAGGCCCTTAATTCTTGTTATTGTGAACATGTTTCCACAATCTATGCTCTTACTTTGTCATATATTTCATCTTGATGTGTTATATATACTATATTTGTGCGCACATTTGCCCCTAAGAAAGTCAATATCGCCATTAAAACGGAGTGGGCTACTGGGTGAACAATAATAACATCAGAAAATGAAAAACAATATTGTTGAGAAATCTCAGTAACATAACAATAACTATGAAGACAAAAATAAGAAGGTATCGATTGAATTTGCATTAGAATATTTGAAGATTGATTTCAACTGAAAAGCAGGAGGACGGAAGAGATTGCCAGTAGGGATTGATTCGAGGGGAGAAAAGTATTGCATAGAAGTTAGCTTTGATATAGTTAATTCAACTGTAAAATGAAAAAAAAAGCATTGCTGCCATTCAGTTATTTGCCATACGTGATACCCGCTTCGACAATAAGGTCTCCAAAGAGAAATGACTAACTGTACAGATTTTTTCAATAGCAGGATGCCATTACTTCTGGCAATAGTCTGTTTGCAAAACAAAGCTATAGAATCAAATCTTTTATTCTAGTTAACCCATAGTATGCTTCAGATTCATACCATTCCCTAGATTATTAGTGCTTAAGTGAATGCAACGATTTTACTGGAGTTCGAACTTGGCTCCACGGATTCTCATTACGAGCCGATATTCACTGCACCACAACACAAATCAAATCATGTACTGCACCGAAATTTATAAATTACGTTACCAATTACACAGATCATCTCTAATCCGCAAGACAAGAAGAGGAGCAAGACAGTTTTAACTTCCTCTATTATTGATGTTTAGAAAATTCCGGCTGGTCCGTGGATAGTGTTGCTGTTACATGCGCAGATAGAGCAGACTTTTAATTTCTAGTCTGTCTGAAATAATTAACACTATTACTCTCAGAATGGGTTAAATTTCTTTGTTTTTAACTAAGGTTTACATAGTACGGAAAATCTTCCCTCAGAATTTTGAAAGGATCAGACATGGAAAATGCTGTATCGAAGACAAGCATTACAACTGATGTAATCCACCAAGCAATCGTTCGCTACTGCTGCAGTAGATGAGATCACACGACGACGCTAATGAGTTATATACATCGTGATCTTGATTATTCTGGTAATCAATATCTAACAAATTACGATTTATATTTTGTAACCCACTTAGAATTTGAGGTTGAACCGGAATGTTCTTTTTTACTTCATCTTAGGTTATTAGATTGTAAATAACATTATAACGTTACATATATAGAAGACGAGGATTTGTTCGACGAATTGATAAGCAAAGCAAGTAAGTATTGAGATTTAAATATATGGAAATTGTTTAAAAAGAAAACGAGAAACGCGACACTTAAATAGGAAGATACATTTGAATTAAAAATAAATTGTGCAAAATTCTTCGCAAAGCTTAAAGAAACAATAGCTATTTTATGAAAAATCAAAGGATAGGACGCACATATGATATGTAATATCATTCCCTCCATATGACTGTAAATAGTTATCGATTTTCTCAGATTTTTTAAATAATTTACATACGCTTCATTTATACCAATATATGCTTGCAAGTGATTTCTTCCATTATTGACGTGTTTGTATACAGGGATGTTGAGAATTACATAGCCTTAGCATGTGAGTAAAGAGAATATTTAAAAAGAAATTACAACAAATATGACACTTACAGTCATAATAAAGGTACACTGAATTTTATAGAACACCTAATGATGAAGGAAGGGTTGAAAAATTAGACATTTGCTTGGATAATCGTGTGCAATGGAAACAGAAGAAAAGAGTGCATATACTATCAAACAAGTTTGTGTAAATCCTGTGGCAAAACAGAAATAATAAACGAAAACAATTACTGATGACTACTATATATAATACTTGTGAAGAAACATTATCACCCAAATATTGCAGGTACATGATACTTACAAAAGGTACATGCAGGCCCATAGCAAGAACAGGGTACTCAGTAGAGGAAATCTTATACATTTGTAGATATTGCGAAATACTTCATGTTTTCTGTTGTTCTTATGTAGGATTATTTTATCATTTAAAAGTTATTCTTCGTGTTTACCCATATTTAAGTAGATGAAAGGTTTATTTTTTAAACGGTAGGGGAGGATGGAGTAAGATAAACGGCGGGGTAAGATGAACCAACGCTTGTATACGAGTTAACAGAGACTCCATAAACCTCTGACGGCACACACATTAAGCAACACGTCACCACAGGTCTTTGAGCAACTGGCGCTGATTTATATCCAAATTGAGAGTTTGGGTGCGAAAACAAGTATTTTGACGGTCATCAAGTGAAAAGTAGAAAAGTGGGAATATCATGAAAACTGGTAAGTATAAGTGTTTTCTCTTCATTATAAATTACTGGAGATTGAGTTGTTATTTGACTGTTCTTCTGTGCACATTGTTAATGGTTACAAGGTGGAGTGTCTTGCTGTCAGATTATTTTTTCAAGAGGGATTATTTTAAGCCAACAGGATTCACCTAGTAAAATATATGTGTCCACTATAAATAACGTTGAATTAATATAATATGTCGGTTTAATAAGTTTATATTTCCCTTATTTAGAAATTGCTTTCTTTGTTTTAGATACAAAACTTAACGCATATTTATGTTGCGATAGTCTGGTTTTAAAAAGCGCGATTGGATTTATTTGAACTTGAGGCACACCGTGGCTGAGACCATCTAAAGCCGATCGAGTTTATCAATGGTTTCTCCTGTCATAGTTTTACAGAGTCATGACATTAGATACAACTGAATTATTCAACAATTTAACGGTTGTCACCAACCAAAAAAACAAACGAAATTTACAATTTCGGGACTAAGTTTTGGCACTAGAACTTCTTGTGAGTGAAAATGGCCCTCACTCTGCACGCAATATGTTTCACGAACGACATATATAATGTCAATGAGACGAGGTTATATATATATATATATATATATATATATATATATATAGGCTATCTGATATAATCAATATATATATATAACTAATGTAATATAATCTATATTCGTATACATAAATGATATAAACTATTATATATGCAAGTTCTAAACTACAACGAGTCAATAATAGTTACGAATTTGCATGTAGTCTTGAAGAACTGTATTCTTGATCAACTCAATTTCGTAAATAAATATATTTGACGCAAATACACATGTTGAACTTCTCAAACTAGAGCTCACTTCTGTCTCATTTAAACCCAGCGCAGACCTTGCAAAATCTATTTGTATCATACTTGTTGACATCACAATATTATAGCATCACCATCATGCGAATGAAAAAATGTAAAAAAAAAAATCAATAATATCAACACCCAACACGCTAACAATGTTCTTATTGTGTTCCGCATATAAATCATAAACCTTTATCTACAAACATACATAGCACAAAATATATTCAGTTACACCTAAAATAAAATCAATCTCCAGTAATAGCTAAAAGTTCAGCTGAAAACAATTGGTAAATCAAAACCGTTGAACAATTTATGTATAATTTATATCTTGAAAAGAAAAAAGAATCATGAGCTTCCATGAAAAACTACATAAAGAACATACCCATAATAGCATGTCTGTCATTGTTAATAAAATCTACATAAAAGAGGGACTGATGCCCAAATACACAATGTACACACACACACACACACACACACACACACACACACACACACACACATACACACACACACACACACACATGATATTTAAAGAAAATAGAATACGAGTTTATCTCAGCGAAACTCTAGCAATGGTTTCAGTGCCATGCAACATTAAGCATTGTTTATATCTTCTAAACTTGTCCGACACTTACGTATTTCTATTCGTTTTTTTCTCGCGACCCATTAAAGACAAATGACAATAAAAGAAAAAAAAAAAGAATTAAGAAGAAGATAACAGTTGACACTACATTTAAAATTTATGAAGACCAAATTTGACAGTATTTTGACGATAAAGTTTACTACCAACGAAAAGTGACATAAAATAAACTGTAGGCATAGAAATTAGGGTTAAATGTAAGAATCTTAACTGTAAAATGATATGACCGTGCCGTCCCTCTAGTCAGTCAGTTAAGTGCCATACGTTAAACACGCTTGGGTGATCATGTCTCGAAAGACACATGACTGACTGGGCAGAAGATTATCCCGTAGTAGCTTTCTGTGGTAGACTGGTTGCCGGCCAAGGCTATAGAACCCAATCTGTCCTGTTATTTAACCCATAACTGGAGGGAAGAGACGGATTAATACCTTTCCCAAGGGTATTTGCGCGTAAGTGAATTCAATGAATTCAACTGGAATTCGAACTCGGCTCCCCGATTTCTTGTTCCGAGCCGATATCCACTGGACCACAACGCACATCCTGTAACACGTTACTTAAATTCATAAAGGCTAGATACCGTAAGAGAATTTTCCTCCGAAATATTTCCATGAAAATAGTTATTGAAAAGGCTCGTGTAAGCTATGTTTCGGCGGTAGGAATGTAACTGAAACTGAGATGATGATAATAATATTGCCGTTAATTCTTTGAATTTTTTAAAAAATCTCTGAATATATAGCAAGAGCAACAGAGTAGATGTTGCCATATTCAAAGAAAGGACAAATAGTACCGTTAGTAATATGTAAGATTCCTGCTGAAAAGTCGTTTAGCACTACACTGGGAAACCTTTTTTATTTAAATCTGGAGACTTATTAATTTATTCCCTACACTCTTTTCATTTCATGTCAACGGAAAATGATAGTCTCAGAAGTCAGAATGGGCCATGCTGATGGTGGTTAAAAAAGGTTCTCTTAGACAATTACATCATAGAAATGCTTAATGCTGGTAGCGTTAAAATTAATAAACGAATCCGACCAATTTAACCACGGACTGTAGGTTATTTTCTGTAGACCAGCTGCTAATTTGATCATTTATGACCAATCCGACTTACGATTAAGACAGGAGTTTTCAGCTCTGTCGAATCATATAGATTATCTCATGTGTCATTATAATGAAATATACTATCATTTAATAGAGAAAAAATACGACTATTAGTTTCGATCCTCTCAACAACATTGTCGTTCTTTCGTTTCAGTTCTCTCTAGAACCTGCTCTTTGCTCACTTGTTCGCTTTAATGTATCCTCAGGGTCCTTCTGTAGATTCATATTTTGTTTGCTTCAAGTATTTCCTTCATCATTGAGGACATTATCCAGGAGACACTGTCACATTGAAGAAGGGTGATCACATAACAATCCAGTACTCACTTCTTTGTTTCCAGTAAATTTTTCCTGTCTGTTAATACTCTACTTAGTTTTGGGAATGCATTATTAGTCAACCCAATTCGCGTTCGGATCACAATGTCTGATTAACCTTCCTCTGTTAGAAAACTTCCCCTGTATTTAAAATTCTGAACCTACTGAAGTTTAGTATCTCCGTTCTGTAGTTTTAACAGATGACCATGGATTCAGTTTTCTTATAGTTTATATGTAGTATTTACTTTCGCTTTCCTCAGCTACGTTCAGTAGGAAGTATTGCAGTTTACTTTCTGTTCCTGCTATCAGAATTGTATCATCTGCATATCTTATATTTCTAACATTGTGGCCACTAAATATTTCGCTATGTAAGTTGAATAGATCTAGTGGGACGACACAATCTTTCTGTCTTTGTATATCTGCTGAACAAATTTATTGTCTGAATTCGGGTGTTTTGTTGCCGGTAGAGGTTCTTTTTTACTCTAATATCTTTCGCGAAAATGTCAAGGTTGCCGAACAGCTCTATTAAGTCTTTTTGTTGTACTTTGTTGAATGCTTTTAGATAGTCTCTAAAACAAAGGCGCACGTTCTATTGCATTTTAATGACTTTTTATAACATTGAAAATGTAAATATTGTGTTCTTTGTGCCATTGCCCTTGACGAAACCACACTTTTCCCGTCCTATCTCTGGCATGATTCCGCTGTGCGCTCTGTTCATCATGATTTGGCTGATATGTTTTTCTATGTGACTCATTAATCTAATTTTTTGGTGGAATTTACATTCGTTTACGCTTGGATTCTTAGGCTGTGCTAGGAAAATCGATGCTTATTCCTGTTTTTCGCCGCTGTTAAAGATTTCATTTACAAAATAGAAGATATACAAATATTGAGAGAAATGTAAGATACCTGATCTATTCAACTTGTTCAGTGAGACTATTCTAAGGGCCCTATAAATTATAACAGGATTCGTCATAGGTGGTTACAATCTGAACAACATAAGATACGAAGATGATACACAGTGATAGGTGACATGGAAAGAAAACTACAAGACCTTCTAAAAATGTAGACGAAGAAAGTCAAAAGAAAGGACTACAATTAAATTATAAGAAAATCGAGTGTATAGTCATCATCAAACGGAGGAGAACAAAATGCTAATTGAAGGTTAGGGACACTGAATCAAGCAAAAACAAGAATTACTTGAAAAAGTACTTGTGAAATGTTTTACCAGAAGACGGAACGTTCAACATTGAGATCCAAAGCCTATTTAGAATAGCCAAAAACGCATTCCAGAAGCTGGGCAGAGTATTAAGAGACAGGAAAAGTTCGCTAACACAAATAAGAGAGTACTGGATTGCTATGTGATGTCTGGTTATTTATGCGAAGGAAAAAGATGAAGCAACTGAATTGTTGCTCTACAGAAGATTGCTGCAAATATCATAGATTTTCTTTAGATTTTATACATTCTGTTGAAGAGCATGTTATTTATCCTGTTATTTCCCATTTTATAATGTGAGTCTCCTTTATAAGTCATGCTCAGTCTCTATATTTCTGCATATTTGTTGTTGAGACATTTTTCTTTAACCTGTTTGCATTTGCTCTTTCTTTGTGTAGTTTTCTGGATTCTGTTCCTAGTCTTGACATTGTTTTCTGCCTTCTTTGCAAGATGCCGAAAATCTTAAAGGAAAAATTTTGTTTTTTTCTGATGTCATTAATTTTTTTTTGTTTTATTCTATTTAAAGTTTTCTTTTCCAATATATTTATTGTATTTGTTTTTCACATTGCCCTTGTTTTTTCCTGAAGGTTGAAGTCGTTTTCAAGTCTATTGCATTGCAGTTTGTGTTTAGGCTTCATCAGTCTTCAAAGCTTCATTTTTTGTTTACATATGACTGGGAGGTGCTCACGTCCACAGTCACCACTTGGATAAGGTTTTGCAATAAGCAACTGCATGACATTTGGATAACACAGCTTATGTTCCTGGGTAGTGTAATGAGACAGGAGAGCCTGGCGAAACTGATATTCACAGGTCAGATAGAGAGACAAGGGGGAGCAACACATAATATACTTGATGGGCTTGAGCAAATAAATGGCAGAGCAAGTTTAAAGAGGGGTAAAACGAGGAAGCTTATCAAACGCAACGAGAGATAGAGAGATATGGAAGACTATGACTGATTACGTACTTAAGGTACACGGTAAATAGAAGACTAAGGACTACTACTAAAAAAAGGATAAGTTTTTGACTTCTTGATCTAATACTACGATATCACTTTAAATATTTCAGAATATATTCCTGTATGCCTTATGTTTTTAATTCTTCAACTGTATTTACCAGTAAATTCATGTTTCACTTATTAATAAAGTCAATATAATATCAATGTGATTGAATTATATAATGTACATAAACCTGTAAAATTCACTGAGAATTAAACAAAAGGTAATGCTTTCTAGTATCTTCTCATGTAAATGATATGAAACATGTAAGATAATTGTCGGTACTGAAATTGGAAGATTTATTTAAATTTTATTATTCTGTTTTTCTATATCTACCTATATATGGGAAGTGGGTGTCTCTATCCTCTTAGATACGTTGTCAATAATGGAGGAGAGAGGAGTGATCGTATTAATTCAAATTGGTCGATTTTCTTCTTCCGAGCGGTGAGGAACCCCGACACGTGACTCCATCGAAAAAAAGAGTCTCATCTGGTGTGAATAAACAAGAGACCGATCCAGTCGTAAGCTGGATCCATGGGATATTTGAAGCTGAGCTGAAGGACTTAGAAACACTAATTTAGTTGACCTTATGTCGTATCCGACTTGGTGAAGAGATGGTAAATATCCAATGATCATACTTATTCGAACTCACTCGTGCTCGACTCTGTGCCCTGGAGCGGATGGAAAACAAAATGAGCGTCCGCGGAAACATAGAATCTCGTCTGGGATGAATTAATCAGGACCCCAAACTGGCTTTAAGAATGGTGTACAGGATATTTTGGGTTGAGTTTAAAGGATTGGAATTTCAACTTTGTGTCGCATTCGCCTTGGACAAAATGCCCTAGGGTGGAGGTGGTAAATATGGAGCGATTATACTGACTAATAGTTCACTAGCCGTGTATCTAATTCGCGCAGCTTCTATGTATTCTTCTTGATAAATTATTATTCTTAGCCGATGTTGTATTGCTTATTCATGCAGTATCTTTTAGGGCTGTTTTGTGATTTCACCTAAATCAAGACAACAAAACCACTTAGATTCAGAAGTTACTGACAGTATAAAATATAAGAGTAGAACGTTATTAAACAGCGAGAGAGAGAGAGGGGGGAGGAGAGAAAGGTAGAGAGAGAAGCTTATGAAAGCAATAACAGTAGACGACATACGTTAGAAATTGCTATTTGTTTAAACTGAACAACAATAAGCTGGAAGAAAGTTCCACGAGCGAGAAGCGCGGGAAAAGAAAGTGTTTTCATAGAACTTACGGTTGTAGTGAGCCATTTAAAATATAAGATGATGAGGTCATTCAGCCAGTCTAGTACTTTGCTTTAACCTATAAAGTTTAGACACCATACGGGAGAGTTCATTATAACAATTACCCAGAGCACGTGAAAAAACAGGGAAAAAGTGTGAAAAAACATCGGTGGGATAGTAACAGAAGCCGTGATGCCATTTCAAAAATAATTAAATAGCAGATTCTTCTTTAGAATTAATTTTTTCAAAATACATTGCAGATGCACGAAATCATACGTGGCAGCAATATTCAAAATATTAACAAATGTTAAATTTATAAATATGTAAGATAAATTCGGTCGAGAAAAAAATAATCTATTAAGATACAGTGAACCAACGATTCTAGACGCTGACCTAATAATTAATTCAATATAACTTTTCCTTCTTATATCAGCAGAAATTTAGCCCAAGAAAACGCAATGAGATACAGTCCTATTTAATTTGTTGAGATATTGTATTACTTCTTTATCAACTATATTTTTCGTTCTTGTTCTTGTATCTATCCAGAAAGCAGAGCAAAAGTATGTTACGTGTTCTTAATATATTTTTATTAAACCATATTTTAGAAACCTCTAAACCGCTATTTGATTTTTTTCCCGATAAGATTCCATTCATTTCCGATTTTCTTTCATAATTTTCCTCTGTTAGTTTCCAACGTTTTTGATTTATTCATAAACCTTATTTCTTTTCCAATATTTATGCTTTTATTTTGCTTTACAGCCACATATACGTTTCATTTTCAACAATTCCCAGCCTTATACTGTTGATTCTTTTTCTTGTTTTATATAATATTAGAGCGTTCTTTTGGCAGAGGATCGGTTTCCTTGCCTATCTCTCTCGCACTTAATGGTGATTTATGTGTATCTCTTGCAGTAGTATTTCTTTCATAAGCTTTTGCATTGATTTTCTGACTATTTCAGCAAAATATATTACTTCATTTAGGATGTTTAAAATCATGTCAATATTCTCTAGTTTTTTTCTTTAGCCGTCTTATCTACGATTCTAATAATTCTTTGCATTTTTTCATGTTTTATTTTATGTAAGATATTTCTTTCTTCCATCATATTTTCTTGTATTATTTGCTCATTCTCTGATATTGTTCCTTTTCATTTCCTCAAATTCTTAATAATGTTTATATTCTTTGTTTATTTTTTTCTTCCTTTTCTGTGGTGAGGGGAATTTCGGATTTAATTTTGATATGTTTGTTTCACTTTTGTTCTACAATGTTTATTAATCTTCAGCTTCCATTACTTTCATAAATCATAACATCTTGTGTTTTTACATCTCCTATATGTACTAATATTCACTAATTATGGTTGATTATTAGATATTTTTCAACGTCAATGGTTTCATCAGTGCAAAATCTTTTGAAATAATATTGCTTTTAACATTTGCCATTTCTGCTATCTCTAGAATTTGTTTCAAAGTTTAATTTTAGTAAAATAAAAATTGAATGTATGTGTACATCAGTTGTTCTATTCTTTCAATGTTATTTTGTTTTCTTTCTTTTGGTTATTGTTAGATGATCTTGAATCCGTCGTTATTATTATTATTATTATTATTATTATTATTATGTCACTTTTCATTTAAAATTATTTCTGCTATGGTCGCACTGCCTAGCAAATCTGCAGGAAGACCTAAGGCAGCTCCTTGGGTAATGTTATGGCTCCATTTCATGTTTTTTAAATCTCCCTATCATCCCTAGCGTTACATAGACAAAGTTCTTTTTTGTGTGTGCGCTGTACTGAACAAGACAATCTTTTGTGTATCTCGTAAGCTGGGATTACCAGGGATTCTTTCAAAGTGTTTCTTTTTCATGTTTTATCACCCCAAGTGAATCTACCATCACTGCTACGATACTCGTTTTCAATTTCCATATTTTTTTTCTATTTGAATTTCCAAGTTTTTATATTTTTTATATCTTGAATTAATTGGCTGATAAAAATAATGTCTGGCATATTTGCTTCAATCTATTTCTGTAACAGGTGCAGGGTGATGTTCATACCAGGGTTTGTTTACATATTTTTCATAGTATTTGCACATTGTCCAGTGTAAATCTTGCCCCACTCTACCCTTACGATTTTTATATTCATATGAGGCTAGTACAGAAGATCTTAAGATTAGATGGTCTATTGTTTCTTGGTATTTATCACATTATTATATATAATATTTGCGTGAAATTTCCTAGTGAAAAGACTTTGGTCTTGCGCAGCAAGAATAAAGCCATCAGTTTCAGATTTTAATCCATATGCACGTAACAATCGATGGGCATTAACTTTATCAACATTGGGTTTATTGGCCATGCAGAGGTTTGTCTTGCGAGCTTTGTTTCATCTGTTCAAGAGCTTTATCCTTTGCTTTTTTTCATATATATATTGCCGCAATAGTTGGTTCTTGGCTTCTGTTTTGCTTTTATACATAATCTACTAAATGTAAATCTTGTTTGTATTTACTGCCTTCTTTTATTATTTCATTATTATGTTGTCATTTTTCATCCTATTTCTATTTCTTTTTTGAAGATCGCGTGTGTTTGTCAAAATCTTCCCTTTCAAATTTCACATAGAAAAATGTTTACAGCTTTTTGAAGCTTGACCCTTCTTTGTGAATATCATATAATTGTCGAGTAATCGATAAAATAGTTGCTACTCATTCCAAAATAGACTTAATAAGTTGACTTAATAATCACAAGTTAATTCTTTCGATAAACTGCTGTGTAGTTATTCCTTCCCATAATCTATATCTTTATTTAACATTCGAAAGCATTGAGAAAATTTACAGCTTGAAACGATTATTCAAATTTTCTGCCTTTCCTAATATGAAAACAGAATAATGCAGGAAATTGTTGTTTTGTTTTACTCATTTCACCCTAAGCAAGTCAGAACTGTCACTGATGCGCAGGGGGTCACAGAAGTGGTGAGTGCTGAGAAAGAGAAACAATTTACAGGGGAGTCAAAGTATGATTAGGAAAATTATGAGAATAGATGTGTGAATCGGGCTGCACGAGATTGGAGTGGAATTTAAAGAAGAACATGATACAAGAATTGTCAGGGAAAGGATGTGAGTTAAGAAAATAAGAAATGACAATTGACTTTACATTTAAATTCTTGGAGATTGTAGTTTTCAGGGACGCACGAATACAGTAGGGAATTTCACAGGCGGGAAGTGCGTGCAAAAAACTGGTAGAGACGTAGTTGTGATTACATTTGATTTGTTTAACTGTAAAATGGTGAGACCTAGTTGCTAGTCTAATAGCTCGAGTAAATTCATACAGAGGGGTTACTAGGGAGCTAAGCTCGTCAGAGCAGAAGCCGTGAACGTAGTTCTAGAAGAGACAGAGGAAAACAAGTATAAGTCAGTGAGAAAGTAGCTGGAGTTGAGTTACCATGTCGAGATCAATTATATTACAGATTTTTTGCTAAATTTTGTCCAGAAGCCTGAGATGAATATTAGGGACATCTGACCAGATGTGACAGCAGTGTTCAATGCATGACTATTTTTTGACTTCATTTATTTTTTCTTTTTATTCTCTCTCAACTATGAGTACCTTCACATGTTCCTTTTTGTACCTTCACATGTTCTTGTCCACGGTAGCTTTTATAGATTATGGTTTGTTAAATCTTCCAATCTATGACCTGCCATCTATTTGTTTAGACCCATCAATTATGTTATGCCATGCTTTCCACTGTCCTGCTTTCTTTTTATTCACTCTGTGTGTGTATCAGATTATTTAAGCTTCCCTTTCTCATTACGTGTCCAAGTAAGTTCAGCTGTCTCTTCCTGATGTTGATTATAAAATCTATTTTTAGTTTCCTTTTCTCTTTCCAAATTATCGTCATTTTAGTTTCATGCTATTCTCATCATCCTTCCGTAGCGTCATATTTCCGCAGCTTCGAGTATTTTCTGTCATCATTGAAAATATTGCTCAAAATTAGCTGCCATATAGGATAACGGATGTCTTATAACAGCAGTACCCTTTTCTTTGCTTCCAACAAAATTTTCTTTTCTATCAATACTGAACTCAGCTATTCAAATGTGTCCTTAGCTATCCCAATACAACTTTGAATCCCAGTGTTGCACTTTTCTTACTGGAAGGCAATAATTCTGTCTGTCTTTATATCTGTAAAGCAAAGAAAAATGATTAGACAGATTCAAAAACCACAGACGGAGGTCTGCAACTTTTGAGAAATCGTGACCACCCGGGCAAAGAACAGGAACGAGCTGGCAAGGAAATGAAGATTTATAAGCGGAACAGATGGTGAATTGGTGGAAACGCTATAGGAAATCCAACAAAGTTTGATCGGAAAATTGCCCAAGCAATAATCCCTATAATGCAACTATCGACATTTTCCGTTCACTACATCTTGGCAAGTAATTCTCAGGTTGTTTTAGTGTGAGTTATTACGAAACGGTATTCGTGCATACGCCATAGAAAAAGCTACATGGCACCGGGCCGAGGTGATCCTCAAAGAGCTCTTTCCTTTCGGAAAATGTGATTTAGACGTACAAAAGTTGTTCAATCTTTGACAGGTCTGAACATTACAATATTTCTTTCGTTTGATATTCCTAACACGTGAAGAACCGAAAATGTTTAACCGTATATTTGATGGCGTAGGAATTTTCGTCTGAGTAGTTTTACTCGAGGTAAACTAAGTTTTTTAGTTATTTTTAATGGACCTTTGACAGCAGTAATAGAGCAAAGAAGGCTAAAAACTAACTCATTTTATAGAATAAGCGGTCCGGTGGGCTTTATTAAAATATTATTTCTATCTATCTATCTATCTATCTATCTATCTATCTATCTATCTATCTATCTATCGGTTCATATATATCTATTTCTGTTCACATCTATCTATCTATCGATTCATATATATCTATTTCTGTTCACATCTGTCTATCTATCTATCTATCTATCGGTTCATATATATCTATTTCTGTTCACATCTATCTATCTATCTATCTATCTATCTATGCGCGTGTTTCTCTTTCTTTCTTTTTATCTTTCTATGTGCCTCTGTCGCATACAATCTACCTATTTATACGTATGAATTAAGTACTTTCGGTGACTGGCGTGCGTATATAATGCTTATAAAAATATCTCTTCTCCGACTGACACCCAATCGGTCGTCTTTCGATTCTGGCCAGAAGCAAGTGGATGTGCTAAACACAATAATGAGCTGTGATACAACAAAACAGGAAAGCATATGGATGACTAACATATATATATATATATATATATATATATATATATATATATATATATATATATATATATATATATATATATATATATATATAATATATTTATATATATACACATATATATATATATGTATATAAATATATATGTGTATATATATATATATATATACATATATATATGTGTATATATATATATATATACATATATATATATATATGTATATAAATATATATGTGTGTATATATATATATACATATATATATATATGTATATAAATATATATGTATATATATATATATATATATATATATATATATATATGTATATAAATATATATATATATATATATATATATATATATATATATATATATATATTGTGTGTAATTTGGCAGCATTTTTTCATTAATGCAGGTTTCATTGAATAATATAGACAAGTTTTGTCTATTAATTTTGTGTAGGATCCGTTCATACCGTCTGATATACTTGATGGTGATGTTGTTAAAAGACAACAAAAAATCGCAGTATTTGTTGAATTTTTTATCGGGTCTAAGCTTTCGGCTCACATAAGCCATTATCAAAGAGTAAATACTAACACACAGTAAACATAGAACATTTAAGCTATTAACAATAAAGATAATTGAATTGAAAATATAAGTCCATCCCTACCGTGGCGGATGGCCGAAGACAGTGACAAAATAGTGGTGTTGTGGTCCCTGGTCTGATTACAGACATTTGAGTACGTTTGTTGGAAATATCGAAATTGATTGTATTCAAACCAGGTTTAAATTGTTTAATGTAGAGTGCTTCGAGGATTTTTAGTTTCTGCTTATTATTTTCTTGTTTGAGTATGTACGTGTTATCAACAAGCGTTTTTCTCAGAAGTGTGCGTTGATAACCGTGTTGTTCTAAATGAAGGAATATATTTGAATTTTTATTTAAGTGCAACGTCAGACGCCGTGAGAGCGAATTTGTGGTGTGGCCGATGTAGATATTATTGAGGTTGTTAGAGATACATTCTCTAAATGGACATATGAATTTAGAGTATATAAATGTAGTATATAAATTCATATGTCCATTTAGAGAATGTATCTCTAACAACCTCAATAATATCTACATCGGCCACACCACAAATTCGCTCTCACGGCGTCTGACGTTGCACTTAAATAAAAATTCAAATATATTCCGTCATTTAGAACAACACGGTTATCAACGCACACTTCTGAGAAAAACGCTTGTTGATAACACGTACATACTCAAACAAGAAAATAATAAGCAGAAACTAAAAATCCTCGAAGCACTCTACATTAAACAATTTAAACCTGGTTTGAATACAATCAATTTCGATATTTCCAACAACGTACTCAAATGTCTGTAATCAGACCAGGGACCACAACACCACTATTTTGTCACTGTCTTCGGCTATCCGCCACGGTAGGGATGGACTTATATTTTCAATTCAATTATCTTTATTGTTAATAGCTTAAATGTTCTATGTTTACTGTGTGTTAATATTTACTCTTTGATAATGGCTTATGTGAGCCGAAAGCTTAGACCCGATAAAAAATTCAACAAATACTGTGATTTTTTGTTGTCTTTTAACGACATCACCATCAAGTATATCAGACGGTATGAACGGATCCTACACAAAATTAATAGACAAAACTTGTCTATATTATTCAATGAAACCTGCATTAATATATATATATATATATATATATATATATATATATATATATATATGCATCCCGCTTAGATCTATCTGCCAAGCTAGGTAGCTACGTGAGTGAACCTCACTTTCTTACAATCTGTCTATTTATGTGTGTCCCTAAATTATTATCTATGTATCTATCTATCTTTCTTTGTGTGTATCCCTCTCGCTTATTATCTATCTAATTATCTATCTTTCTTTGTGTGTATCCCTCTCGCTTATTATCTATCTAACTATCTATCTTTCTTTGTGTGTATCCCTCTCGCTTATTATCTATGTATCTATCTATCTTTCTTTGTGTGTATCCCTCTCGCTTATTATCTATCTAACTATCTATCTTTCTTTGTGTGTATCCCTCTCGCTTATTATCTATCTAACTATCTATCTTTCTTTGTGTGTATCCCTCTCGCTTATTATCTATGTATCTATCTATCTTTCTTTGTGTGTATCCCTCTCGCTTATTATCTATCTAACTATCTATCTTTCTTTGTGTGTATCCCTCTCGCTTATTATCTATCTAACTATCTATCTTTCTTTGTGTGTATCCCTCTCGCTTATTATCTATGTATCTATCTATCTTTCTTTGTGTGTATCCCTCTCGCTTATTATCTATCTAACTATCTATCTTTCTTTGTGTGTATCCCTCTCGCTTATTATCTATGTATCTATCTATCTTTCTTTGTGTGTATCCCTCTCGCTTATTATCTATTTAACTATCTATCTTTCTTTGTGTGTATCCCTCTCGCTTATTATCTATCTAACTATCTATCTTTCTTTGTGTGTATCCCTCTCGCTTATTATCTATCTAACTATCTATCTTTCTTTGTGTGTATCCCTCTCGCTTATTATCTATGTATCTATCTATCTTTCTTTGTGTGTATCCCTCTCGCTTATTATCTATCTAACTATCTATCTTTCTTTGTGTGTATCCCTCTCGCTTATTATCTATGTATCTATCTATCTTTCTTTGTGTGTATCCCTCTCGCTTATTATCTATCTAACTATCTATCTTTCTTTGTGTGTATCCCTCTCGCTTATTATCTATCTAAGTATCTATCTATGTGTGTAAATGTGATCTGTATTCAACCACTACAATGAACGGTGGAGAAAAATAAATGTGAGGATCTAACTGACATTACTATGGGATCTCTAAACTCTGCTGAGTCATCAAAATTTCAATGATGGTAAAACCAATAGAATAACAAAATTAATACACAGAAACTGAAAAGTCTTAATCTTGACGGGACTATCAGAAGTAATCTAAAAAAGGTCTTTCTTTTTCTATGTGCTCTGTCTCTTCAGGACGTAAGCAAACATGGCCTTTCCACGTCTGACTATCACTGTTGGCTCTTAGCGAGCCTTCTCCTCTTAAACCATCCACCTGATTAGCTCCTTCAAATATGATATCCTTTGCTTTCCCTGTCTCTTTTTCCCTGTATCTGGCCTATTAGTATCAGGTTCCCCAAGCTCTCCTTCCTCATTGCATATCCCTGGAACTTCAACTCTCTCTTGCACATACTCAGTATTAATTTCTATTAATTTCTATTTTCTTCCCATCATTTTTAGGACCTCAACATGGTTCATATGCTCGATCCATGATACTCGCAGCATCCTTCTCTAGAACCATATTTCGACCTCCAAAATACAACACTTAATCTAATCGATGGAGTATACTCTCACTACCTTAAAAATACTGCTAATTCTATATACATCCATCCTAAATTTAACCATCCTCGTTCATTCATCAAGCGTAAACTTTCTCTATTGAAAACTGAATTGGTAACAATTCACTTAAAAACCATTTTTTATAAACATAGCAAATACGTCGGCTGTAAATGCCCAGACCCGAAATACAATAAACATAATAACAAAACAACTACAATACGAATAGAACGGGAATATAATTCAGTACATTCCCCTATTTAACACTATTATAAGTATTAAGTTAAAGCATTCATTCCTGAAATTAATTGAAAAGCAATTCATAAAAAATAACCCATTTAGCAAGATTCTTACCAAAACACACTGAAATAAAGATACAGCTGTATTAATAACCTTGAGAAGATCATCGAATACATAATCATTGGATTTTAATGAGGTATAATAACCTAAACAATCAAACACATAATAAAAACTAACGATCAAAATAACGATAATTGCAAAAAACCTAATAAATGCTCATTAGTAAATAGATGTCTAACTAACACTACAGTCTACATATGCGCTATTTCTACCACAGAAAATCCCACATATATCATATCGGCTTTAGCTAGAGGGATAGATAGTAAAAAGGTGTCGGACCCACATATCTAACATATGTATTGTTAGCTAGCAAGATATGTGTATATGTCACTCTCAAAGTATCTATCTATCTATCTATCTATCTATCTATCTATCTATCTATCTATCTTATATTTGCGCATTTTATATGTACCCTAATATATCCATTGCAAATAACTTCCAGGTTCCGGATAGATGTCGTACAATGGTTCTCAAAATATATTCATAGTAAGGACCACCATAGGATAATCACAGTAATTACATTATTTATTGTAATAAAGTGTTCGGTTCCAAATTCCTAGCACCTGAAAAAGGTCGGAGCGCACAAGAGCCGAAACGTCGTATAAACATAAGGACAATAATACTAATAATGTAAATACTGCAAATACTACTTTCTATCAGAAATATGAACAAATACTACATACCATAATATTAATATCCTGTCAAGACTTACCCGGTTGAGCAAACAAGTTCAGCAATTTAGATGTTTTCTTACACAACTTTCATATTTACAGAGTTATCATGAAATAATCATTAATGAAAATGAATAATTTTCTGTAATACAGAAAATAGTTTTAACTTTCTTTAAAAACATATTTAGGCAATGATATTTTCTAGTATTATGAGAATTAGTGCTATAAAAGTAAATTAGAATAGTTATTGAATTTAGCATTTAAACTTTTTCGAAGTTGTGTGTTCATGAAGCCACACATATTATCCAGCATTGTTTCCATTAAAGGACGTTTAGCTATTGGGAATTGCTGCCTCAGTGCATTCTCTTTGATGTTCTAGACGTCCTAAAGTGTTGTTTATTTTATGCATTCGAGTTTTAGGAAAAGAGAATTTTGTCGCAAGAGGTGTCTTCTGGTGAGTATGGTATCTGCAGAATTTTATGCTTGGCTACAAAAACCTTGAATTTTCTGTGGCATAGGAAAGCAATCGCATTCTAAACACTTTCCTTCGAAGCCACCGTTATAAACCATAGAAATAATCCATAAAGTTCAGACTTCGAATTATATTACTGTACATTGACTCATGTCCTGGCATCAGGATATGAATACAATAATTTATAAATCTCATTCATCTTTAATGCTTGTGTATGAATATATTGCGCAGCGATATGCATATTGTTCTACAGGATCTTAAAATTTTTGAAACAGCCTGCGTCCGCTTCAAGCCGCATATTTTCCCAGCTGCAGTCTCTTTTCCTTTAAGTTTTCTGGAAAGAAAATTTTCTGTAGACACCATGATTGCTGTAATCATACATCTGTAATTCTTAACCCCAACAACTGACGGGCGATATCTGCTAACACTCGGTTGTGCGCGTAATATAAAGGGCACAAATCTTCTCACTCTCTCTCTCTCTCTCTCTCTCTCTCTCTCTCTCTCTCTCTCTCTCCCTGTATTCTATCTTTCTTCAACAAATGTTCTATTGACATGACGTTTTTCGTTTCTCCTCTAATGAAGACTTTTTTCTTCAAGTGAACTACCTGTAGCATAAAAATATTTACATTATCTGGTATTCGGAAAAAAATATTTTCGAAAATATCATCTCATTAAAACTAATAAAACTAATATATATAATGATTTTAATTACTCTGCTTGTATGTACATTTCTCTCTCTCTCTCTCTCTCTCTATATATATATATATATATATATATATGCACGTTTGTTAAAAAAGGAGAGACAAGGTGGTAGGGTTATGTCGTTCATTTATATGATTTCCAATGTGATATTTATTTGTTTTTTCTAGGACATAAATTATATAAAACACTCAACACTAACAAAAATGAACACGACTACAATCTATCAAATCCATCATCCCACTATACCTGAGAATCCAACCGCCCACTTATGTCCTTTTCCTATAATAAAATGTTCCACTGAAGGAAACCGTTCTTTAGTTAACCCCATCTATGCAGCGGCATTGGTATCCACTGACGATAGTGAAAGCAACATACATTTTAAATGATGGAATTTTAAAACATATGCCTTTACGATTGTCAAATACCACTATGATAAAACCTGTGACGCCAACAAAATTATGACAATCAAAAACTTTCTCCTATAAAAATCACTTTAATTTGAAATCCGCGTTACGATTGATCCGTATATGTGCTCATCTATAGATAATTGAAACTAAATCGGACGATAAGGTCAAGGTGTTTCAGTTTGATATTAATAATGTATCTCTTTACTCCTATTATGAATATCAATAAAAACAAACAGTACATTTTTAAAATATTTGTAATATACATGCATGCTTTATATTTTCTTTTAATAAGATAGATTTTTACCAGATAAAAATACTATTTAGAAATTTAATTCGAAAATAAATAGATAGAAAATTAATGCAAGTATCTTGATTTTTTCTTTTGAAAAATGTCGCAACGAAGAACAAATTGATTCTTTCCCCCATAAAGTACTGGCTAAATTTATTCTATTAAATACATACGGTATATGAACTAATAAGAATTTCTTACATCTAGTATGGTATGCTTATTTAGCTTTCCTGGCAATAATTCCCAGTTGATTTAGGCTGAAAATAGAATATTTATCGGCAAACCCATGTTAAATTTTAGTTTTCATATGTTAGTTTCATATTTGAATCCAGTCAACTCAGGTGAAACTGTTTAATTCCAAAGAGACACTGTAAGAAATCAAAAGATATAAAACAGTGCATCAGATAAAAACCTATTTAAGCACAAAATTAAACAGGTTTGTGAACGAATATAAAAGACGTCGACATGCTTCAATGAATACATTCTTTACAATCAACTGTTTGGCATATTGAGAATTATGATAAAATATCTTCGGACACGGGCCTAACATTATAAACTAGAAATAGTTTCATTTTATGTGTAATAAATTAAACTGAAAAACATCTTTCTTGCTTTACATCAGACTTTTCAGCAGAATCGGTGTATAGTCTTTATCATCATCGTTGAATTTTCGGAACTAGATTACTTATATTCCATGAATTATCCGAATTTCAGATCCTCAGTTTTATTGAATTGATGGAAATATTATCGTCAAAAGAAATACCCGAAACAACTCTATATTATTTTGAATTCTCGGAAAGCAAATCGAGGTATTAATCACATAAAACTTCAGGTGAGGATTTTTTCTGTATTGTTTCATTTATATAGTTTTACAGCGTTTCTCATCGTACACCAAGTCAAGCAAAGGTATGAAGTTTTTCGTTAATTTTTCGGTGAAGACATTATATTTTCTGAAATAGGTCGTCACCAATTCAAACAGATCTTCCTTGATCTTAGATAATGTAACTGCTGTGAATGTGTAAGTTCAGATTCTAGCTCTGCTGATTTCGTTCATATCCCCACTGATGCCTTGCTAAAGGTATGAATCTATCTTTTCTCTTTGTACTGTGGATTTGTGATGATACCGAGCAATAGCGATGGACCGGATGTGTGCGTTTTCACGACCAAAAAAGAAATTGACCAAAAGTCGTCGCTGCGCCACCGGCTCCCCGCAGAGGCTCCGGATGAAAACTAAAAATTAATTAAATATTAAATTTTATTTATCAGCCAATGTGAAGCCCAGAACCAAATACAAGCGTGAAATCCCAAATGATCTGATGTGATCCAAAAAGAAGTTAAAAAAGCGGATACAGAAAGCTTAACCAGGCAGACCGACTCCAGGAGAAGAGAGTAATTAATATCCCCTTAGGTCAAGTAGTAGCCTCTTAGGTCAAGGGGCTACTACGCTCGCCTCCTTTAACTCTTTCCTTCTTCCCTGCCTTAAAACTACTTACTGATAGCGCTCCACACATTCCTAAGCATTAATTCTCTTTCAGCATTTTATTGCCATAAACATTTCAACCTTTGTTGGACCGATATTTCAAGTATTACTTCAATTGTAAAAAAACATTAATTGATATGTGTATATATAAAATGTTATTTTTATACTCAAATTCCCTTTCTTTCTTTGTAATTATTTTATGACTTATAGTGGGCTATCTACAACAAGGCCAAATTCCGTTAACCTACAACATTATACAACTACCCTTCACTAGAACGGACTCCCGATACTAACTAACAGAAAAGAATAGATAAACAACCCACTTTAGATTAAGTACCAGCATGTTGTGGATTCTCGTAGTGTTGAACAAACAGGAATTTTCTTGGTTCTAAACTTCGAATTATATTGAATAAGAGTTTGTGTTTCAGAGATAATTTAAATTAGAATTTGAATTTACATAATACCTAAAATTATAAATTACAGAGGACATTTTTTTGAAAACCACTAATTTTCTGAAAGTATTTTTGCAAATGCATGAAAAAAAGCAAAATATAAAAATAGAAAGTGTTCCTAACTTATACCGTTAATTTTATCTATTAGAATTTAGAGTAATCAATAAATCATTTACAATAAAAATCAATAAATTATTTAGAAGTAAAAATAATATCAGTATCTTATTTTCTAAACGTAACATTCAATCGCTTTTCAAGTAAAGGACAAAAATGCTTCTTAATGATTTCTAACTTTTAATGCAAATATTAACACAGTAAGAGAAAAAGCAATGTACATCTTGCTCTATAAAGGCGGAATCTGACACTCAGGTTCAACGGAATCGCTATACAATACCAGAAGGAAAAAAACAGAAAAAGAACAGGTCTGTGTGCATCCGTGTTTGTCATAAGTTGTTTATTGTAACTAGAATATCAATGGCAATGAACGTGACATTACACAATGTGTAAATAGTTTCGTTCTCACTCTGGTTATACAATGAGTAATATACGAATAACTGAAGAAAATCTATCTATCTATCTATCTATCTATCTATCTATCTATCTATATACAGGAAAAAAAGAAACTGAGCAGAGTCTAGATGTGTTTATGGAGCTAAGTGAGTTCAAGTAGAAGCGTTCGGATGAGTTTAAATAACAAAGATGTTTGCCTATGTTTTACAATAAATCTTGAAATGTTAACTCATGTTTTACGAAACAATTGACACATACCCATGTTAACAAATCGTGAAATTTGATCAAAATATATGAAAATATGCTATTAGGAAAATTGTTGGAAGTGATCTTTTTCCGGAATTAAATCATTGTAGCTATCTTGAACTTTCTTAATATTCACTTAAGAAGGAAAGTTTAAACAAGATAGATTTCCGTCAGTAAAGTTAATTAATATGATTTTTCTCAGAAATTAAAATGATTCCATTATAATTATGCATATCCTTCTACTCATGAATTAGTTACTTCATTGGTTATTTTGCAAGACAGTTACGCCCTGGCGGTAGCTTATAAGTAATTATTTCATTTTGACCGCGTGATAACATGGATTTGAAATCTCAGATCACTATTTGGTTTAAGTTAGAAACTGAATAAAAAAGAGAGTAAAAAGAGAGAAAGAAAAACGAAAGAAAATAGAAATCTCTTTCAGTGAAATGGAAAAGTTGTGAATGTCAAATTTTGTCATTTGTACATTCTTACGTTGAAAAAAGTAAAGATTTTACTAGAAAGGTTTTCAGAAAATTTATAATAAATTTTAAAATATATAATAAATTTTAAAATTTATAATAAACTTTAAATTTATAATAAATTTTAAAAAATTAAATTTATAATAAATTTAGAGTAAATTTTAAAATTTATGATATTATTTTTTTTACTCTATTATTTCCCTTGCAATGTGTATATGACTAAACTATTCGCTATAAAATATTGTTAATGCATATCAGTTGATATAAATTGTACCAGCTGACTAAAATGCTGAAGATAAACATTACCATATGTGTAAGTTCATTTCTTATGAAGTTTTTAAAGTGCTGTCTATTTCAGAAGAACTAAGCATAGATATCTACCTTGTATTTCCTGTATTGTATATTTAAAATATTTGCTACTTTTCTGCACTAGTATAAACTGCATTAGTCCAAATAACATCACTTGAGGAAAGGTTATTTCCGAAGCCGGTTTAGGCATTACTTTCCCTGTGCTAAACTTTGTTAATCTTATCTATGTCTGATTTTGACACATGTATATTTATTTAGGAAGCCTAGCTCCTGCATTTTGTTTGTGGAATAGCTGTCCATTACGGTTATTTAATACACAATATGGTACTATCTCATCTGTGAATATTTCTATAGGAAACCGGCAGATTTCGCATTGTTAATGCCAGTGATAATAGTTAATCATACCGTTAAATGTAGCCATTTCTCTCTAGGCAATTTCCATGAATACATTTCTCCCTAAACAGATAAAGCAAAAGGCAATACCGAGCACTTTTATAAATCAAATTCAGTGACATATTATGGGGTAAGTGAAATTACAAATATATCGACAAATGTATTCACACCTGCGAATTTATGGATCGTGCATGTGAGTAATGATGAGGTCTTAGAAATGATGGAAATTAATACTGAGAACCAAGAAGAGACAGCTGAAGTTACTAAGATATGCAATGAGGAAGGAAGGCTTGAAGAACCTGTTACTAACAGGCCAGATACAGGGAAAAAGGAACAGGGAAATGCAAAGGATGACGTATTTTAAGGACCTAATCAGGTGGATGATAGAACAAGGATTGCATGGTGTAAAAAGAAAAGGTTTGATAAGATCCACCAGGGATAGGGAGACGTGTAAAGCCATGATAGCCTATATCCTGAAAGGAGCGGGCACATAGAAGAAGAACCGTGTCAATAGGGACTAAGATAAGAATAGGGCAAGTCGAGTTTGAAATCTAGCAAAGTTAAATAGCAGAGCTGACTGGACACATTTGCAAAGAAAGCATATCTTTGAAGAACATCTTTGAAGATAGTTAAGCTCATTCAGTCTATATTTCCCAAGATACACAACTGCTTCTATGTTTATTGCATATATGTTGTCACTATAATAATACTTATCAAAACACGAATGATATATAATTTCGAGGATAAATATATTTGAAATCAGTTTCAGTCGATGTTGGAAATCATGGAAACTACATACATCAGTCAATTAGTCAGCTAAGTGCCATATGTGATACACACTTGGGCGATCATGTCTCGAAAGAGACATGACTGACTGGCCAGAAGATTATCCCGCAGTAGATTGCCAGTGCTTTCTGCGGTAGACTGGTTGCCGACCAATGCTAAAGAACCCAATCTGTCCTGTTATTTAGTCCATAACTGGAAGGAATAGACGGGTTAATACTTTTCCCAATGATATTTTCGCGTAAGTGAATGCAATGAATTCGGCCGGAATTCGAACTCGGCCCCCGATTTCGCGTTCTGAGCCGATATCCAATAAACCATAACGCACATGATAGTTACTATATATGTGCTTTTATTGATCAACGTTATATTCTTAAATTCATGAAGATATAAAACAGCGGCAAAATGTAAACGTGTCTTACGCTACACCCTGTTTGGCACTAATGAATAATGTTAAAGATTTTTCTTAGAATACCTGAAACTATGCCCTCATTATCAATTAGGCAGGTGAGAGAGAGAGAGAGAGAGAGAGAGTGAGAGAGAGTGAGAGAACTATTAACTAAGAATTCTTCCCTATAGGGAATAAATCTCAGCAACTAGTGAGATATATAAGTTCTGAAAACCTACACTCACATAGGCTTGCTTTATTTTACGTGCACAACAGATGTTGATTGATGTTTTGTGAGACAATATAAGTCGCACGTGAGTTTTAACCGTTTGAGGCAAAAAGTAAAAACTTTGAAGGACCTACATAGACATGCACGCCTTGTGACTAGCTTGTATGGTACGTAAGTTTCAATTTAGCATCAGAATATCAATGGCAATAAACGTGGCATTACACTATGTGTAAATAGTTTCGTTCCCATTCTGTTTATAAAATGAGTAATATACGAATGACTGATGAAAATGTTATCTATCTATCTATCTATCTATCTATCTATCTATCTATCTATCTGTGTGTGTGTTGTGTGTGTATGTATACCATAGTTACCAATATTTGCTTGAGCGCTCCATTTATTCATGAACCTTTTGTTGCATATTGGTTACAATTGTAACTTTTGTCTAACATTTGTTGCATATTGGTTACCATTGTAACCAATATCCAACAAAAGGTTAAACTTCATGTAAAAAAAATGTTTATTAACCACTATAATTAACAGCTATATATATATATATATATATATATATATATATATATATATATATATATATTCTAAACATATACTGTTAAATATAACAGACAATGAATGAAAATAAAGGCAAAAATTCTCCAACATTTGGATAATTTTATTAATTTGGTTCTAAACTTTCTGCTCACATGAGCCATCTTCAGAGAGGTTATTAAGACGGTAACACAATAACTTTCACCATCACCGACGATTATATTTTGTGCTGACATAAAACTCCTCTAGGCAACTGCAATAGTTACCAAAAATAACAAACGCAGTTCGAAAATTTTCAATGGGATTCTCTTACGTCACACCGCATTATAGCGCGAAATGACAACAGAAAAATTTATTCAAAAGCATCACGTTTAAATGTGGCCATAACACATTACATCGTTCTCCCGTAAACTTACCTGCCAACTTTCTGATCAGAGTTCAATTAAACAAAATTCAGTCATGTAGATAATATCAGAGAGATTTTAGACAACAATATAATACTCACCAATACACAGTAAAAAGAACCTTCATATATTGGAGGTGTTTTATAATGAATCAAAACAACCTACACGTAATAAAATTACGTTTAAATCTGGTCAGAACATTGCATTTAATTATAGGGTTCTGTTAACATTTCGGGCTTTCACGAGGTGTGACGTTATAGAACCGCATTACAAATTTACGAGCTGCGTATGCTATTTCGTGACTGCTGTCGTTGCCTAGCAAAGTTTTGTGTCAACACAACATGAATCGTCTTTGTTGGTAGATGTTTTTATGTTAACGTCCCTGTAAACGCTCTGAAGATAGCTCATGTGAGCCGAAATCTTAGAACCATTTTAATAAAAATTATGCAAATATAAGAGAATTTTTGTTTTTATGTTCACCTGAAATTAAAGCCAAAATACGATGTTTAGAATAGCTCATGATTAAACATGATAGGCATTTATTGTCTCTTATATTTAACAGTGCTTAAAGACACACAAACACACACACACACACACACACACACACACAGAGATACATATATATATATATATATATATAAAGTGAGAGAGGGAGAAATAGAAAGAGAGATAGAGAGAGAGAATATATATATATATATATATATACATATATATATATTATTGGAATTGTACCTTCAGCTGTGCAGATTCATGCTGACATTGAGATTTTAAAAAATATGAATATTTTCAATTTTAAAACCAAAAAAATTCCCTCCTGCGATCAAAGAATTAATTAAATTTGTAAAAGACATGCTTTTCATATTAAATCAAACACAATATTAAAAAATTAACAACTCTCAAAAACTTTTAATCAACGAAGTAAAATAAAACGCAAAGAAATAAGCATTTATCAAAGGAGGCAAATCTAACAACATACATGAAATAACACCGAAGGTATACGAAAAATACGTTTAATAAAGAAATCAGCAAATTCAAAAAATAGCTCCGGATTCCTGTAATGAATATGTAAACGAGGAAGCTGAAATTATTACGCTAGGGCTAGATTTAATCAACAAGATACACGTTTTGACCATTAAGCAAGTATTCCTAAAAAAAAAAAAAATTAGACCACAAAAGTCTTTCCCAAGACTTAATGGAAGCGTTAAATGTCGCTAAACGGAAAATCTATGCTATTACATAATGGTGAAGCATGGGTTAAAAAATAAAAATAATGCTTAGTTGGTGAACCACAAGGCTCGTTTTACGGACCCGGAATTTGAAAATTCACTATATTGAATCCATAGCAAAATCTACTGCTAAGAAGGTTGGGTCATTATGTCGATCCAGGATGTTTTTTCCACATGAATCCATCCTGCATATATACAAGTCAACCATCCGTCCGTGCATGGAGTACTGCTGCCATTTATGGTCAGGTACCCCTGCCGTTCTCCTCAGTGTTCTTGACAGGCTCCAAAGGAGAGTCTGTAATGTGATAGGTACTGATCTGGCGGCTCGACTGCAGCCACTTCCCCATCGTCGAAAGGTGGCCTTCCTTTGTCTGTTCTATAAATATTTTCATGGCTTCTGCTCGGACGAGCTTAAGTCACTGATGCGTCCTCAACAGGTTTTTACTCGTGCAACCAGACTGGCATCTGGGTCCCACCCATTCACAGTCAGGTTAGCCAAATGCAGACGACAATTCTACTCCTGCAGCTTCTTCTTTCGCACTTCCCGCATGTGGAACTCGCTCCCGTAATCTTGCTTTCCTGACGGCTACAACCTCCAGAAATTTATATGCAAAGTTAATACTCATTTACTAACCACTGGACTCTAGCTCTCCTCCCACCCCTGTATAACCTTCCCTTTCTCTCCACCTATGTATCTGTCATCGCACCTGCTTTCTATTGTTCCTTTCTAACTAGTTTGTACTCCCCACTCTTTTCCAATTAATCTTTTTACATTTATGTAGCCCTCTGCACATCAGTGGCGTTTCTGCCTTTCTCGGGGTGAAATGATAAAAAAAATACATCCTAAGTACAATTAAAGAAATAATCCACATAAACCACCATGAATTATACAGTGATGACGGATTCATGATAGCACCGGATAACAATAGAGATACTGATATTACAAGGAAAAAATTAGTAACTTTTTAAATATCTAGATTTTGAAATATTAGTTGAAACAAATAAGAAGCCCAGATGTAGAATTTAATTTACAAACTGGCAATGTCTCTCCGTAAAGGAAAGCAAACGCAAAATAAAAGTACACAAACACATGATCTAACCATCCCAAAAGCATAAGCAAGGATATTCATAAAAGAATAGAGCATAGGATATCAAAATGTTCGTTAAGCAAAACGTATTTAATGAAAACAAAGAATATGAAGATGCTATGACATGACAGAATTTTAGAACACGATCCACAACTAAATAGACGAATAAAAGCAATCATAGGAATTGAAACATTTTCTGGTTCAACCCACCGTTTAACTAAGAAGTAAAAACCAAAATAGAACAAATATTTTTTAAACTAATCATCAAAAACATACAAAGTCTCAGAATTAAACAAAAATTTCAACAGGAATTCACACCAATTAAGTTATAGCTCTACTACTAATTTAGAGAATTACTTAAAAACAAAACGACAGAAACCTACATAAACGCTACAAACCTACAACAGTTTACATCATTAATTTGGAATGTCATGATAGAGTTACAAAATGCCCATTTAATAGATTTTTATGAAAAAAAGTACATGACATAAATCGTCAAAATGAAATATATTTCGGATCTAAAAATGACAGTTTTAAATTTAGATGGAATAAATATAAATCTACATTTAAATTGTAAAACCGCAAATAGTGTACAAAACTGTCTAGATACCTGTGGAAATTAAAATTGAATAATGGAACAGACGCCGATATAAATTAGAGCATAGTAAAAATAGTCAAAACTTACAACAGCGTTAAAGCATGTGGAATATGCCAAGAAGAAAAATTAACTATTATTTTCTTCCCAAAAAGAAAAACATTTTTAAACGAAAGAACAGAAATTATGTCCAAGTGTAATCATACCCATAAATACCTACTAGGATCATACAATCACGGATGACAGATTTCTCGGGCCCTTAAAAATCAACACAGAAATTTTGATAATCTTTTGTTTGTACGAAAATTTCAGTTGCGAATTCGTAACAATAACTGTTTGAAAGTTTAAAAAATGGTAATATCAGTTATTGTAAATTGCCTGAATGTACCAAAAGACAGATACCATGGTCGGGGACATAACGTATTTTCAAATGAAAAATACTCAAAAAACATAAGTATTTAATACAGTTTTGTGCTGGTTTTATTAAATTATGGTAAAAAATTAACTATATATATATATATATATATATATATATATATATATATATATATAAAGACGGATATAAACGACAGATGACATAGAGCGGTAGCGATTCTTCCGAGCCATCATGTTTTGGGTTCTGCCAAATTTTGGGTGGGAAATTGTCGAAGTATAAAATATTTATAACATTTAGTTAATATAATTTAACAAGGTAATTTTGATGGTGGGGAAGATCTGGTTAATGCAAAATGTGTCATGTGTAATGAGGTGTTTTCAGAAATAACATATATATATATATATATATATATATATATATATATATATATGCATATTTATTTTAGACTTTTTCTATCCATCTATATATAGATATGTATAACCATATTTCTTTTAGACTTAAATTAGTTACATTGAAGACGAAATAATTTATTAAAGGCAAAATCAATTTAAAAGGAACTAATCTCGAAATACCTTACAGCAAATTCACATCTACGATCATTCAAGAGACATCGTTTCTATAAAAACTCACCTCTAATATATTGAATTATAATTAAATCAGAAACACGAAAGCAATAAATATATGAATTACATAGGCCCTGTTAAATATCTAGACACAGCTCACTCAATAATGTAAAATTAGTTTTGTGTTGTTCGGTGTAATACGTAGCTGTGTTGGTTTCTCTACCCACGTTTTCCTCTCTCTCTCTCTCTCTCTCTCTCTCTCTCTCTCTCTTTATATATATATATATATATATATATATATATATATATATATATATTTCTACTATAGCACTGAAAGAAGTGACAACTTTATAAAATTGCAAAAATTGGAAGAACGCTAACCGTGTCATTCCCATAAAAAATAACTCCAGCAAATCAAAACTAGTGATGAACAACATTGTGCACGAATTCCAATGCCCTGTACAATACCTTATTGTCAGAAATCACTTACCTAAATCACACATAAATATTAGTAAATCTTCACATGTCTACTCACATTGCTTAGCCCATATTATTCTCCAAGCCTTAAAAATTTAGTTGAGACCACAAAAATTGTGTTAAATCAAATAATCGTAGACCATTAGAGAAACCTATTAGTTGAGTGCCATATTCCCGCTACCAATCTGATACTGTTTGATAGAGTAGATGGTATGAAAAAAGTTTTCTAAAACTATCAGCGTCCATCCTGTCTACATAGCCGCACGTGTCACATGACTGCTCAAAACGGACACTTATCCCCAAGATTCTTCACACAATACTATCAACTATGTAGCACAATACATGGAGGATACCTATACCGACTACAACACATTTGAGAATGCTAAAGCCTTAGCCAAAACGGCTGGTAACAAGAAAATGTATGTAAAATCTTTATATTAACACCTAAAACACGCAAAATTTATTAAGCCACTTTCCCATCGTCGAAATGTGGCCTCCCTCTGTCTCTTCTATAAATACTTTCATGGCTTCTGCTCGGATGAGCTTAAGTCACTGATGCCTCCTCAACAGGTGTTTACTCGTGCAACCAGACTGGCAACTGGGTCCCACCCATTCACAGTCAGGTTAGCCAAATGCAGACGACAATTCTACTCTTGCAGCTTCCTCTCTCGCACATCCCGCCTGTGGAACTCACTCCTGTATTCTTGCTTTCCTGACAGCTACAACCTCCCGAAATTTAAATGCAAAGTTAATACTCATCTACTAACCACTGGACTCTAGCTCTCTCCCCTCCACTGTATAACCTTCCCTTTCTCTCCACCTATGTATCTGTCATCGCACCTGCTTTCTCAGCTTTCTATTGTTCCTTTCTAAATAGCTTGTACTCCTCACTCTTTTCCAATTAATATTTTTACATTTATGTAACCCCCTGCACATCAGTGGCATTTCTGCCTTGCTCGGAGTGAAATGATTAAAAAAAAAATCCTTTCCGAATTTATCTATTTTTTGTGGATTATTTTTGCAGAGAATAATTATTACGTTAAAGACTAGTGTTATATAAAATGAAGATGTGCCTAAGATTTCATTGCAAAAAGATTCCTATTAATTTGCAGGCCTCTGTATAATCATACGCCCGCATAGATATGTAGAAATCAGGGTTGTTTTTTTTCTCGTACACAAGCATTGATCGTACAATAAAAATAGATTTTGGGGCCTGTTTGATGATGTTGATATCTTGGTCGCTAACGGGGCATTAGATCTAAAACAGATTTAAGATTCTGAGTAATTTTTATTTAAGATATAGACGGTAGAAATCACAAATTTCAAACTGAATGAAGGTGGAGTCACTTTTATTTTTTTATTTTTGTAAACCATTAAAAAGTGCCTCGTCTGTATTCTTTCATTGATTCATTACTACGACATTCTTGTTAAAATTGTTAGCCCTTTCAAAGAAATGTTTTGCTAATTATAGCTATGTAGTTTTTTAACGGTTTAATAATTTATATTGTAGGTTGTTCATGAAATTATGTTTGTGGTCTTTGATGGTGATGTATGCCTGTTCCTTATACAAAATTAGTAGGCTATCATCTATTTTACGGAGCAGAGTACAAAAAACTTCACAGGGAGATAAGGAACAAATGCAGACAAGCCAAAGAGGAATGGCTCAACAACAAATGTGCAGAAGTAGAGAGACTGAGGAGGAACAACATAGCAGAAATGCATAAAGAGATAAGAGAACTGACAGGACAAAAAACCTGTTCCTCAACAGGATGCCTAAAATCCAAGGAAGGGACAATCATAGTAGAGAAAGAGTAGAGAAATACTCCAGCGATGGGAAGAATACATAAAGGATCTCTTTGGCGACAAGAGAGAACAACCGAGAATACACAAGGAGATGGATGGAGCGGAAATACTAAAATCCAAAGTGGAAGCTGCAATGGCCAAAATGAACAGAAACAAAGCACCTGGCCCAGATGGCATAGTGATAGAGCTGCTGACAGCCTTAGAAGAATATGGCATAGAAAAGATTACCGACATAATAAACGAAATTTATAGCAGCGGAATAATACCAGACGACCTATGCAAGTCGATATTTATAGCACTGCCGAAGAAACCAGGTGCAAACGAGTGTGAACTACACAGAACTATCAGCTTAATGAGTCACATCACAAAACTGATTGTCAGAATCCTGATGAATAGAGCGAGAAGCAGAATCAGGCCAGAGATAGGGCAGGAACAGTGCGGGTTCGTCAAAGACACTGGAACAAGGAACGCCATATTCATGATTAGGATGCTCTCTGAAAGGGCATTACAAATGAAGAAAGACTTGTACCTATGCTTCATTGATTACGCGAAAGCATTCGACAAAATACGACACAAAGAATTGATGGAAATGCTAGGCAACCTCGACATTTTCGGCAAAGATATAAGAATAATCAAGAATCTCTACTGGCAGCAAACGGCCTGCATACGGACAGGTAACGACCTCAGTAGATACACAAAGATAGAAAAAGGCGTAAGACAAGGATGTGTCTTTTCACCGGATTTGTTCAACCTATACAGCGAGAATATTTTGAGGACCCTAGATGACACACCAGGATTTATTATTGGAGGCCACAACCTGAACAACATAAGATACGTGGACGATACAGTACTGATTGCGGACACGGAAAGGAAACTGCACGATCTCATACAGAAAGTAGCAGTGGAGAGTGACAAGAAGGGACTACAAATAAACTTTAAGAAAACTGAGTGCATGGTCATCAGCAAAAGATACAACCCAAAATGCCAAATACAGGTGGGGGATAACAGAATCAAACAAGTCCAAGAATTTAAGTACCTAGGAAGTGTTCTAACAGGAGATGGAAAGTGCGACACGGAGATCCGAAGGCGAATTGGCATGGCAAAGGACGCGTTCCAGAAGATGAGCAAAATACTAACACACAGGGAGATCTCAATAGAAACGAAGAAAAGAGTGCTAGACTGCTACGTGATGTCAGTTCTTCAGTACGGCTGTGAATGCTGGACAATATCATCGAAAATGAGGACAAAACTGGAAGCGGCCGAAATGTGGTTCTACAGAAGGATGCTACGGATATCGTGGACTGAGCATACAAGCAACGACGAAGTGTTAGAAAGAATGGCAACAAAAAGGAAATTGATGCTGAGCATCAGGAAGAGACAACTGTAGTTCCTGGGACACGCAATGAGGAAGGAGAGCCTGGAGAACCTGATACTGATTGGACAGATAGAAGGAAGGAGAGACAGAGGAAGGCAGCGGATAACATATCTGCAGAGTCTGATCAGGTGGATGACGGAACGGGGGTTGCCAGGAGCAACAGGAGCAAACATACTAAGAGCCACAAGGGATAGAGAGACGTGGAGATCCATGATCGCCTACGTCCTGAAGGGACAGGGCACATAGAAGAAGAAGAAGTTATTTTTTGGCTCTACAATTTATGTCGGTTTACCATGTACTTAGCGCCTTTCAGAGATTCCTTGTTATTAGGCGCATATATATATGTATTTATATATATATGCTTGAATATATATATATATATATATATATATATATATTTTTAAAATATATATTTTAAAATATATATATATATATATATATATATATATATATATATATATATATATGTTTTATTTTTTTAAAATATTTTGGTGCTTTTTCTATGAATTAATCTGCTTTGTTATAAGAAAACCTTCAGGCATAGTCGGCTCGCATTTTTACACATAAAAACTTGACAATGGTCGATATATTATAAATAACAATATTGATAAGGAATTATGTTTGAAAAGGGGAAAGGGAAACTATGTTGCTGCTATATAACCAAAAGTCGACTTAGCGTGTCGATTTCAAGCTCCACCTGAGGTAATTGCATTTTCTTTTTTCCTGATATCCGTACCAAAATGTTAGAAGCTATACATTCACATCGCGATTGTATTTGAAGACGGCGCTCTCTAGTTTTGTTTGGAAATTGAACAAAACAGCTAATTCGAATGCGCTTCGGTGTGGGCCTAGCTTATCTACCACATTTAAACATACACCTGAAAGTTGCCGCACTTACAATCGTAGAAACGGTGCTGTATATTCGTCAGTTGATTTCAGAGAGTTATTACTGAGAGCACAATCGAAACATTTGTAAGTGGCATCCAAATCGCAATTTGAATAATGGAGATGGAATCATGAGGTAGGATTATTTATTTTATTATGTGTGTTTTATGACTGGTATTAAATACGTACATCTAATAGCTCTATTTAGATATCGAGCTATTTTGTAATTTTGGAGAGCAAGATTTCATTATTTATCATTTGGTCAGCAGCAATCTCAAGACTGATATATTTATGTACAGTTTAATATTAGATTTCTTCAGATTTCACAGTGCATGAAGAAAATGCCATCGACACTTATTGTTTTTATGAGTTTAATGTTCTCATCACACGTAGTCTTCTTTGTCAAATCATTTTTCTGTATAATTTATAGGTATTCATATTCTTTTAACTCCACCTCATACAGGATGATGATGATGATGTTGTTAATCAGGATGATGTTTATTCCCGATTTTTATAACAGATTTCTTCCATGTATCGGTTTCAGTTCAAATGCTATTAAATCTTCCAACCAAAATCTACCTTGTCCGACACTCTGCGATGTGACAGAGAAAAAGACAACAAAGAATATGCCGAAGAGCAGAGTCTCGTCCGGGAAAAAACGGAAAGAGCCTTAAACTGTCGTATGCATAGTCTGCAGGAAATTTTGGATTGTGCTTATGGGCAGTGATTTCTCAACATTAAATAAATAACGTTTTTTTAACGATCGGACTCAGTGGGAAGATTTCATCTATTAAAAGTGCTGTTGTCAGTCACATCTTCTTACATGGAATAAACGAAATTATTATTTTCTAATCTTCGTAATGTGACTTGATGCAACAGAAATGGAGACAGATAACGAGAGCACTGGCCAAATTGAGAGAAAAGAGCTGGCGATTTCCAGCTTCTCATCTATTCAAGATTTTGAATGAGGCTGACTTGAACCTCTAATCCAAATGTGTGTAAATATTAATGAAAGTTGGATCATGCTGATAGTTCTGGACGATAGACTTACTTGTCAGTGTGGTTTGACGAATGCAGCAAAGATGGTTTTGTTGACCACTCGGGATAAAATGTGAAAGCTATTCTTCGGCTACCCGAGTAAAATGGCTCAACAACATGTTCATGACTTATAAAAGTCTGCAAATCGCCTGCAAGCCTCGGGAGACATATACGTATCCATATACTTTTAGCAGAGTTTTGTTTTTACTGTCGTCCGCGAAGAGAGTGACTTCCCCACATATAATTCCTCAACAAAATTTTCCCTTTTGGCATTTGTGTCATAAAAGTAAATGTATGAAATTTAAACGCTTACAAGTGAGAACCGGTGCGAATAGTTTGTGAGTGCCGGGTAGTTTGTAAATTCTATCAATGATATATTTACATACTTGCCTTCTAAGTGTATGTATATACGTGTACCACTGTGTTTCCTTGTGAGTATGTTTTAATATTTCTCTATACAAATGAAATTTCTAGAAAATCGTGTAAGTACTTCATGCTGTCGAGACATTTTCATTAAATGCACTTTATAATTTTCAAATTCCATCAATGAAAAATCAAATTTTAAATACATAAATGGTAATACATAAATGCCGCCCCAGCGCGGCATTTGGAGTGGAAATGGAAAATAATTGAATTTTAGATTTGAATACAGATTTTGCTTTATATTTGAATTGCTTTTGTATTTTTTTATTGTTCGTTGTAGAAATCTCGAAGACATTGTCGAAACTAAAGAGCATATGAAAGTATTTTCGTATGCAGAGACATTTGTGGATATACTTTTGGATGCATAAAATGTTTTTTTTTATTTCTCACTTCCTGTAACTCGTTGTAATATATTAAGATTTGTTAATATTACTTTTCGTCGTGCAAACACCCAAAAACAACTGTTTGTATGTCTACGATTGTGTTTCAAATTACAATTGATTGTGTGTATGATGTTTACATGTATGTTTAAATGTATAGACGCTTATATACAAAATCAATATGGTGATATAAAAATTAATCCAGATAACAGATATTAAGCATGTATTTTAAGAAGAATGTAAAAACTGTTATGATTAGAAAACATAAACGAATCATAAATCACCTTTGAATATATGAACGAACTTTCAGTAATTTATGTTTTTACATGCTTGTTTTATTTAAAATATATTCATCTGAATATATACTTATCAAAATATTAATATTTTATTTACAAATACATCCATTCTTCTAGATTTATCTACAACAACACATTTTCATGATGCTTGTCATTCCTAAAGAGCAAAATTTAGTTTTTAAAGGATTTTAATTTAACAAATACACACACAATGTTTTCGTTAGCATATAAATGTTAATATATAACCGTACTGATGAGCTGTGATAGAGCGAAACAGATCTGTCTGCGGATGAATATAAACATATATATATATGCACAGACACAGACACAGACACACACACACACAGACAGACACACACACACACAGAGACACACACACATATATATACACACACACACACACACACACACACACACACACATATATATATATATATATATATATATATATATATATATCCATTTGCACATGCAAATAGTCTGCACGTAAGCGCACGCGTGTGTGTGCCTGTGTGTGTGTTTGTGTGGACAGTGTGTTGATGACCTGAAATAGATGTTCTCATGTGTGTACATATATTTGTCTATATAATTATCTGTATAGTTTCTTCGGGTATTTGATGGATATGATAAAATGCTAAGGTCAAGTGCTTATTCAGAATCTCCAGTATGGGTTAAAACGTGATGTTTTAATAAAAAAAAAAGTAAGTATTTTCTGTTGTATTTGTAATACGGGATCAATTTTGCTAATAAATGATGTATGTACCATTGGAAGAACGAGGGCTCATATTACGGGATACTGTAATGTGATGAGATGATATTTACACACAAGATTTGAATGCATGGCCACTGCAGTGTTTTTGAATTTGGCACCTTTTAGAAAACGTTCAATTGCTATGGCATATGTTAAGTTATAAGATTAAAAAATATATAATTTTTGTTGGAATTCACCTAAGCATTTTGGTAGAAATAAACGATCGCAAAGAGCAACATGTCCAATAATGTTTATCACACTGTTTGTGTCAATCAAAAATTTTGTATTCATATCTAGGTATCAGATCTTGTTTTACCAGTGACTCGATTTTATTTGAGTTTGCATGAAGCGTCTTGGAGAAATGCATAAAAGTGCAAAAAGACCAACTGAAAATAGGTTTATCGTTAATTTATTAGTATTCATCTACACTGATGTGAAAAATTGTGTATAACGAAGAGTTGATTCTTGATCGACAAGTGACCAAATATCAGTTGAATTCACTAATGACGTCACGTGTTGGTGAATTCTAAGCTTTTCGGTGATTTCTGCCGTATCCTATAAACTGATTCAAAAGATTTTGCGCACAGCCTGAAAGAAAATTGACACAATATTGGTTGAATTTGGATCAGTATATATATATATATATATATATATATATATATATATATATATATATATATATATATATGTTTAATTAGTTATTAATCATCATGAAATTCGACCAGTGCACATTTGTATTAAAAATGTTCAATACAATTCTATTGTAGAATGTTTAAATACTTTCGATTTACTCGTTGACAAATGGAATATATATATATATATATATATATATATATATATATATATAAATCGATTATTTTGAATATTAAATTAAAAGCCAATTATCTTTACGTATCCAAATATATATCAATTTTTCTCGCAGTCTAACCTATATAATTACGTATATATTTCGGAAAAACAAATTGTGTGTGTTTAATTAAAACAAATAGTTTGCAAAAAAATATGTATAAGTTTCGTGTAGTTCTACTAAAGAACCTAGACCCACGAAAATTTTAACTGAATACGGAAAGTGCGACAAAGAAATCCGAAGGCGAAGTGGCATGGGGAAGGACGCATTTTAGAAATTGAGGACAAATTCACTAGAAACAAAGAAGAGAGTACTGGATTGGTATGTGATGTCGATTTTTCATATGGCTGTGAATGTTGGGAGATATAGTCGAAGATGAAAGAAAAACTTGCAGCAGCTGAAATATGGTTCTACATGAGGATGCTGCAAATATCATGGGTCGAGCCTGGGAGAAATGATATGTTTTGGAAAGAATGGAAACGAAAAAGATATTAATACTGAGCATTGACAGCTAAATGTCATGGGACATGCAATGAGGAAGGAAGGCTTGGACAACCTGATAATAAGAGGCCAAACAGAGTGAAAACAGACAGGGAATAGCAGCGGCTAATATAATTTAATGACCTGATCAGGTGGATGACGGAAAGAGTGTTACGTGGTATAATAGGAGAAAGCCTGCTAAGATACACAAGAGATAGAACGATGTGGAAATCCATGATCACCTACGTCCTGAAAGAACATGGCACATAAAAGAAGAAGGATTTTAGATACTGACTTGCACTTTTCAAAATCGTCCACCGGAAGATTTAGGTCGATGTCATAAAACGACATTAAATAATGGCATTTGTATAAACTATAATTAATAATAATAATAATAATAATAATAATAATAATAATATATATATATATATATATATATATATATATTCTTAATCTCATTTTTTCATCAAACAAATAATGTTAATTCTTTATTCTCTTTGGGAAAGGGTATATAATATTCTTAAATATTCACATGGTGTTTTTTAAAGATATTTTGTATGTTTTTGCTTGTTCGTATCTTCAAACATCTTACTCTCTAAATGTAATTAGCTAAGGTTATCATCAGATTAGAAATATCTCATGAATCAAGTAGAATATTTTTCTTCCACAATCTATTCATGCTTAATCTGTATTTATGTAAATTCTATCAGGACTATCGATCTACACAAACAAATGTTTCGAGTCCTCTGCCAACTTTTGGCAGAATAGTCTTTTTTGAAAAAAAATTAATTTTCTCAACACAAAGCAAATGTCAGATCTTGTCTGAATGTGTTCGTATGTCATTCCTGTTAGATTGATATAATTTAGCATTTTATTCCTTCACCAGTTTGATACGCACTTTTCGATGATCCCATCATCAGTCCGAACTCGACAATAGATAATTTTGCTAAATCTGTGTGACATATATAGCATGACAATTATGAGCTGTTTCACAGGTTTCCTATTTTAATATTCTGATGAATTTTAATTCTTCAGTAAATTATTGAATAACCGCATAGCAAATCCTATTGCAATAAAATATCCGTGAAAATTCCCCTATTGCAACTTTAGATATTTGAGTTTAACAACTTTAACAAAATATTAATATAACTATCTTAAATATAAAACCTGTTCCTTCCTAGTTCGTATAATCACTCCTTGATTTCATTCTTTTTCTATTATGTTTATCGACCGCTTGACCCTCTTCTGGTCATAACGTTGTCTTCTTCCCTTCTGTTCTGTTGCTGCTTTTCTCCGTTGTCTTATTCCTTCTTTCCTCAAAATGATTTTCTTCAGTTGTTTTCTTACAAAGTATATTTAATTTCATTCATTACAGTAAATGCTTGACACACGTTAGTATCTACATAGGTATAACTGTAACTTGTTATGTTGTTCACAGTCTTAATTAAAGGACCGTGTGGATAAAATAAAAAGAAATATATTCTTCTTAATTGAAAGAGGATCAAGTCAAGGACATCAAAGACGTATTTTAAGTTATTGTTTAAAATATAAAAGCGTGATAAGTAAGTAATACTTTCTGTCGCCTTTCTTTTTCTCTGTCTCTCATATAATAGAGTATACATTTTTTCTAGTACTTCTCTTTTCGTTTTATATTTTCTGTTCGACATTTTCATTCAATTATCATGCGTGTTTGTGTGGACGTCTTCCGCTGTTCCTATTTTTCATCTGTTGTGTATGCGTTCATATCTCATTCTAGAGCGTGACACATCTCGGTAGTGCGGTATTAATATATAGATAATTTTTGTAACATTTAAAAAAATATTTTATCATTTGAAAGTAATATATTTATTAATTTATATTTCAAGTTACATATTAGTATAAATAATGCCAGCATTTTTAAATCGATTTTGGTATTACATTATATTTCCAAAATTTTATACAACGTAGCAATTTCTTGTTTATGTACAATTTAGCAACTTGATTTCTGTCACGTCACGCTAAAAGTGTTTCAGTTTTTATGTAGCCAACTCCCGGATAGACATGTAAACGCCCAATACAGTGATTCCACTCTAAACTTTTCTGGTGAGGACCTCTAGGATTAAAAATAAGCTTGGAATTATATGGAAAGACATTTTTATTTTGGGGGGCAAACAACCAACTAGCGTAAATGGTAATTGGTTTTAAGTTATGGACGTAGCCATGGTCTTGAGGATATAACATCGACGGGTGGGTAACAGAAGTTACTGGCCCTGTTATAAGATTTTTCTCAGCTAGGTGCAAGTGTTAAATGTGGGTATTTAAGTTGAACTAGGTGAACTGTGGTTTGTGCCGAAAACAATAAACCAAAGAAAAATCCCAGTCTTTCAACCCAGACATGTTGAGGTAACTGGCCATTTACACAGCTGCGCATTATCCTACCACTGCAAGCAGTCACGAATTTTACTGACCATAATGATTAAGTGAATGTTCAACTAAGTGAATAACTATAGGTGTGTTAATGATGGTAGAATTAACAAGTAAAACAATAATTCCCAGTCATGACATATACATGACGAAGCAATAACCTTCAAATATCACGTGACTAAAGCTTAGCTCAGTCGGAATAATCTTTTATAAACTACAGTTATTTAAGTGAAGCTACTGTTGCACATTTTCAAAACAATAGACAAATGTAAATTTTGTGTGTTTTTGATCGAAAAAGTCCTGTTCAAGCAAAGCAATGGATTAAGAATTTATTCGGACACTGCTCGGTCGGAAACAATTGTTAAGAGTTGGTATGCTGAACGCTCAGGTCAGCCAAAATCAGCAGTTGCCCATGGAAACATTACGAAAATGCACAAACTTCTTTTGGCCGATCGTAAATTAACGTTGCGTGAGATGAACATATCACCAGGCAATTTATTCCCTTTGTTGCATACGGATTTATCAATGTGAATTCGCTGTGTTCAAAGTGGGTGACGAATTTGCTCACATTTCATCAAAAACAATAACACGGTGACAATTTAGAATTTCAAAGCAACAAGAATATTTTTGCGTAATTATATGGCAATGAATGAAGCATGAATCAACCACTTCATTCTAATGTCAGTCAGCTAAGTGGACAGCAGGATTGAAAGCCGTCCAAATCGACCAAAGACACAAACATCAGCAGGCATGGTTTTGGATTCCGTATTTTGGGAGAGCCCAAGATATTTTTCCATCGATTACCTTAAGAAAAGAAGAACGAATAATAGCGAATTTCATACACCATTATTTGTGCGTTTAGAGAAGAAATCGTCAAAAGTCGCCACAAATGAAGAAACAAGAAAGAAAGAAAGCAGAAATAACTCATCATTCACCAAAACGCTTCATATCACCTAAACTTGCTTCCGCATTCACCATATTCTCCAGATCTGACCCCCAGGTATTACTGGATGTTTGTAGACCTCAAACGATTACTTTACTGAAAGAGATTTGGCCCCATTGAAGAAGGGGTATCGGAAACTGAGACGTATTTTGAGCCCAAACACAAATCATTCTACAAGGTAACCAAAAAGGTTCTGTCCGTTTTTAAAGGAAAAAAGAAAAACACCTTACATCGACATCCAGCTGTTTAATGCCCTTGTGGTGGAATTCGGGCTGTTTTGATGCAAAGAAATCTGTGAGTCTGCTTCATTTATGAACGATTTCCCACGATGATGTTTATCCAGGGAATGGAAGAGGTGGCGCAAAGTCAGGTGAATAAGGTGGATGGCAGAAATTCTCCGACTCGAGTTGCTGTATGGTACCCCTGACCAATCACGTGACATGCACCCTGGCGTTGTCATGGAGGAAAAGCACACCTTTGTGATTCTTCAGAGCTGGCACCTACTGGCGCAATGCTTATTGCACACATTTCAATTGCTGTGAAAACATCACTGGTAAGAACTTAATTAAGTATGGTGGCGAGAAAGCAGCGATTCGCAGACTGCCACTCGTTGTCCCTTGTAGACCTCCAACATCGTTTGCGGAACCCACTTGCTGTATATATTTCAACTTCATTCAATGACTAATCAAAAGAGGACAGAACTGTTTTGGTTACCTTGTACCAAGAAAGCATCGAATTGTTGGAGAAGTGTTAGTATCACTGTATCACCCTAGAAGAAGACTATGTTGATAAATAAATTCGAATTTTGACAAAAAGCTGTTGTTTTATTAAATAGGTACGGGAATAATTTAGTGATGTGTTACGATAGGAAGAATCAGGCTTAATTATATTTTCTGTTAGACTTCCAGTTTCCCCAGAAAGTGAAATCATTATTAAAAAAATCGTCATGTACTGCAGCATGACATCCAGGCGAATTCGAACTCTCTCTCTCAGCTCTTCTGTACGTTTTCATATTAAAGGTTTTTGAAAGCTACCAGAATTCTAGCCTTTAGATTATCGTTGGTGTGCCAAAAGTTTTGTTAGTCTCTCACTTAACTGCGCTCAATACACATAATAATAAAAGGGTTTGAAATTTGGGAAATTATGTAGTCAGATGTGAGAAATGATGTGGTTGCAGACAATACCTGACTATAGACTGAGTTGTTCTGATTGTATGACATTGTGCAGTGTTGTTTTGGCAGATACGTCGTCCAGCAGCCACACACTTGATTCAATGCTTTACAAACTTCTGGATAAGTTGAAATAGATCACCCTGATGAGACATGCCATGTGGAAAAAATAATGGGGGCATAACATTGCGATTACAATTTCTCAATCTATACACCGAATTTTAACACCATAAGACTCATCCAGCTCCTTCCTAATACTCTGCTCTCTCTTCAAGAAACCCGGTTTTCAACACGCGTCCTTGAATATATATTTTTTCTGTTTTTAAAAGGAAAGTACTTTAAAAGCTATCCACGTAAAAAACTGGAAATAGAGGGAGTGTGTTTCTATTTCTGAAAAAACATTTAAAATTTCCACTTTTAAACAACGTAAGGTGGATAGCAGCAGAGAATTGTGTGATGTATAGTAGTTCTGTTATAAAGAGATGTATTTGATATTGAGATTTAAATAGTATTTTTCACTGAATTTTCTTTATGGATTATTATACATTATAGTTTAATAAAAGCTTTCTTTATTTCACTTTGATTTGATAAGTGTCATGTAAGAACTTTCCTCAAAGTAATGATAGTATGTCAAATATAGGTAATTGTTTTGTGACAAGGAAAGCAGTTTTATAATGGATATTGAAATTAATACACTTTTAACACTATTTTTGGCATATAATACTATAATACTGCATGTGAATTAAAAATGTAATTCTAAGTTTAGTATTACAGAGCCAAAAAATTATTACTAGTCGTATTTGTTGATTCTGCAATTTGTTGTCAATCGCAATATGAGGTGAGTTAATATTACAAAACTTGTAATATTTGGAAAAACTAGCTGAAAATTGAAGAGAGTAAAAGGGATAATTATGAATTAAAACGTTTGCGTGTATGCAGATGCATTATTGATCTGCTGGGTTCAAACAACGACATCATTTGTAAGCCATTATATGACAAGCGAAAATAACATGGCGAAAAAAGGTTCAACTTATTGTTTCAGTATACAGAGAATTTTGTTAACCAGGTGGGTCTTGAATTGTTGAAAAGATATGATAATTCGATATTTTGTAATTCCTCAAACAATGGCTGTCACAAATTTTTTGATAAGTTCAAAATAGTTAAATTTTGATTGAAGGAGATAAATTCAATTAAAATATCCGACTCAAAACTTTGGATTGATGATTTACTCAATTGAATCAGAATAAGAATACAAAAAGAAATGATGTCAACAGAAATATTGCTATTCATTGGTTAAACTAAGGGAAGAAAATCACGCTTCCTCATGATGCAAGCTGTGAGTAATCTCATTCTTTAAGAATTTGATTTGCATCGACACCGCGTGTCCATCGCGCACCTCCTAAGTGAATTTAAAACACTCATCAAAACCAGAAAATCACTCCGCCTTATGATGCAATCTGGGAGTAATCTCAATGGTTTAAAGATTTGATTTGCATGGGCACCTCGTGTCCATCACGCACCTCTTATGAAAATTTGGGACACGTATCAAAACCAGAGCCGAAAAGGCCAAAAAAATGTTGAGTTGCTGCTGCCTCGACGGACTAGGGCAGACAAGACGAATTTACCGCCGTCACAAAGACCCATCTACGGCTGTTTCCGTAAGGATTCGGTGAAAAGCTCTGATAAGACTTTTCTAAACGTCCAAACTTGAATAAAAAAAAGAAAAGTTGAAACCTCCGATTGGAGTGAACAAACATTATTCTAAAACTAAAACTTTCGCTCTGTTGTAAGAATAGGAATTCAATTTCTGTTTGCTTTTTTGCATATATAAAACATTTCCGCATCTTATCCAAGCGTCATCGAATTTACTTTTTTTTCTGTGCCGTTTTCTTTATTAACACAAATGTGTACGCGCGTCCGACCTGGTTCGACGAGGTAAAGATACAGATAGCAAGATTTCAACGTGCCTTCCATGGGAGCAAAATTCACCGCGTGGGAAAGGAGGAACACTGTTGTAATAGACAACTTGAAGCCCAGTTACTGTGTCGAAGCAATCCAAGAGCGTCGGTACACACTATATAAGTCATCGCTAGTTTATATTTGATGGGATTATTTTGATTATTAATAATAGAGTTTTCAGTCATCTATAGAATATAATATATTAACATTTTTCATGTGTTTTCTGCTTAGAATTATTGTGCCATTGGTTGCAGTCAAATATTCTGATGGTTTTGTTTACTTAAAGCGAGAATATTCTGAAGACTCTAGATGTTATTCCAGGATTTGTCATCGGGGACCACAATTTGAACAACATCAGTACGCAGATAATACAGTGCTGATTAAAGACACGGAAACAAAACTACAAGACTTAAGGTAGCTGAAGAGAGTGACAACAAAATGACTATAAATAAAGAAAACCGAATGCATGGTCATCAGCAAAAAAAAGGAGCCGAAAATGCCAAATAAAGATGGGAATAATAAAATCAAGCAGGTACACAAATTTAAATATCTGAAAAATGTTCTAACAGAAGATCGAACGTGTGACACAGAAATACAAAGGTGAACTAGCGAAAGAGAGATTCCAGAAGCTGAGTAGAGCATTAAGTGAAAGAGAACTTACACTGGAAAAAAGGAAGAGAATACTGAATTGCTATGTGATGTCAGTTCTTCAATATGGCAATGGACGCTGAGAAATATCATAAAAAATAAAAGCAGACTTGCAGCAGCTGAAGTGCAGTTCTATAGAAAGATGGTGTTGATATCATGGACCAAGCCTGTGAGCAGTGATGAAGTTTTGGAAATGATAGCAACAAAAAAGTAATTAATATTGAGTATCAGAAACAGATTACTAAATTTCCTGTGACATGGAATAAGCAAGGAGGCCAGATAGAGTAGAAAAGAGACAGAGGAAAACAGCGGATATCATATTTGAAGGGCCTGAGCAGGTAAACGACAGAACGACGGTTGCTTGGAAAAAGTATTATTCCGTATCTTATCTACAGTTATAGGTTAAATAATAGGGCTGATTTTGTTCTATAGTCTTAGTTGTCAGCCATTCTACCGCAGAAAGAAACGGCTACCTAATGCGGGATTATCTTCTGTCCAGTCAGACATGTCTCTTGAGAGACATGAATGCGTAAGGCGTGTATCAACAATCTGACTGAATGTAATTTGTTTATCCATGATACATTTGAGAATATATTTTTTGGTTAATGTTTTTTTATGTATTTTATATATTCCTTTGGAGGAGGAATTTTGTTGTGCCGTTTTAGAGAATTTCATTGTTTCTAATACAGTTAAACGATACATTCTTTGGCTTTAGGTCTTTACTTACATCAAGGAATTTTTTTTGCTATTGCCCATGAGGTCATAGATTAATTGTAGCGATGATTTCTATTCAAAATTTTATTTCAATCTTAAAATCTTTTCCTTATTTTTATCAAATCAAAAATGTCATCTACATACCTTTTTTTTGTTTTTAATCATTTCATCCCGAGCAAGGCAGAAATGCCATTGATGAGCGGGAGGATACATAACTGTAGAAAGATTAATTAGAAAAGAGTCAGGAGTACAAACTAGTTAAAAAGGAGCAATAGAAAGCTGAGAATGCAGGTGCGATGACAGTTACATAGGTGGATAGAAAGGGAAGGATATACAGGGGTGGGGAGAGAGCTAGAGTCGAGTGGTTAATAGATGAATATCGACATTGCATTTAAATTTCTGGAGGTTGTAGTCGTTCAGAAAGCAAGAATATAGGAGCGAGTTCCACAGGCGAGAAGCGCGAGAGAAGAAGCTGCAGCAATAGAATTGTCGTCTGTATTTGGCTAACCTGACTGTGAATGGGTGGGACCCAGTCGCCCGTCTTATGTCTATCCGCCACGACAGGTTTCTTACTGGTGCGGAAGTATATTGTGTCATCTGCGTAGATGCCTACATGGCCCTTGATCTCATCTGGGAGGTCGTCGATGAAAATAAGGAAGAACGTCGGGATTACAGCATTCGTGCTGTAGAATGAAGAGCCATGCCCATTCAAAACGACCTACATTTTGCGGTTATTTAAAAAAGATTGGATTAGGTCAAGCAGGCGGACGGTAATACCGTAACCCCGTAGTTTGCATAGGAGGCCAGAGTGCCAAACCCTATCTTTACAAAATTTGTGTTAGACTACAAAATAGAACTGTATCACCTTCCCCCGGGCGGCTAGTTGATTGTGACGGCACCAGTTGTGACACTGTCACCCGGATGGCCGTTTGTTTCAGTCGCTTGCTGGTTCGGGAACGTATCCCGCTGTGATAATGTTGAAACGGTACCGCTTTTTCGACGCTCTCGAGCCACTGTTTTTGGTCGCGATGATCTCGTCACAAAAGCTGGTTTTCAAGATGTCCATTGCACCAACGGACCACTGCCCAGGTTGTGAATTGATCTCAGAAGTCGCGTTTTGCAATTCCAGCAGTGGTTTTTCCACCAGAACTAGACCGGACACTGGTGTACACTTGTGGTTAAAAATAAACACGGAACCAAAAAATAGTTAAATAATGAATAGGATCGAAGAACCCGGAGAGTTACAAAGAATGTCTTTATAGAAAAAAACAATTATTAGTCATAGGAGCAGATATTACAGTTGTCAGAATGACAATAAACTTGTCAGAATGGCAGTTTACAAAGAGGAGAGAGAAAGTAATTTTTTAAAAAAATATTAGAGTTTTGAATCCTTAAATAAAATGTTTTTTCTAAGTTTCGTTAAAGTAAACAGAGCTCTTCAAATTTTCACCAAAGTCTTTTCACGTATTCATTAAATTTTCATTAAAGTCTTTTCACATATTCTCTATAATCAGGGCTGTCAATTCTCTTTGCACCTTCTAAAATAACAAAGCCCTTTCGGATCCTTATCGGTACTTAACAGGGTTTACTGAAGTAGAGCGAACGAGGAATCAGAAATATCGATTCTCCCATGATTCAAAAGAAGAAAAACAACAATAACGTTTTTTCAGGATTCCTATCCAAGGCGCATTATTCAAAATTAACTCTTTCAGTCTTCATTTGACATTAACTCATTAGCCATAAGTTCTGTGGTAGGCGACAGGATGTGGGTCATGGCTATCCCAGTTGGGAACCCTTTTCCACTTTTGTTAATTTTCGACGCACAAAACTACTCTCCAGACAATGACTACTACTACTAAGAGTAATTCACAGCTAATCACAGCTACTGATTTTGCTCGACGAATGAAATATCAACAGCTCACATGACGCAATGTCCGTCTGTCTTCTGTCTTTCGATTACATCATCTTTAGATGTTTTAATTCCTACAATTTTCTGTTCTCATGAACATCTTTTGAAGGATCTAACCTTACATGACCACATCAAGTAAATTCTGACATTTTATTATGACTACGACCATTTTGCCAAATGTTCATCTAGCGCAAAACAATGCGTATCGTATATGAAAAAGGAAGAAAACTATATTGAAAAAAGAAAATTATATTTCTTTCTTTCCCTAAAATTATCAGCTAATTTATCGATTCCCCGCATTTTACAAGTAGATGAGAGTATTAAAATATCTAATTTTTCCCTTCCCCGGATTTTACAAGTATATGATAGTATTAAAATAGTTTTTTTACATAAGGTCACATCGCGAATTACAATAAAGTACAACTAATAATAACAAAAATATTAATCTTTCTCTCTCTCTTCCTTGCATTAGACCAAACAAAGGAAAATATACCCGCGGGAGATAGTGTCACAGAACAATGCTGATATATTTTCTCTATACTTTTTCACTCACCATTTTCCAAACTTGACAGAGTGCCGACTTTTGCATGTACTCTTATAGAGAACATTCATTATTCTCCATTCTTTCCTATGGAAATAACGACAAGAGATTATCTGTACCATACTTTCATAGAGAAAAAGTTCAGATACATAGTATTCTTTAATTCTATCATTTCAGACATTTATTAGTAGGTCAGGCAATATTCTATGATGTCTAATCAAACATATTTCTTTCCTGTTCAAAAAGTGTATAGAAAGTTCTTCAAGTGTTTTAATAGTAAGACTCTAACTTCAGTGGTTCACAAGCCTGTTTTGGTGAAAATTCTGTATAAAATGAGGAATTGACTTCAAATTTAGTATATAATAATAAACTGAAATTAATTTATAAGCGCTGAACTGAATTTAGTATATAAATAATTAATTACATTTAATATATAAATAATTTACTATATATCAGAAGACATTTTTCCTAGAATAATGTTTCCGAAATCATAATATTACTTTCATTGAATTGTTGCTTGCGCATAGGATATACTGCTGACATCTTTTTAATACGTAACGGTGCACAGGCATTGCTATCCACCTCAAGCAATTGAAAGTGAAACTTATCAAAATCGTCTTTTATTGATTAAATGCCCAATTCTGATGTTCAGGCGATAACAGAAAATGTGATATGCAAAATATATTGAATAATATTTCTGGATTAATTTGAAATGGAAATTCAAATTTTGAATGTTAGATCTATTTAATTGTCAGCTTGATATATGACATGGTTCGATACCAACATAAAAATGACTATATAGTGAATATCTACTTGTTTAAAAAATATTTTTATCATTAAACTGCGAATCCTTGCGAGTGTATTTCTCAATATTTAAAATAAATTTATCGAAATTTTTCGTAAATTTATTCATTACACTATAGATGATTTTGCTTCTAAAATCGTTTGATCAATGCGTCTATATTTCTGCTTTTTGTAGATCCATCACTAATTATTTTCTTGATATGTCATATTTATATAGCGGCGTTTCAATCTATGAACTAATGTATTTATCTGAGTATTATATACAGCCTAATTGGGAGATTAAAGTGTATTGCTTTACTCGCCCGCAATCCATTAAAAATGAAAGGAAATCTGAGTCCTTTTACAACCAAAAAGTATGCCATTGCAGATTCACAAGTTACTTAAAATGACCTACAATGATGTTTTTGAATTCTTCGCTTTTTGCCGTCCCTGTCAGTGTAAACATTCGTTTAATGAAAGCTTCAAGCATGGAGCCAAAATATCTGTTGCACAGATTAAAGTCGCTCACAGATTTTTGGAAAGTTATTTGGAAAAATATTATACTATATTTACTTCCCGCTTACGAAAATTAAAAACTAACATTTAAAAGAAAGAAAAAAAAATACGCATACCTCTTTCAACCCCGCACCGAAAAATAAATTATACAAGTACGTAATTTTTAATAGAAAATCTTTGAGAAAAGCATATTTGTTATGTTCTGTCATGTATGAGATGGAGGTTTTAGTCAAACAGAAGACAGAAACTACGAAGTTAGGTACCTCCGCTCAATTATAAAAAAAATGAGCATACCATGAGGTTAGTATTATTTTACAAATAATTTAAATCCATTTTACCACGTTCGAACTTTGAATTAGAATTTCAATTTTCGTTTTCCGTCAGCGATTCAAGCTATGTTTACGTCAGCCGACTTTAAGAAAATGGAGTAAGTCAAGTCAAATGATTTGGGGGCCAGTAAATTTTCCTCACTCTCTTGATTTCTTTTCTCAGATCTCAAAGGCTATATATATATATATATATTATTCAAGAAGTAGTATGAGGATTTGAAGGCTCGATGATTTACTTAATAATAATAATAATAATAATAATATATATATATATATATATATATATATTTATATATATATATATATATTGTGATTTATATTAAGAATCATTTCGTATCTTATCTATATCTGTATCTCAAATTCTTTTATTATTCCCCTGTAGTCTAAAACTTTTCAGCCCATTTTCTCATTATGTGACCGAGAACTTTCAACTGTCTCTTTCTAAGTCGAATAGGGGATTATACTGACTCTTCTATGATATTTGACAAAACGTAGCTGACTCCCCACGACTTCATATCATTTGTATTGTATTACATTATGTTGTCAGACTACGTCGGAACACGGATATATATATATATATATATATATATATATATATATATATATATATATATATATATATTCTGCGACGGTTTCTGACCTATATTTCTTTGATCTAGTTTGTTTCCTTGCAAATGGAAACCAGGTTCCTTATCAGTCTATAATTATTTACAGAAAATCGCTGCCAAACAAATCCTGTATATTGTATAACCTCCGGTGTTTCTCTGATAAACAACGATAGTCTTGATAGACAAACGAAGACCTAGAACATAATTAAACATATTATAGTTTATTTTTATTCTTTATCGATGACGGTTATGTGAGATGAAGGGTTGCCTGAGATAGATTACGCACACACAAAATTTGTAGGAGATTCGCTACCCAGTTTCTACTTCATCATCTAGTAGGAATTGTCTTTGTGTTCGGTTCTTTGGCCAAAATCCTCATATTTATATATTCCCGAAATTCCTATGCATTTTTGCTTTTTTTCTGATTCTCACTTTATTGACGCCATCTACGGCCAGATGCACCTGTCAAATCATCTTCGGTGTCTATCGCTTTTCAAGCCGGTTGTCACATATTGTCCCACGTCAAAGCTATTAGCCACGGTTGAAATTTTTGTCAGTCATATATTTGCCTTTCGACGTATTATATTTCACTGTTTCTCTTAGTAATGTCTTTTCGTTATCTTTCTCGGTCTGTTCTGCCAAAAATTTCGCACCTAATTTCTGTCCCTCATGCTTTCAAAATGTCCTGCACCGTAAAGTTCTTCAAATGATCTTCCCCATAATGCTCCCTAGAAATTTGAACGGTCTCTTTTTAATGATATATATATATATATATATATATATATATATATATATATATATATATATATATATATACGCTCTCACACCCTGATTGAGCACTCTGGAAAAATAGTAGACTTTGATAAACAGTAGATACTCTGACGTGTACGCATCGCTCTTTCAGTGAAATGATTTAGAGCGCTCTAGCTATTGGGCGCGTATAATGATATGCGCTAAAAAGTCTGCCTACTTCCACCGAACGCCCATAGCCCTGGTGTAGAGTCGCCGACTGACGCCATTTCTGTCGGGTTTCAATCCTGGGTAAAAAATCAATCGGAGACTACTGATGAGCTGTGATATGGCGAAACAGATCTGTCTGCGGATGACAATATATATATATATAAATATTTTGTCTAAAAACTCGTCATTGTTAATATGTTCAGAATATGGCATTCTTAGCATGATTCTGTAGAACAACAATCAATTATCTGATTTGCGATGGTTCACAAATCAATGCCATATTGTTGAAGAGATTTTAAATAACACTTCCTGGCATCATTTTTGTTCCTAACCATAAGAGACAAAAAAGAACTGTCAATATTTTTCTTGCTTCCTTCATGCATAATCTATGCAACATTTTATGTGTGATTTGTATTTTATTCCAGACATAAATTAGGATGAACACAGAAATGTACCAATTACAAATGTTTGCCGGAAAGCATTGCCTAATGAAACAAATCAAGGTTTATAATTGATGTTCGTTTGTGAAAAATATTCAAAGTATACAAAGATATGGTACGCTTTTTTTATGTTACTCTAAAAACAACCATAACATTAGCCCAGTTATATTTCATATGTGATACATAATAAGGCGATCCTCACTCTTCCGAGACATGTCAGACCGGAGTGAATATTAGATAGGAATCACTAGGTTGTCATTATTTTCTGGGGAAGACTAATTGCCATTCAACACTGTAGAACCCAATCTGTCCATCTAATTAACCAATAGATTAAGGGTGAAGAGACGGATACCGTTCCCAAATGTATTTCAGTATAAAAGAATGCAACAAATTCAACTGGAATTCAAACTTGGCTATCTGATTTCTCGTTCCGTGCTTATATCCACTGCACCACTGCACAACAACGCAAATCCAAGCATACTGCATATATTAACTGAACACTATTCATCATATATAAAAATAATATATAATAATAAGATTATATAATAACCAAATAGCTCAGGTACTTGACATTATATCTAATTGGTGAAAATTTTGTCGGTTAATAAAATACGCTTTAAACTGTATAATTATTTGTTATAAAGGTACTAACTCGTATGGAAATATTACAAAAATAAATGGCATTTATTTTTAACAGAATATGAAATATGGATGTATTTCGAGCACCGTGCCAATCACCATTTTGTCAATGCGCTCAAAAAAGAATACGAATTGCAAAAAAAAAAAAAAAATCTAATTATATGAAATTTTCATACAATATATTATTTTCTGTCCTATATTTTCACCATAATCACCATTCAGATTAAAGCAATTACGTTCTACGAGGAAAAATTTTAAAGTAAAAAAAGTTAAAAGGATTTAAATATTATTCATTACCAATAAAATTATCCCGATGTTCAAAGATGCAGATCAAAGGGAAAGTAGATTTTCGATTACTTGTTAAAATGTACGTTTTCTTTATTTTTCAGCAAAAAATGTATGTAAGCATATTTTAATCTTGCTGTTCGTTTCTAAAATATGTGTTATTGATATAAAGATCTTATGGTTTAGATGATTACAGATCATATACCTAATGAATGTCGAGGATGTGTAACAACCACCCATCATAGCAGAATATCTTATGCCGAAGAAAAATGCATTTTCCTATTAGCAAGGTATGATAATTTCAACGTAAGTCTTTGCTGGATGGTTCAGGGGCTGTCAATATATATATTTTATGTGCTTTTCATTTTCCAGTAAGTAATGAGAGACACATTTGTCATTCTCACAGACACAAAGTAAATATTAGGTTGTCCCAAAAGTTCGTAAGCACTTGCGAAATGGGTCTATCTGGTCCAGCACAATCGACACAAGCGATGGGTTCAAAAAGGGCAAGAGACACAGTCGGTTCCAAAACATGATCAATTCGGCAAGAAAGTCATGTTGTGCGTTTGGTGGAACTTTGAAGGAATCGTGCATTTTGAGTTGGTTCTGAATGGTCGTGCCATCAGTGCCGAACTTTACTGTCAGCAAATTGAGCGGGTCTACGAAAAGTTGAAGCAAATGTACCCGGCTGTTGTCAACCGAAAGCGCGCTTTGATGCAGCAGGAATATTCCAAGCCACACACCGCCAGGACGACCAAAGACAAGTTTGAAGAGCTGGACGGCGTTGAGGTTCTGCCACATCCAGCCTACAGTCCTGATTGTGCTCCATCAATTTACGGCTTTTTCTGCTGAATGCAACATTTCTGAAGTGCCGCCGATTCGAATCGTTTGATAAAGTCGAGGAAGCGTGTCAAGAATTATTTGATTCGAAGCTGGCTGAATGTTACTTTGACCAGACCCGAAAGCTTGCAGATCGATGGCAGAAATTCTTGGAAAATGATGGCCTTCAGTTTGAGAAATGATTTTTGTTATTTTTCGTGTAACATTTCAAAATTTTGCAAGTGTTTTCTGGCAACCTTAGATTACTTGGCGAGTAAAATGTCAATTTTATGCAAGTCTTTAAGAACTTTTGGGATAACCTAATATTTACTGTTGAATTGCAAGCAGGTTTTAGTTTTTGACATTATTATTGCATTTCGCTGTACGAATGAATTTTATTTGTTTTGCTGACATATTGTTACACTCCTGTTACAACGCGATGCAGAAATAAAAACAATGTGTTCGGTTCTCAAGTGAACCCACACATGGAAGTCTAATATTCTTTACTTTCCGGATTAATCTCTGAGATTCTAAGTAGTTATAGACTGTCGAATGAAATAGATAATGAATAATTTTTTTACGCAGTTTTCTTACATTAAACGATGTTTCAAAGTTGATCAGTTGACTCATAATTCATAACTTTATATATATAGATATTCTCTGAACATTTTTAGATATTTTATTTGAATTATGTTACAGATAAACATCAACAAAAATTCAGAATAATTAATATTTGTCACCAAAGTCATCCTGAGTGTCATTGTTATATGTCCTATACCCAGTAATCGTTGTAAGTTCGCTATAAAAATCAGAAACTACCAGGATACCTTTATTATCTCGATAGGTACTGATTCGTGCAAAGTATATGCGGTAGAGCTTATCTCTCTCCCCTGACGATAATGTTTCAAATTGAAGGCTCGATTTGGTTAGTCACCTGGGCGTTGATACCATAAGGGAAACACTTCAACTTGGATTTTGATTTCAGTAAAGAGAGAATCCTGACCAGCAATGTACTATCATCACCGCACAGGATATACTGCGCATTGTTCATTTAGTCTGTCGAAAAATAGAGAAATCAGTCACTATATTGGCTCAACTGCTCACGTGTAAAAAGCCCTGAATCGCTTGATCTAGAGGGTAACATATATTTCCGTGTAAGGAGACCGTCAAATATAACTACTTTATCTACTACTACTTTTACTATTAGTAATACTGATGTTTCTGTTTTTATGTTTGTTGTTATTATTACTTTTATATTTATTTTAAAGGGGAGATATTTTATGTCGTCACGTTTGTCTGTTTGCTTGTTGTTGTTTTTTTACAGTGGTCAAGATATCTCAAGACGCGCTGGTTGAATTTGGGTGAAACTTTCAGGAATGTTTGTCCTCATAACAGCATGAACTGATTAGATTTTGGATTCGATCCTGTACCTGATCAAATTTTTGGGTTATTTTATGCTTTTATTAATAAAATATAAATTACCTTTCAAATACTGGATTAACTCAACTCTTTCAGTTTAATTGTGCATCTAATCTTGGGGAAGGTCGATTTCAATTTTTGTATTTCCACTCCTGAAAGTGGTTATGTTTATTGCTCTTATTCTTTCACATTTTAATAAACATCTATCTACTAATATCTGAGTTGATTTTGGTGTGGCTGTGGCAGAGGTTTTCAATCTTTGACTGCTATTTTTAGCTTTTATTATTATTATTATTATTATTATTATTATTATTATTATTATTATTACAACGTCTGTATAAATGATAAATGATACAAAGTAAAAATATATTACATATAAATAATACAAGTGAAATAGGTTATTATTTTAAATGTTCTGAATATAAATATCATATTAACATGAACATATGTTGATGAATATAACATTGTTTCCATTTCAAATAAGTGCGAGCTCTACATTCTAATATTTGATCGGATATAGACACATTTATACGACTTAAACAGCGGTATAATTATGAGAAAACACGAAATTCTGCAAGGATTGCTCATTGGCAGGCTTATTCTTAACAATCTAAGATATGCAAGTAACTTACTATTCCTAGCAGACAAGGAAATAAAGCTACAGCAACTCTTAAAGAAAGTAGTGAAGAAAAGCAAAAAGAAAGTTCTGAAAATATATATATAAAGAAATTAGTATATAGTCATCAGTAAAATGAAGAGTCCAAAATGTCAATTACAATTCGGAGAACCTAAAATCAAACATATTCAGAAATTATATGGGAAACATAACAGAGGATAGATAGTTCGTCACTGAGATCAGAAGACTTATTTACATGGCCAAGAACGCATTTCTAAAGCTGAGTTGAGCAACGAGAAACATGAATAATTTCCTTGCAAACAAAAAAATTAGTCTGGGACAGTTATGTGATATTTGTCCTCGTAGATGGCAGGAAATATCGGACATTCTTTTCAAAGACTAATGATAGACTCGAAGTAACAACTGTTATTCCACAGAAGTATGCAAGTGAAAGCATGGACTGGATGTGTGAGCAACGATGAAGTTTTAGAGAGCAAAAAAAAAAATTTACAGAGCAAAAAAAAGTTTTTGATAGCAAAAGAAAACATATACTTAAAATCAGGAGAAACAGTTGAAGTTCTTGAGATAGGTAATGAGGAATAACAGCTTCGGAAAGTGATACGCACATGGCGGTGAGTGTAAAAGAAATGCCGATAAAAACATATTGCGTAATATATTTGGTGGGCTTAAGCAACAGAAGGACAAAGTACGGTTTATAAGAATTTTACAAGACAAAATATATTAAGAGCGACAAAAGACAGGAAGATTTGTAAGGCTATGATCACCGACGTCCTGGTGTTACATCGCACATAAAAGAAAAAAAACAATGATCAGGTTTCGTTAGTAGAACATGAGTAATATAAAAAGTGTCTAGACAAAGAAACGATTAAATTATTTCGAAAAAAATATATCATTCGATGAAAGTCCATTAGGCGGATTAATTCATATATTCATTGAACATAAAAATTAGGAACAGATGACAGAATGTCAAGTATTCCGTCCTAATAAAATAACATAATTGCGAAAGGAAAACGCAATGAATAATTAGTTAATGACAGAGGCAAATGTGACTGCAAGTGAATAGAGCTAGCGTTAAATCAATTGGGTGTAAGCTTGCTTTAACAAGGAATCGTTCACCGTCCACATTTAAGTGATCTAAATGACGATTCACTCGACTAATCTCAGCTCATGTCAAGACTAATGATAATCTGAAGACAAATTATGTTATTAAGGAATGATCAAAAGAGAGATTTATTTTCTGGCTTGGACTAGGCACTCACTCTAATAACAAAAATCGACGAAAAATAACAACGTTTTTGGTTTGTTACTTTACTTTGGCTGCTATCTTTAATATTTCTTTTCGCACTTTTAAAAAAATAATACGCTCAAATGGATAAGAAAATTAGAAGCGTATTCTGTAATTATTATTTACTTTTTTATTTTAAATTTTCTCTCGTATGAAACGTGAGAATATAATGTTTTGTAAGCTTGTATGTTCGTGTGGCGTGATGGATAATGACTCGAATTTGTTAATACAAGAGCTAAGTTTCAATTACTGTTAAGTTGGTTATATTCACTAACGAGCAAAAGCTTTTGAGAAAGGCATGAATGCACCTATTCCTTTTCTAGCTATGGGTTTATTAGTAAAACTCATATCAATAAACCCTTATTATCTCAAATGATTCTTTCAAGTTAAAAATATATTCTGGCTGTAAATAACCTACATAAATGTTTGATTAACCGTAAAAATTAATCATTTAATAAATACACATTGAGTCTAATCATCTTTATTATAATAAAAAACGTTTTATATATAAGAGCTGGTAGTACAAGTTAATAAATTGTACTAAAGCGAATGAAAAGAACCGACACAGCCTGGATATTGTCTCTATCTTCATGAGCGTGACAGGAAGGAAATATCTATATATCGGCTCAGTTTATAAACACAGACACACATATAATAATATTTATTTGTAATTTTATTTTGCTTCTCCCATGGCGTGGTGCGGAATAGAGTCAAGTCGGAGAGTTAACACACATACATACGAGGAAGTTGATCTACTGGGTTCGTCTTGTCTCTCTTCTCTCTCTCATCTGTTGAACGTCGTTCTTATATAGCCTAGTTTTGCTTACGTACCTTCAAAAATTCGCCGAAAAAATAGCATAGTATGAAGGGAAAAGGCCCCAAACTAAATAAAAACTAAGTTTATCGGCAAAATGTTTATATTATCATTAAAAGGATCAGTCAAAGAATTTTTAATTATTTTTTTAAATTTTTAATTATTTCTAACACGTTCAAAATGTTTGTAGACATTTTTTCTTACGTCAGTGCGAGACCTAAATTGCCGCAACGTTTATTAAGTCAAAAAAAAAAACAAAAAAAAAAAAACGTAATATTGCACAATGCACTTTTTTGACCGTGCAAGACACATTAATTGGGAAATTCTTCCAAAAATGATATAATGGTCGGATTTTAATGAAATGTTTAGGACTTATTCCTAATTGAGCAAAATCAATTTTGAAATAAATATTTTGTATAAAATATAGTTTTTTTCATATGCTACCCAACCACCAATTAATTTCCAGAAATACTTAAAAATTCGACTTTGGGCAACAATATAATATAATTAAATTAATGAGTCATTGGGGAGTGCTAATCAACAGTTTTGTTTTGTTTTCTCCAATAGAGCCGTTTTTCTAAAAAATAGGTCCGAATTGCAAAAAATGCAATAACTATGCTAATTTTTATGTCGATAAAATTCTGATTACTTTTATGAACAATATAAATTAAGCGTGTCATAGTCTGAAAAGAAAAAAATCAATGAATAATTAATTTTTACAAGAATTATTTACATTTTTTAAAATCTTTTGATTATATATAAAAATTATTTATAAAGAATTTCAAAATTGTTGTTAAATTTCTTGCTCAATTTGGTCGGTTAGGGTATGTAATTAATGCATAAAGATTACAATTACTAAACGAAAATTTAAAAGCTTAAAACAAATGATTGAGACATTGGATCTTGAAAATAATTAAAACATTTTAATTGTGTGCATTTTGATATCTTTATTTTTACAGGTAGCCGTACGTGATATTTATCATTAAAAGGTCACAGGATTCAAGGGTTGTCTTCCCTTACATAAAAAATGAAATTCGTAAATTTTTGTCGCCTATGGCCTCCCTATGGCCACATGTAAATACAATTCTGAATAACACTTCTGAATATATATATATATTTATTTATATAAACATTTCATATATATATATATATATATATATATATATTGATAAATAGTAAGATAAACTAACTATATATATATATATATGTTTGTGTGTGTGTGTGTGTGTGTGTGTGTAGATAGAGATAGATAGATAAAGGGGGAGAGATAGATTCTATATATATATATATATATATATATATATATATATATATATATAGATAGATAGATAGATAGATAGATAGATAGATAGATAGATAGATAGATATTTCCCTCCTGTCACGCACTGGGGATTGGATGTTTACTTATCTCTTAACATAAGATACTCAATGGCAGGTTCAACAATATATATGACACCGTCAATTTATAGGGCATAGCGATCTCATTATTTTGACGGCATTTTTGACGGTATAGAGCGAATCGTATTTTATATATGTGATTAATATTTTCCATTGAAATAAGTATCTTTGACAAAGAATGATATTATGATGTAATATAAATATGACTTGGCATGTGAAACGTTTTTTTTTATTAGCAGCCTAGATATATATTTCTATTGCTTCACAGGAAATGTGTTTCATATTTTTTCAGTTTCCGTTCAGATATATTTCTTTCGAGTTGCTTCTTTTTGTAAAAATCACATTTTTGCACCCACTTTCTGCTCTTTGCGTTCTCAAATTTCATTATTAATTCATTTTTTTCATAATTCTTATCTTTTCTTTTAATCATTCCAAGTTTTTCACAAAAGTTTCCAGTCTGCTTTTTACGTTTTTATCTTTCTTTTATCAGCTTTAGTGTTTTCACATCAAAGCATTGTTGGATCGTCGAATGACAGCGTATGTCTAAAAATCTTGTCGATCTCACAAGCACCATGCACTAGAAGTATCACTTCTTTCTTGTTTCTACCATACTTCGAGTCTCGCGAAGTGTGTCTTTCTGATATCTCCAAGTTTTCCTACTTGTGCATTTAAAACTATCATCTTATTATTCCATACATACTGTTTCTATTAATACTTCCGTTTATTTGCAACGATTTCTAACTTTCAGAAATTTTCACCGATTTCTTTAAGCAGTTTGTATTTCTTACTGGTAGATTAGTTGCCAACGATAGAAACCAATCTGTTCTGTTATTGAATTCATACTAAGAGAATTCAACTAATCTAATAGAAATTCGAACTCGGCTCTCCGATTCCTAGTTCCGAGCTTATGCACCACAATGCTTATCCTATTAATTGCTGCAAAAAATATTTTTACTTCACTGTTATCAGAAGACGTCTCTTTCTCTGTCTTTCACACTTTCACTCACTTTCTCTGTCTGTCTGTCTCTGCTTCTCTCTCTCTATCTCTCTCTCTCTCTCTCAATATATATATATATATATATATATATATATATATAGTCATCCGCAGACAGATCTGTTTCGCTGTATCACAGCTCATCAGTACGGTTATATATATATATATATATATATATATATATATATATGTCATGACGAATCTGAATTGGCGTCAGAATATTTTCCTTCTTTAAATATACGTGATTTTCATGTATGTCTTTTTATCTCGCTCTTTCTTACTCTCTTTCTTTCTCTCTCTCTCTCTCTCTCATATGTCTTTCTTCCTGAAGATATTCTTAAATGAAACTTTATTTACGAGAGGATATTTATGTTAATATTCACATTAATTATTTCCACAACCGTGTTAAATGTTACCATAGCCAGCGTTTGACATATAGTGAAGTTTGGATTAAACTTCGCTCGATTTGGTTTTTGCAAAGCTAAAAATAAATGTGAATTTTGACTTAATGGGTTCATCTTCATTTTACTGTTAATTGGTAAGGTTGTGCTGTTTCCTCTGTATTTTTAGTAAATCCGCCATTGACCTTAATATTTTGCTGGACTAGTAAGTTATCTGTCGTTTAATAAATTAAAAATCAGTTTTGATTTTCCTTAATTTGATTTTTTTATAAATTTAATCGTGTTGAGGATTCTTGTTGAGAAACCACACAAATAAAAAATAACAAAAACAGATATGGAGATAGAAAATGTAAGTTATATTGAACAAAAAAATATACAAACTAGAACACGGGTTAGTCAGTTCAGGAATACTCTAAAACTATTAGTAGAAACAATATATACAGTCTTTTAGTTAAAAAGTATATCCGGGTAATGAGTCTATATCCAATCAACTCCAACTTAATATGCACCAACTTACGGGCCAAATGACATTTTACTAAATCTCTAGCTACCCAACCCCTATCGTACTTTGTATTGCAGGATTATATATACAGATCAGGCGAGTCCATTCTCACGTGCAAAAAGTGGTGCTCCCCAATAAATAGATAGACTCCCATCATCACCCGATTCATACTCCTCCCCATGCTTTTTAACAGGAGTATAGACTTATCCCTTTTTTCCTGTGTAGGAATGGTTTCCCGGTTTCTTTCCTTTCCTTAGATCTTAATAACGACACTGTCGCCATTTTTTGTAATGTGTAAGAATAGTTGTAACGTATCTTCATACTGAGGGTATAAGGTTTGCAGTTTTCTGTTTGATACTTCCTACTGGTAATTAGGAACTCGAACTCTTGAAATGTCGGAGTTTCTTTTTGTTCCATATCACGCATGGATGTGTGTCCCTGCAACTACCAAATTATGCTTCACAGTGCACCAGTTCACTTCGCTCACAAGTTGCACATGACAACAGACTGGTACTAAAATCTATGATTCTCATAACCGAAATAACTTTAAGTTAAGACAACAAACAATGAAATATATTAGACTAAACCAACTAAACAAAAAACACCTAGACCCCTCAACATCTCTTTCTTGAACGTTCGTGGTATCCGTATTTGAATATGCATCGTGGAATCCTTCCTCCCTGAAAAATCTCCCATCCATCTTTGTTCTCTGTGAAAGTAACTTGAGTCTTCAATGCCTTTCCTCGAGATCTATATCTATTGTTACCTTCCGATTTTAGGAATTCTACAATGTCTATATGCATGGCCTCGGCGTTAATAACAATGAATATCTCTGCGCACCAGTGGTACAACTGCCTTGGATGGGGTGAAACGTGAGTATATATATATATATATATATATATATATATATATATATATATATATATATATATATATCCGAATGAGTATAGAATGAGGAGAGAAAAAAGAAAACGTTTTCCGTCCAAAACATTAATTTAAAACAGTGCTCAATATATGATGTATAGAGCTGTGAATATTTATTATAAATTATGTTTTAGAAGATGTACATAATTTCTTCTATATTCTCTAGAATCATATGGCTGTTTCACGGTTGGGAACCGAAACATATCATCGGGAGAAATAAATGTTTGGTATCATTCACTGTTTATATTTGGTTCGTTGTTGTCGTGGGGGTTGGTTGGGGTTATTGGTAATTAAGTTAATGTGACTCTCGTTTTGACCGTTCGACCCTCGAAGAATCCGGTGTGTGAGTGCGAAATTGTTGATTAATGGTATTAGCTGTTGGAATGTATGTCCCATCGGTCGGGTATATCTTCCGGTTAGAATTTCGAAGAGGGATTCCTGTTGAGCGCTCAATTTTATGGTTGGCTATCGTTTACTTGATTGATGTATGCTGTTAGTGGATCTAATTCATGTATTACCTTTGATCCTGTGTCTAGGTTTTCACTTTGGGGTTTCTTAGATAGACGTGATAAGGGTGGGGTGTTTTTCTTTCAAATTTTGAATTTTCGGTATGGAATATGTTTTTATATCATAGATTTTTTTTTAACTATGATTTTTTTATATTTTATAGTCATCTCTGGAGTATTATTGCATTTAGGCAAAGTTATTTCAAGAAATCTAAATTTGTATTCTTTAGGAAGTAAAGGCAAATCAGTGTTTTATCAGTTTTTTGTATAAAGTTGTATGTTTAAAGTTAATTTTAACTTTAGAGGGTCGGTTGTTTTCTTTTAATTTTTTATATTCTTTTTTCTATAAATTATTGTTTGGAATTCTATTTATTTCTTTTAATTTTTTAAATATTTTATTTATTTAGATATTTTTACGGGCATTAGATCTTGCTTTAAGGATTTCTTACATTGATCTTTTCCATAACATTTTTTATCTTTTATAATAATAAAAATATCTATTCAAATTTCCAGTACTTTTTAGTGTGATTGTAGGTTTAGATCTTACGTGTGCTTACAGTCAATTTTTGTGTATGATATAATTATTCTGAAGTAGTGTATTTAATCTTGATTTTGAATATATGAATTTTGATTCTTTTTCGAGTTTGAGAGCTATTTGTTTAATTTTGATTTTTCACGTACGGAATATTTTTGTATTTAAGTAAGGTTATTGTGTTAAGTAAGGTTATTGGTGTAGGCTTTGGAGATAGACCTTGCTTTAAGGATTTATTGGATCGATTTTTTCTATAGCATTTTTTATCTTTTATAATGAGAATATCCAATCAAACTCTTAGCATTTCTTAGCATGATTGTAGAGTTAGGCCCCTAATGTGCTTGTAGTTTACTGTGGTTTCGTGTCTCTGATTTAAGAGCTTGTTACAATTTATATATTTAAGGATTTCTATTTTTTCTTGAAGGCAAAGAAAGCATGGTACTTTTATAGATTTTGCTGTTCTTGCATTTTGAGAATTTTTCATTTGACCTTAGGTGTTTTATTTTCGTTTTTTAATTTCCAAAAGTGTTTGGAGAGAGATGTCATGTTTTGTTTTTCTTTGTTATTGAAAGATGAGAGGCGATTGTAAAAGCGCTTTTTAAATAAGTTCATGGTATTCCCAATATATATTTTTTCTTCTTTAGGATTTTCTCAGGATGAAATCGAACACATATATATCATAGATTTCGTCAGATATTTATTGGCCATGGGACATTGGTTGGGGTTTCTACAGTTACAGAGGTTGTTATCATGGGATGGACTTGTATTAGTGTTAGATTTATTTTTGCTGTGTATTTTTAATATTTTAGTGTGATGCATTTTGATTATTTTTTCTAGAATATTTGAACAGCTATAGCTTTATTTTATGGTATTTTTATTAAAGATTTTTGCTTGGAGGGTTATTTTTGGGGAAGTGTTTCTCTACTAGTTTAAGAAGTTTATGTCCCAGCTTGAAATTAACTGATTGGTTGAATGGAGGGTTATATCATATTATTTTCCTCCTTCTATTTCAGCTTTTTCGACATTTGAATTTTTCCACAAAACTGACCTTTGATGATCATCAAACACTGAAACAGCCATATTATTGTAGAGAAGAGGACATATATAGAAGAAATTATGTACATGTTATAAAACATAATATATATATATATATATATATATATATATATATATATATATATATATATATATATATAATCTTGAAAACATTTTTGGATAATCTACAAATCCATGGGTAATAGATATTTCGCAAGATTCTCAGATCCAAACCATACAAGAGTCAATCTTTAAAATCACACAGAAAATCGTCACATACAGACGATCACGTGCCCATAACGAGAATAGATATTGTAACGGCAATTTATAAAATATTTTCCTCGCTCTTTCAAAAACAAATTAAGTAAAAGAAAATTATAGAAAATTTTAAAAGAAACAGAATGGAAAGGAAAACGAAAAGTATAAGCAGAAATTTTATATATATATATATATATATATATATATATTTATAGGGTAGGTATGGATAGAAGAATATTCCGTATGTAAAGAAAACAGTTTCTTAAAATGTAATCAACACAAAGTAGAGCGAATAAAATTTATTTAGATTTTATAACATAATTATGTAATAATATCGCTACCAAAGTACACATTTTCTTTCAGCTCTACTTGTGCCTTATCAAGTGATGGCGTTTATTTCAATTTGAAGAATTTTAACAGATTCAAAAGTAGCCAAACACCTCAGTCAGAAGGGCATTGTTGCATGGACATTGTGGATCAATAAAAATAAAGTATTTTATAATTTTTAGAATAGGAAAACATACCCCAAAACAATTTATTGTGGCATTAATATGAATATTTACTTAAAAAAGTGATCGGCTTTACTAATCGAATATTACCGATATTATTACTGTACTTTATGTACATATTATCATAAATAATCAAATACATAACAGGACCTATATATATATATATATATATATATATATATATATATATATATATATACAAACACTTAAAACCAGGTACTAATAAAATCTTCAGAAACAATGTGGCTTAATGCCCCGAGAATCATAGTTATTAAATAGTAAGTTGACAATCAGTGCTATAATAAAAACGGGACAGATGGGATATGTGAGATTAAAATCTATCAAAAATTAACATGATAATCAATGTTAGATTGAATACCTCATAACTATATAACTTTTCTATCAATGTTAAATTAAATACTTAGCAAATTTTAATAATATGACACAGAGACATATGGATATATAATTAAATCAGGTATTGATCAGAATTAGCCAGTATAGTAAATTTTTTAAGCATCGCTTACATGTGGTACAACGCCGAAATTATGGTGCACCCTGTGACGAGCGAAATCACTACTCAGTTGTAACATATTCTATCGAGACAAGCTTGCTAACCATTACATCACACTGAGGGTCCCTTATTAAGTGACCAATGATAGAATATTTTCTAAGAGCTGCTTAGAGTGGCACAAGGACAAAAGTATGGGGTACTCAGTGAGGATCGAACTCAGTACTCAGCTGTATTAAGCTCTAGCAAGAAAACCTTACTAAGTATTACACCATTACATTGCCTAAAATTAGACCACTATTGAATTGTATTAAGAGGTTGTCAGTGCATATATAATAAAGAGCTTTTAAATATTTTTAATCGGAATCAGTCGATGATGCAACATTGATTTTAACCCATCGCTATCTTCAGGCGTATTATGTCATCTGACTCTCCAACACTTTCTTCTTCAAACAGACATTAGGAACTTTCTGAAAGTACAAATGAAAAAACCTTAGACCCTAAAACTATGGTAATGTTTGGAGACTGTGCCAAGAGAAGAAGTTAGACATAATATTATTTCCAAAATGAGAAAGGTTACTAAATGTAACGTCCAAAGTAATGTCCGTATGCAAACAAATACAGAATTATATATTTTAGGGTCATACGAACCCAGATGAGAGTGTTTACAATTCATGACTGGTTTTTCCCTTTATTTTGATCTTCCAGATATTTCAAACTTACAGTCGTGCGTTTTAGAAAATTAAAAGAATAAGTCTGAAAAAAAGCGTTAGAATATCGGTTGATACAAAACGTCTGCTGATATTGCATGCTTGATACCAAAGTTGAGTAATCAACTGACATCCGAATATATATATATATAGCTTGAATAGTATTTATGTCCCATGTTGTGAAATAGAATTCAAAGAGATTAGAGATCTTATAAAAATTACATATAATCACATATTTCTCTGCATCCATATAGATAGATATAGAGAAATCTTCTTTAAATGTTACTAGACTTAATTCAACGAACAACACCCACACATGACAGAGGATTCCTGACCAATATTATATGAGATGAGGAAAGAGTAAGTAAGTGAGAATCTTTCAGACGATTATTCGTTGACTCTAAAATTAAGTAGGCCAAATCTTCATGTTTAATGCTTTAGGAATAAGCTATTTGAGTGGAACTTGTTTTTTATGACGGGAAGAGAAAGTAAAAGTAGATGGTTTGTGACCTGGAACACGGCATGTCAGGTCCTTGCTGGTGGCACTAATAATGTACCTCGTTCGAAGAACTGCCGTATTAATATCGATACAGTAGTGAAATGTTGGCAACATTTCGACTGTGGCATATGTGTTACGGTGTTGAGAACAACTCACAACCCACAAGTTCTCGTAAGCGCTATTGGGATCTATCTACCTATTGAGTATTGCGCAGTACCTCCTCAGATATGGAAACAATAAACTATTTTTTATCTGACAAAAACCAATGGATATGGAGGCAATATTTTATCTGATCTGACATTTAAAAAGATAGAGCTTGGCAGCGGACGTAAGGCGTCTTATATAGCGAAAAGATGAACAAGAGTTATTCTAGTATTTTTCATACACGGATTCCATTCGTGGATAACAACTTCGGGACAGGTATAGTAAAACTAAACAGGTCGATAATTTTAAACAACTGGGAAGTATTCTGACACTGAAAGTGTATTGGCATGGCCTATGATGCATTTAGAAACCTAAGCAAAGTATTCAGACACGAAAATTTCATTTCAAACGAAGAACAGATTACTAGATGATTATGTGATATATGTTCTTTTACACAGCAAAGAATGCTGGACAATTACCACAAAGACGAAAAAGAGACACGACGGAAAAGAAATGTAGTTCTACGGATGAATGCTGAGAACAACATGTGAGCAAAGACAAGTTATTGAAAAATGATACTAACGAAAAGGAAACTTATATTTGACATCAGGAAGAGACAGATGGTTTTTTGGGGACACGTACGAGTTCGAATTCCAGTAGAATTCATTGCATTCACTTACGCGCAAATACCCTTGGAAAAGGTATTAATCCGTCTCTTTCTTCCAGTTATGGGTTAAATAACAGGACAGATTGGGTTCCATAGCCTTGGATAGCAATCAGTCTACCGCAGAAAGCAATGGCAACCTACTGCGGGTATAATCTTCTGCCCAGTCAGTGATGTCTCGAAAGAGACATGATCGCTCAAGCGTTTATCACGTATGGCCTTTAACTGACTGAATTAGGAAGGAGGGGATAGAAAATCATATTCTCGCAAGACGGATAGAGAGAAGGAGACGCCGGGAAAGCGCTGTTCACTTGAGAGACTTGAGCAAGTAGAATGTGAAGTTGAGTTTGAGAGAAGAAGAAGAAGAAGAAGAAGAAGAAGAAGAAGAAGAAGAAGAAGAAGAAGAAGAAGAAGAAGAAGAAGAACTTTCATCATGATTATGGCAGGTTTAGAGTCGCTGGTGAAGACTCTAGTTTTTTGTGCATTGATTGATATCAACCAGTCTTTTGTCAATTGAACTGTGATAAGTCAGAGTAAAACAATTACTAACAGACAAAAAATATTTGGAGGTGAATCCATAAAATGCGGTAACATCTGCATATTTATTTAATAAGGATCAGAAAGCATTATTAAATAGATCTGTGCCATAAAGCAGAAGAACGGTAGAACCATATAGAAAGCGCTAGGGAATAGCTGAATTGATCACATGTGCCTCAGAAGAATTCCTATTAAAAAGACCTAATAAACAACTTACTAGACAGGATAATGTCTCGATAACGGTTCGCCACACCTTTTCAGAAAACATACACACACATAAATATTTTTCGCATATAACTGAACAACTGGAATCGGATATTTAATGAAATTGGCTTACGGCCATACAGTGTTGAAACATACACACGACTATCGAAATTAAGCAATTTCCAGATTGTTCAGTATTTTGATAAGTGACCACTTGATAATAATAGGTGCTTTAACTTTGAGTGTGCATGTGCTGTTACGGATAATTGGTCGGAATTACAAATTCTAAGCCAAGTAGTGCTCGTTTTAATTTTTTATGCGTAAATACTCTTAAAAATTGAATGAATTCACCTAGTCTATCTACAGCTATATGTTAATTAGTAAAACTTATATCACTAAATTGCTATAATCTCAAAAACTAAAAACTAAAATAAAAATTATATTATGTCTTAAATATTTACATTCTGCCAACAAATTGCAGATAAATGCTGACAAATATCCGACTATTGATTTTAAAAATTTTGTGGCAACAAACAAAAGTTCTGCCTAAATGATGAGCTACATCAGAATTTCGGCACATTTAATTGAATATGATCATTTATATACAGAGGAAAAACAATCACACGTGCATTTTGGTCAGCTGTTTAATGCGATCAACACTGCTCTTAGGAAAAAATAGAGATATACCATTTTGATGAAAATGATGATGATGATGCAAACACTTTTACAGGATGGCATCGGTGTGACAAATGTCACGGAGAAAAAAAAAATCTATTATACGATTAGTTCCTGAAAATTTCACTTTAAACAAAGAATTTATCCGCCGCCATTATATATATATATCCTGTCATTATTTCTCATCACTTTCCTCGTATGTAACCCCCTCCACACCAGTGGCACTAAAACTGCCTTACTTGGGGTGAAATATTAAAAATAAAAATAAAATTTATCTATGTTTGCAAAATTAGAGTCGTTTTGAGCCAAATTACAAAAAAAAAAAAACACTAAAGAGAGAAACATATGAGTTTATTGAATACATATGCTGCCTTTAATAAAATTATTTTTCTTTTGCATAAACAATTCCGTAGATCTTTGCTATGGCATTTTAATTTTTTTTCAAAATTTTATCAAGACAAGTACGTTTTTAATCTAATACCTAAGAAAATTTCCAACGGTACGATTATTTGAAATGTTTTGCTCATTTTATTAGTTGAACATTTTTAGACGATATTTCTATTACGTAGAGAAGAGTGGAACTTCAAATATTCACTTGCTGATTTTTAATCTGCTTGTCAAATATATCTTCCAACTTATAAGTTTGGTGGCGAGAGTAATTTCATGGAGAGAAAGTAGAGAAAATCAATAACAAATTTATATCTTAGTACATTAGTGAATACATGAAGATTCTATATTGTTTATAAAGTGTTTCCAAGATGTGAAAGGAGACTTATGTCTGCTCTGGATAAAACACAAAACAAAACAAAAACATAGAGAATGACAAAAGCGGAACAAAATAGAAAAGACCAAAATGTAAAGGTGGGAAATCTTATTATTTTCCATAGAATTTATTCATTATGCTTGGTTATCAATTCTCGCAGCCAGAAGGTCGAACACCTTCTGCAAAGGAAGCGCATCGATGATGGATACATGAAAGAAGTTAATCAAACGACGAACGTGATTTTTCTTGTATTTTATCGTAGTTTGGAAGAACATCCATCTTCTGAATAAACAAGATGTCCGGGCAAGTTGCAGAAACTAAACCACATACACATTCACAAAGGAATATGACATAGACAATAAGAGAGGGAGAGGAAGTGAAAGCTAAGAATAAGAGAGAAAAAGAGAGAAGTGTGTGAAAGCAACTGTGGGAGCGGAAAGAATGAGATAGTGATGCGAAATTAGTGAACTAGACTGTGAGATGATGAAATAGAAAGAGATATTGAACGGGAGTGTGAGTCAAACAAAGAGAGTAACACACAGACAGACACTCTATCGTTCTGATGCATATATATTCATGATATTAATGATACATAAAGGGTGATGGAAAAGTAACAGCCTATTTTAAAATACTAAATTTTATTTACTAAACATTTTATTTATTTATTAAAAACTTACCGGGGAGGGGAGATATAACTTCTTGTATAGGACCTTCGTATTCTTTCTAAGTCTTAGTTTTGTATATTATACTTGCTTCTTAAACCATCTCCACCAAATAAAATGTCACAGTGTATTAAGTGTATTTTTGGCTAACCACTCATGCATAAAATTAAGACTTACTTTTCAATATAACCCCACACACGTGAGCATACACGTGCGCACCCACATGCGCACACTCACACTCAAACATACACAAAGGTTTCTTTGCTCAAACTCTTCCTAAATTCTGCTAGAATAGCCAAAGACAAGTCAAAATATGACTCAGCGAAAATGTCGAAAAATGCAATTTCTTTCTAGTGACTATTGGTAACGTATGCTGATCGTAACTACTGCTGACAGGTTCTTATAATTTAGACTGGTTAAAGAAAATGTTTGATTAATTCATGCTGTGTATATTTTATTACATATATTTTCTTTCACAGTGATACTATTTTGTATATTTCTTTTGTCTCTAGCTGCCATAAAAATAGGATTACATTGAATTTAAAATGAACTTTTTTCTCTCTCCCTTCTTTAAGGTTAAAACAAATTAGCGTTCAGTCTCTCGTCCAAATCCTTTCCGCCCCCACCAAAAAAAAAAAAAAATACCCACACGTGTTTCTACCAGCACCGTATCAGTATAAAAATTCTGCTAGAATAGCCAAAGGCAAGTCAAAAGATGACTCTGCAAAAATATCGAAAAATGCAATTTATTTCTTGTGACTACTGGTAACGTATGCTGATCCTAACTATCATTTAGACTAGTCAAAGAAAATGTTTGATTAATTCATGCTGTGTATATTTGATTACATATATTTTCTTTCAGAGTGACTTTATTTTGTATTCAGGACTAGTCAATTGTACTTATACTAAGTACATACTTAATTTTTTCTTTTCTCATATAACTGGGACGTTAGCATTCCTGTAGGGAAAAAATAAAAATAAAAAAATGTAAGCCTACTCAATAAACCACCGTGGACAAGGCAACGGGATACCACTCCACTATCTATCCACCCCACGTAATCATGGTTACTTACAAAGTGCCTACATCTATCAAAAAGTTTATACAACAAAATGAACACTCACAAAATTAATGTAATTTGGAAAAGCTTGTCATTTTCGTAGATTTTCTTTTTATCATGCATCAAAAAAGAAAATATCATCTATAATTTTAAATATTAGATTCTCAATGAACTAATCTATCTATCTATCATCGGTTAGGTGCCATACGTGATACATGCTTTGTGCCTCGAGGGTAAAGTGGCTGACTGAGCGGGGGTTGTCCTGTGGTTGATTGCCGTTGCTTTCTGTGGTGTGCTGGATGCCGGCCGGGGCTGTGGAACCCTGTCTGTCCTGCCATTTGACTCCTTGCTGGAGGAGGAAGAGATGTATTATATTATTAAGCAGTAACTAGGGAGAATCAGTCCTCTTGTTCGGAGTCGATGTCCCCTGCACCACAACACACATCCTTATCTATACTTAGCAAAAAACATCACTTGCGTAAGATTTACATCAGACAAAATTATTTAAGAAATATAATACTCTCCTTTTAGCTTAACTTTTCTGCTCAACTCTATGAGACATATAGAAGAAACAACATAAAATTGTCTGTAGCTAAATACAGTTTGTGGAAAATTTGAACAAGTGTAGAGGTTCATCCCTTGTTCCCTGTTTAGGTTGTGGTTTCCGGCTTTCTTTTTTTCAATCTTTTCACTGTTTTCTTTTTTTATATATATTTTTTTCAATTTGAGTAGATAGACTAAACTATCGCCCGGTTCACACTCTACCAATGTCTATTGAACAGGTGTAGAGGCTCATCCCTTGTTCCCTGTTTAGGATGTGGTTTCCGGCTGTCTTTTTTCCAATCTTCTAACTGTTTTCTATTTATTGTTTTTTTTTCAATTGGAGTAGAGAGACTAAACTATCGCCCGGTTCACACTCCACCCATGTCTATTGAACAGGTGTAGAGGCTCATCACTTGTTCCCTGTTTAGGATGTGGTTTCCGGCTGTCTTTTTTCCAATCTTTTCACTTTTATGTAGCCCCCTGTACATCAGTGGCGTTACCGCCTTGCACGGGGTGATATGATTTAAAAAAATTCCTTTTTCATCATTCTTCGTTAATCCTTCCACCAAGCAATGAGATAAGCCACTAAAACGCATGTCATCAGTTATAATGCCACAAAGACGCAACGGATTTGTGAATGACAATGAGAAGAATTTGTTGAGTAGAAAGGACCATAAAAGAAGGTCGAGGATAACGATGGAAATTGGTTTTATTTTTTTGAGAATTGTAGGTGGTAGCGAAGTCAGAAATCGGAAGATATTTTCACAAACGCGAACTACTAGAAAAGTGCGAGTTTTAAAAAAGAATTATAATAGTATTGTTGGTTACATCTGATTATTTCAGCAGATATATATTGAGATTTAGTTTTCCAAAACACGCCTTATGAAACATGAGATAGGGCTAATCAGAACAAATGAAATGAAGAAATTTAAACCAAAGACAGAGTAAAGACCGCTTCCCGCCTGTGGGAACGTGACTGAATTCCAGATAAAAGTTCAGTATCGATAAAGACTTTACTTCAAGAATCTCGAGAAAAATATAGCTAGAGTACAATATCAGTTATCACCGCAATAGTCAATGCAAGGACGCTTTGTAGATTTGCAAATATGCAAAATGGATTCCGACGAAACAAAATTATCTGGCATGACATAGTAAACCAAGTTTTCTTTGAAGCAGGGCAAAATAATCGAAACAGCATAATCGCACTACTTAATGTCAATGTCTGGTCCTGGGTATGAAAATAAATTGCAACTAGCAGCAAGGTCTCTGTTTGGGAGGTTGTGAGGAACGTAGAATCACCTTATAATTGCTGTTGTTACCAGGTCTACCCTGACCTGGGGTGGTAGTACCTGTTAGGCTTCTACTTATGGGCAAATAGTTTATTCCTAAACTGGGGTCAAAACACTATGAAAGTAAAAAAATGACATTTACAGAAATATATATATATATATATATATATATATATATATATATATATATATATATATATATATATATATATATATATATATAAATTCTTTTATAGGAAAATATACATTTTTGAAAGAAAAATATTACTATCCAAACATTTTTGAGGAAAAAATATTTCCAGTAATACATTTAAATACAAAACTGGGAGACATTTTCATTTTTTTAATATAAAAATAATTTTTTTCTTCAAAATCTTACTAAATTAACCTCCTCACTATAACTGAATATTAAGAAATATCTTAAAACCCTACCTGTTTGGCATTAAATAACCCACAGCGTTTGATATGCCATTAAACAAAACTTGCTCACTCACTCACTTATGTCAATGTCACATTTTTTTCCAAGAAGGCGCAATGTGGTGATCTAATGGTGGTTAGAATTAGTCACGATGATTTGAGGTAAAATTGTTTCTTATTAGCTTTCATCTTTTGTACCATGAATTTGCGAATTTAAGGATAGTACAAGATTTGAAACAATGTCCAATGATCTTAATGTAGAGATAGCTAGATGTAAGAATAAATTCTATATTAACAGTTTCTCGCTTTCCCGTCAGTATTGAACTTCTTACATTTAAATTCAATTTTAATCGTCATAGAATCAGTCTTCACAATTCCTGTCCTTTTATTGTATTCTTATCTGAATATATTTCTTCTTTCCCTATTTTTTAAAAGTCAGTATCATCTTACGTCTTAAATATTAATTGCCTTGCTTGCGTTAAAATTATCAAAGATGAAAAGTTATGCAGATTAGTGCTACTCATTATTTGTCAGAATAAAAGACTGTACCACACGATTTATTTATAACGGTTTAACTTAGTCCAAAACATATCCACTTTATGAGGTAATAAAATATATATCTTTCTATTCGTTCACATTATTCTAGGACACCGCAAGTCACACTGACATACTCCCGAAGAAATGTATTTTGCGAGTTCTATAGATTTTCCTATATATGTTTATGCATAAGTAAAACTGACATCTATATTGTAATTTATTTATTCAGATTAACTGAAGAGTTGTCATTTTAACATTGAAAATTATTGTGTATACACTGTTGCATAAAATAATTGAATCAAAACGAATGTCTTCTTCAGATCTTTCACACTTTCCCTGATAACGAATACCTCGTCTCTTGGCGTTGGTTTTCTCTTCTGACCACAGATTTCATTTTACGTTTTGGACTGATGAAGCCATGTACTTAATGACAGGACTGATATTTAAAAAGCTGATACCAACAATATATGCAAACTCCCTTGTCTTTCTGGGAGTAATATACATCGCGACAATGGCCGTACTACAACTTAAGAACCGTCCAAAAAATAAAGTCTAGGTGCGATAACAATCTGTTGTAATCACGGATGATTTACACTCCTGCACGCCACTGCACACCACTGTTAACGAACTAATCTCATAAAAAATAGAAATCGATTAAAACCTGTACGAATAGTGGGTCTAAAACTGAGCATATGTTGACAGAAAGAAAACTAAAAGAGTCGTTTCAATTAATTTGAACTATGGTGTATCTGTCAAATATCCGTAAACTTAATCATTTATTATGAAATGTAGTACATACTACTGAGAATTTTGCACATATTTTTGAAACTTTAATAATTGAACAAGAGCAATTCATTACAAACGTAATTAAAGAATTTCTGTTGCAGGATAATTGATAACTACTTTTATTTGACGACATTTCCGAAATGAGGTTTTGTAATTATTTACATTACATTGTTCTCACTGTTTTTCTTATCTTTATTGATATATTCAAAACGTAACATTATCTCAATAGATAGCATTATATAGATAGATACTGGCTGTTATGTACACAAATAGCACGCGTCAGGCATATATCTGCAGGAAGAAGATTTGGCAATGCGCTCGCCTTTATCACCAGCAATGTTTACCATATACATGTAATACTTCGAAGACATTGCATTAGAATCCACACCATTAAAAACAATTCTAGGATTTTAGATGATGCCTCCATACTCTGGCCACACCAGGAGGAGATCCAGTAGCTACTGGCCCATGTGAAGTTAATATGATCATCTATAGAGTTTACAACGGAAAAAGAGCAGAACAAGAAACTAACATTCCTGAATGTACTAAAATCACAAACAATGCATTAGTTCAAGACATTTGTATATTGGAAGGCAAGATTTACTCGAAAATTATCACACCTACCACAAATACAGTGTAAAGAAATATATTCGTCGCTGCTTACATCATTGAATATAGGTAATGATGAACTAGAGATATATGAACAAGAAATGATAATATATGCAGTATTCTATAACGTGACAACAATTCGGGATATTTGACAGCAGTCCCAACAAACGGGGAATGTAGGATACTTAAGGATAACATCACTCAGAAAAGTCTGTGTCGAGTTTGTTTGTCTGAAGAGATTATCAGAAAAAATACAACAAATATGTGGTCCATATAACAATACAGCGAACTTCAAAAGTACTTCAACACTTCGCATTTTCCTGTTCCGAATCAGACAACCAATGTGTGTGTGTGTGTGTGTGTGTGTGTGTGTGTGTACATGAGTGTGTGTGTGTGTGTGTGTGTGTACATGAGTGTGTGTGTGTGTGTGTGTGTGTGTGTGTACGTGAGTGTGCGTGTAGTGTAGTTGTCATTTTTGTAAGTAACTTTAAGAACTTAATCACAAATGACCGTTCGGATGTATTTATTGGTCGGTCAGATATTTCCGTCTTTTTGAAGGTGGGCATCACTTGTTGGTGCCTGAAGAGTTCTTCAGATGGTCCCAGACCACATCGTAACAGCCATCAAGTTTGATCTAGTCAGGATCGAAATTAAACAACTGAAATTAAGACCATATTCGGAAAACAATATTATTTCAAACACATGATCGGGAGAAACCGATGATGTATTTGAATCCAAACACTGAAACAGCCATATGATTGTAGAGAAGAGGACATATATAGAAGAAATTATGTAGATTTTCTGAAACATAATTTATAATAAATATTCACAGCTCTATATATCATATATCGAGCACTGTTTTAAATTAATGTTTTGGACCGAAAAAAAGTTTTCTTTTTTCTCTCATCAGTATATACTCACTCGGATATATATATATATATATATATATATATATATATATATATATATATATATATATTCTCATAATTTAAACTATCCCTGTAATTAATAAGTTTGATATCAAGCGATTACAAGGAAGAAAAATCATCCTATATTTACTTATTTTATACCTTCTCTGTGTTTCATTTTGATCACATCCGTTTGTCAGAATATTCGATTTTGAAACTGATCGTATTCTCATAGCTTCAATATATTATTGAAACTTCCTGGAAAACACACGCAAGCTTGTGCGTAAGCACACACATATGCACACAGACACTCACAGAAACTAATGCGCACAAAATTACACACACACAAACACACACACACAGAGACACACACACACACAGACACACACACACACACATATATATATATATATATATATAAATTTATCTATATATTCATAGGACTAAGTAAAGTTTCTAGTAATCTTCATATCTTATTTCATTTCATGCTATTTACGGAAAGTTCAATATCAAATTGAATGTAAGGCTTAGGCCTGATATTAATTTCTATAATAGTTTTGGCAATTTCAGTTACATACACGTTGTTAGAAGTTCTTATATTATAATTCAATTACTGAATATCTCTACTGATCTTATTAAATATTGACTAATCAATCACGGAGTTTGAAGTCTGCAAATCTTCATCTATAATTTCTATTATATCTCGACGGAACTGCAGAATGTTTAGAGTTATTTAAAGTTTTAGGAATTGATTTCTTACCGTATTCAATCCTATTGAATTATTCAATTTTGATGAAAAATAAAAGCAATTAAAATTATATAAAGAAAAATTATTTCTTCCAAAATTGTGATGTTCTGAATAATTTAGTTGTTTATTTCTAGCATTTAATAAATCAAGTAATTTTAAAATAAACTGATATCTAAGTGTCTTGCGCCATCATGAAGTTTTACGAGATTTAATGATTTGTTTTGAATATAGCGATTTAGTTAAAGGTATATATATATATATATATATATATATATATATATATATATATATATATATATATATAAAGAAAGAATTACATATTCACCAGCGCCAATTGCAGGTTAACTTCAATAGACGCTGGTGTCTATATATTTCTTTTTCTTTCTCTTTGGGTTTGTTTTAATGTGTGAAGAATTGTTTTTTGTAAAATACCGTTACAAATGGATATTTTAAACATGGGCACGTGAACGTCTGTGTGTATTTATTTTCGGGATTATTTTGAATATTATTAACTGTTCTATCTTTTGGGTCTGATGAGTAGCTTTTTTTCCGGCTGCGAAATTCGTATTACCCTTGAAATTGTGGAATATCTAAAATTCTTTCTAAATTATATTACTATGTAAAATTAAATAAATGAATTTAACATTGAGTTCTTTAGAATTTGTCTTTATCGGAATTTACCTGACTTATATACTAATTATTCTACGTTTTCTATATATATATTACCTGCATGAATTCCAGAGCAGCTATGAGCAGTTGCAAGCAGTTAAGTACATCATTTAGCGGAAGCATTTAACGACAGCTATTCGTCAGGCAGTATGATTACCTTCGACTTACCTATTTCTACAATACTTATTATTAAAACTTCTTTGAATATATTGTTTCTTGTTATACTAATATACTGTTTTAAACCTACCTTCTTGTACGTGTCTTACTTCCGGCACAAAGCTGTCACGATAACTTTGCGGTGAAGTTTCGACACAATTCCACAAGAAATTGGCGTCGAAGATACTCAGCAGTTTACTTATTAAAAGCCGTAGCAGTTTCAACTGTCTCATCCTAATATTCAATATAAGTGTTCTTTGTGTTAACATTTGTTATAAAACTTGTCGTTGTTTAATTGTTCGGCACGTTGTATCCTTCTGTAGAACAACTTTTATGTTCCTTCACTTTTCTTTCTCGTATTTGTGTCGATTTTCCAGCATTCGCTGCCCTATAAGCGGTCTGATATTGCATTATAATTCATAATTCCCTTTTTTCTTTCTAACGAATCTTTTTGTTTTCTTATTATTTTCTTTTATATAGTAGAAAGCATCTGCACATAAAAAGAATTCGTTTATTATCATCCTTTCCCAATCTGCTGGTTATTATTGCGTCATGTTCATAACTGACATTGTCAAATCGAGCATTATATATTAATGTCATGCATACAGCTAATCCGATCAAGAATATCTAAACTGTCAGCTGTAAAGAACAGCTTTCTCAGATCAAGGATTAAAAGAGCGTTAAGCGGATGAGACCTGTGCTTTCGAGAAGACCATACTTATTTGAAACACGGAGATGACAAACAAAAGTATTGTTTCATATAACTGATCCAACATCAATTGAGACTTTCAGAAGCCGCAACAACTAAAAGAGATAGAACATGTAACAGTAAGAAATAATGAGATAATCAAGAGTCTAATGTTTCATATTGCTTGAAATAAAATGTTAAGAAGTAAACCAGTCCAAGGGCGATAATTATTCTTCTTCATTTGCCGTGTCCCATTCAAAACGTAGACGATTGTGGACTTTCACTTGGCTCGGTCTCTTGTCGCTCTCTATATTTTTTTTATCTTGGTATCTCTTCTAAGCCCCACTCCGTCAGCCATTTGCTCAGATCTAACAAGTACGTCTCGTGCTAATTTCCTCTGTCTCTCCTTCAATTTATCCGACCTGTGAGTATTAAGTTCTCTAGTATTTTCGTTCTCGTTACTTGTCCTAGGAATCTCATTTGTTCCTTGCTGATATTTATTATGAGTTTTCATCTAGTTTTCATCCTTTCCAACACGATATCGTTGCACACATACCCCGTCCATGGTTTCCTTATCACCATTCTATAAAATCACGCTTCTCATGCCCTAAGTCTCTCTTTTAAGAGACTAAATGATAGATATCACATAACAATTCAGCACTCTTTGTTTTTAATAAGATTATACTGCCTTTCAGTACTCTTGTTAGCTTCTGAAATGCATTTTGAAAAACCCATTTCCCTGAAAAAAATGTTTAACAGAAAAATGTTATAATCTTCAAACGAAAGCAAAACTGACTTCTCAGTTAATGAACGTCAATTTATTCCCTATAAGGGAACAGCTACTAGTATCATTACCATTAGATCCGAGGAGGACAGATATTACACTTTGATCACATCTTCACTGTCAGGGAGCGAAGAAATACATAGCTCGTGTAACACTGGGTGCTCGGTCAATGAATGCCAAATGTTTCCTCATATGAAAAGGCTATTAATACAATTACTATTAGAAACGAGGAGAACTGATATTATAATTTGATCCCAACTCGATTGCAAGGAAGTGAAGGAAAGCATAACTTAAGCAGCACTTGCTGCTCGGTAAATAAATACCACCAGGTACCTCATGCGGAAACGGCTAATATTCTTCATGACTGTGTGTAGGGTGGTTAAGTGCGTGCATGTAGGTATCTCCAGTGATCCTTTTGTGCTGATAAACATCTTTAATTTAATAAAAATTAAATTTATCTGAAAATATTTATGTGATTATTAAAAGGAAAGTACAAAGTATTTTTAATTATTAAATAATATTTTTTAAACATTTTACCATGTTCAATATTTTTTTCAATAATTTTATTTTTCTAGTTTCAGCAGGGTTTCCCAGTATTACTATAAAAATATTATCGTCTCTTTTATTACAGAACATTTTTTAATTTGGAAATTATTGCATGGAGCATATAATTGTCCGATTTTAATGAAAAGCTTATGCCATCTTCACAAATAAATTAGTTTATTTTAGAATTTTTTTTAGAAAATTTTCGTACAACCATATTTTTACATCTGTTGCCACCACTAATTTAATTTTATGAAACTTTGAAACAATAATTTTTAGATAGCGTAAAGTTTACATTAGTTATAAGTAGACATTCTTTTTCAATGTTCCATATTCCTTGAGGACGATGGCGGTCATGTACTTCCGTATCTCCCCATCCCTAGTGGCTCTTAACACGCTTTCTCCTGCTACTTCTGCCAAAACCGGACCTGCCATCTTTTTGCTCAAATCCATTAATGATTTTACACGTTGCTTTGTATCGTCACTCTTTCCCTCTATCTGGCCAGTGCGTATCAGATTTTCTAACACCTAATTCACGATTGCATAATCCAAGAACTTAAGTTGAATTTTCATCTGTTATAAAAACCTCAACGTTGCTAATATTTTCAGTCCATGGTGTCCTCAGCATCCTTCTGTATAACATACATCACGTAACCATCCAGAAAATTTCTTGTCTCTTAATACTCTACGCATCTTCTAGAATGCATCCTTGTCCACGTTAATTCGCATTTGTAGCTTAGTATCGCAGTTTCCATCCTCCGTTAGAATATTTCCCCGGCATTCAAATTTCTGTACTTGATTTTAGTATCTCTATTGTGTAGTTGACATTTTGAGCTGTTTTTTTTACTACGCATTTAGTTTGCTTGTAGTTTAGATGTAGTCTTTTCTTTCCGCCTTCCTCAGCTACCTTTTTTAGAAGGTCTTGTAGTTTCTTTTCCGTGTCTGATATATGTCATATGCGTATATTATAGTGTTCATATTGTGGCCGACTATGACGAATCCTGGCATGATTATAGGACCCTCAGAATTGTCTCGCTGTATTGGTGGAGTCGATGCGTTGAGAAGGCATATTCTTGTCTTACACCCCTTTCTATTTTTGTATATCTGCTGAATTCGTTTCCTGCCCGTATGCAGGCGGTTTGCTACGAGTAGAATGTTTTGATTACTCTAATATATTCCTAAATATGTCTAGGTCACCGAATATGCTATTAAATTTTTGTGGCGTACTTCCTATTTGAAGAATTGAAACTATCATTTTTTTTAAATAAAAAAGGAACACCAGTTATCTAACATCTACACTAAATCATAAAATAAAAAATGCCAATAAAAATAAGATATTATTTAATTTAATATCATTTACTTTTTATGAGTAATATATATTATGGGCATTTTTGTCTTAATAAGAAAATGTATTAAATTATAACAATTATTTATAATAAATATCTGTATATACTTGTCAAGAACACATAGCAAAGTAGATATAGACGTAGGTTCGTTCCAGTGATTTACCCAAAGAATTGAGAGTTCAATACCAAGTTACAGCAGTGGTGAAAAATAAATAGAGATATTTAAATTAACGAGAGATAGCTACATGGCTACCAGAAGTGGCATCGCACATATCACCCGAAGCAAGGCATTCCACTGCCACTATAGCGCAGAGGGTTACATAGAGCGATTGGGTATAGGAAATGTCAGAAGTAGGGTGATATACGAGGAAGGAGGTACAGAGGAAGAGTGATTGAGAGAATGGGTGCGAGTTAGTGTGTTAAGAGGTGTCTATTGACCTTACATTTAAACTCCTGGAGGTTGTAGCCGCCGGGGAAGCATGCGGAAGGGAATTCCACAGGGGGGAAGTGCGAGAAAAGAAGCTGTTGGAGTATGAATTGCGGTTACATTTAATCGATTACACTGTAAAAGGGTGGGATCTAGTTGCTAATCTAGTATCTCGTGCAAATTCACACCTAGGGGGAAACAGTGATTTAAGTTCATCAGAGCAGACGCCATGAAAGTATTTATAGAAGAAGCACAGGAAACTCACGTCACACCGGTGAGAGAGTGACTGCAGTCGGTTTCGTTCACATTACAGATTCTCCGCTGTATTTTGTCAAGAACCCCGAGGAGAATAGCAGGGGCGCCCGACCAGATGTGGCAGCAGTATTCAATACACGGGCGGACGGTAGATTTATATATGTGCAGGATAGATTCAGACGGAAAGAACTTCCGGGCTCTGCACAGAGAGCCGACTTTCATAGCAGCGGATTTAGCAATGGATTCGAGGAGAGTCATTCCACTTGAGGTCCGCTGAGAGGGTCAGGCCAAGCAGGCGTAGTGTTTTAATCTCTGGGAGGCAAGCCTGTTCCAAGCTAATGGGAGGGAGGTGCGGTTGTCTGTGATGGTTAATTGATAGCAGCATTTTGGAAGAATTGAATTTTACGAGCCATTTCTTACCTCAATCCACCACGAATTGGAGGTCCTTTTCAAGCTCGGCAGTGAAGTTCGCCTTGTCGCCAACAACAGATTTTTGATCGAGGCGAGAGTAAACTTTGGTGTCATCGGCGTACATGCCTACTTGGGATGTTATGACATCGAATAGATCATTGATGTAGATTAGAAAGAGCGTAGAACCTAGGATAGACCCTTGAAAGGAACCCGCGTTTGTAGGGTAGTTCTGAGAAGCATGTCCGTTTAATACCACCTTCAATGTGCGGTTAGAGAGGAATGACTGTATTAGGTCCAACAAATGTCCAGTTATGCCGTAGCTTCGCAGTTTCTGTTGAAGGCCAGCATGCCAGACTCTGTCGAACGCTTTAGAGATATACAAGGCAACGGTTCAAGCTTCACCATTCTTGTCGAGAGCCAGGGTATATATACTCGGTGATTGTCGTTAGCATATCAACAGTAGACCTGGTGAAGCGGAAGCTGTACTGTTTGTCCGAGAGAAGCCTGTGGGCTGTGAGATGCTGAACGACCACGGAGTTGATAATGGCTTCGAAAACTTTGCCAAAGATCGGAAGAAGGCTGATAGTGCGGTAATTTGCGGGTTCCGAGGGTTCTGCAGTGTTCTTAAATAGTGGAACCACAGAAGAAGACTTCCAAGAGGTAGGAAATCAGGAAGACGATAGGCAGATGTCGAGCTTAGAGAGGGCAGAGGAGAGTTTCAGAAGCACATTTCTTCAAGACTATGATTGGGATTCTGTCCCCACCACTCGCTTTGTGAAGGTCAAATTTTGAGATTATGTTAGAAGTCAGCGAGAGCGTAATGATACCTCAGTTATCGTAATAAAGGGTTCGGTTTGACATTCTTAGCACCTAAAGAATGCCAGGGCGTTCAACGGCCGAAACGTCCTAATAATTGCTATAACGATGAAGACAATAGTTCGAACAATGTAAATAGTTTACTTATAATAATTTATTTTGTTTTTAATATTTTATAAATCTGTATAAATTTGCTTTATTTAGGTGATAATGTTATGCAAAACTATATTTAAAGCTTGCTATTAATACTGATAACTATATAAATATATTTTCTTATCTTTTAGTAAGTCATATTAACAGAGAAACATTTTCAGGGAATCAGTGAATAGGAACTTCTAAGCATAATCTAATTAGTTGCAGGAATGATGGCAAAAATTTAAAATTATGACAACAAGTCAGAAAACAGATTGAAATGGGAGCGAAATTCACATATTCCTGCCCCTTATAGCTTTTAATACATTTGGTATTGTTATTCATCCCGGACCCAACTTTGTTATATATTTGATTAAGCCCATTAAGTATGTCACCTGCACTTTCCCCTGTCTCACTTTAACTCTATCCACCGTGTGACTATCAGATTCTCGAAGCCCTCCTTCTTCTGATTGTCCCAAAACCACAATTATATCTTCCTGTTGGTTACTATAACTTTTCTTTTCGATGCAATTTTCTCCAACACCTCGTCGTTGTCACATGTTTGCTCCACACTTCTGTCGTACCACATTTCCGTTGCTTTGTGTATTTGAACAGAAATATGTTTATTACTGACTGATAAGTATATAAAAATATATTTACTTTATATTTAATATTTCCTTTTATTCGATATATCAGGATAAAGAGATATTTTCGGAGAATCAATCATAGGGACTTCTAAACATTATGTAATATATTAATTATTAGTTGTGGGAATGTTAAACATGTTAGAACTATAAAATTATGTTAGGAAACAGATTCAAAATTTTAAGATAAAGTGCAAGTTGTTCATCATAAAAATCAGAAGACTATAATATATCTGAGGTCGTAGTATGTAAAATTTAATAAATCATATAGAAACCAAGTTCAAAGTTTATAGGTTGATCAGTTAACGTTCCGTTATTTATAAATTGTAGCAAAGATCTCAAATCATAAGATATGTAGGTGACTGAATATTGATAATAAAAAAGATAGGATAGGAAGAGATTTACTACACGATGTAGTAAACAAAAATTAGATGAAAAAATCATCCAGCGTACGAAAATAGAATATAGAGTTTTCAGCAATAGAACCAGTTCAAAATAATCATCGAAATCAATGAAACACAAGCATTTGAATATCTGGGAAGTGTTAGAAGCTTTGATGGAATATGAGTGAAACTGCAATAAAGATATGAACTGGAACAGATAAAATTACCAGCTAATGAGTTTCTTTTACTATGGTGCATAATTTTACCGAGAAGTGTATTTTACGTTGAACAATTGAAGGCTGGCAAAATTTAAAGAAAATAAATATTGTTTTGAAATGTCACAAAAAACAGTTGACAATTTGGGTTTTGTTTTGATGAACAGTGTATTCGAATTCATAAATTAATCAAAAAAGTATGCATAATGGTATCTTGACGTGTCAAACCAATGTGCCTATTTAAAAGACCAGAAAGAGAGTAGCAGTATGTCATCAGCCTTCGTGTGCGTGTGTGACAACACTCTGACAATCTTCTTTTACACAACCACATCACCTAAGAAAAAATAATAAAACTATAATTGTATAGTTTTATATAAATCCGAGTTTGTTGTCCATCGTTTATGGGCCAAGGCAATTGTCAAAATTTATTATTAGAAAGATAAATTCCACACAAAACTAAAAAGAGAATGTCATCCTTATATGTAATATCAGTCATCCTATGGAACAGAGATTGTTAAATTTTCTCCTCATAAATGAAGAAGAGGCTTGAGAAAATAAAATGCGGCACTAATGAAGGAGGCTTAGAATCCTATGGTCAGCGCATGTGATCAACGAATATGATTTAAGGAACAAGGACATAATTAAGGGGGCTGTAATGATCAGAAAAAGTTGGAAATTGTATGAGAGATTATGAAGGAAGAAGGACTGGGGAATCGGTAACTAACAGGACATATTGAAGCCTCGAGTGACAGTAGAAAACTTCGAGGAACTTACTTAATATACACGTGTTAACATGTAAAAGAACAGAAAGTGAGACGAATACGGACGAATAAGGGAAGGACAAACGTAGTCAATGACAGGAAGTCTTGGATAAAATGTCATAATGTCTTGGATAAAAATGATTACTAATGTCATAATGTTCAGGAAAGAAAAGGATGGATAACTATGTTTAAAATCTAAATTCATGCTTTTTTTTAAAGTTTTCATTAGATATTAAAATTTCAAATTTATTCTTGAATTTTTTTTATATACATATTACGAGTTTTATACTAGAAAATGCTTCAATTTCTCTTATTTTTTACCTCGTTTGCAAATTATAAGCTTTACAATACTTTTGATTCTCTTTTTTAGACTGTATAGTTCAAATGATCGATAGCAATATTTTTGTAATAATAATACAGGGTGTCCCTAGAGTCTGCACTAGGGAAATCTGATTAATTATTTATAAACAAGGTGTACATAAAGTTCGTGTGCACTTTAAAAGATTATCACTTTATTTGTATTTGCGATAGAAATAATTTGTAAAAAGATTAGAAAGAAGTAAGCCTATATCTTTTAAGATTTTTATAAATTTTATTTACGATTCCACATGTCCTCTATCGTTAGCACTACAAAAGGTAATACGATTTTGCAGTCCACGGAAACAATTGCCAAATGATTTACAGTAATGCTTGATATCACATGAGTTATTTTAGCTTTCAAATCTTCTAATGAACTAAATTTGATTGCATACAAAATTGTTTTCACATGTCCCCATAAAATATCTAATGGAGTCAAATCTGGCGAAAGTGGAGACCAATAAAATTTTCTATTACATCCGATCTATCTGTTAGAAAATTTCTGATTTAGAAAGTCGCTAGCACGCAGAGCAATGTGACAAAGAGTTCCATCTTGTTGATTTATAACATTTGTACAGATTATTCCTATTAAAAATACAACTAAAGATATGAAAATGATATAAAGATAAATTACATAATATTTTTTCATATTATATGATTGCTCTTATAACTGTATCAAAATAAGTTTATTGAGCTTTATATTTTGGAATTATTTAATTTCCTTTTATATCTATATTTTTCCGTGATGAAGTGTCCTACGAAACTTTAAAATATAATCTTATTTTAGATATAGACTTTTTCTTAACATCATTTTGATCTTTATGCTCGCTGATATATATATATATATATATATATATATATATATATATATATAAGTTGTGAGTTTAACAATATATTTTTTGACAGTATTTGTTTATTTCTATTATTATATTTTATATTTCAGACCGCCATCGGTCCTTCATCAGAAACAAATGATTTTAAAATTTGAATTAGAAACGTATTTCGCACGAGCGTCTATAGAGATAGTTTGTTTACATCACGGGACGCGTTTTTTTACATCACGTGACGCGTCTGTGGAGAGAGTTTGTTTATATCAAGTGACGCAGAAAGCGACAGATTTTTTTTTAATATTTGTAAACGTAAACCTATCTTTAATAATACTTATAAATTTTGTTTTAGATAATTTTTTTGAATGTATCTAAAAAAGTTTAGCTATTGAAATATTTGTAAAGATTTAAAACACCTAAGTTCCTATTTAACCCTAGCTTGTGTGCATTTAATTTTAAAATCCAGTATTTTTCTTTCTTTCTGCGTGTGTGTGTAGAACTAAAATCGGAGTCAATTAGTAAAAATCATTTGTTTCAAATGAAGACCGAGGGCGGTCTGAAATATAAAATATATTAATAGAAATAAACAAATACTGTCAAAAAATACATTTTTAAACTCATAACTTTTTAATAGGTCTTCCTATACATATTAAGACAGTATACGTGGATCATCAATATGTTATATATATATATATATATATATATATATATATATATATATAACCCCCGAACTGACTTTTTTCTGGGGACTGCTAAAGAATGTCTACCCAATGAAAGTCACAGATGCATTACGCTTAATTAAACGCATAAAAAGAGAATGTGATAAAATTGACATCAATATGAAGATATTTTATCGAGGTTGTTTGAATCTTGAAAAAAAGCATCAAGCCTGGAATCAGAAATGGTGGAAATCATATTGAATATTTTATTTCTTTATGTTCTGACATAATGATAGAATTTGGTTGATAATTTAATTCCTTGTAAATTTACACTTCTGCATATGTCAGCAGATGTTAAGTACAGCCGGGAGTATATTCTGATGAGCAGCTATCACATTGCATTATAAAACCCAAAGACACTACCTAATTAACGTATTCGTTATAAAAATACTAGTTAATATTAAAATGGTATATTACCGTTAAAATAGAATTATATTTTGAAATTTCTACTAATATAGTTTGGTTAATATTCATAATTTTCTGGCAAAAAATAATTACTCAACAATGATAATCAAACCTATATATTCTTTGTTGGGTGGCAAAAATATATATGGGCGTAGTCATATTTATTCTTTCAAACATTAGAAACAAATGGATGTTGAGGACACCCTGGAGTATATTCTGATGAGCTGCTATCACTTTGCATTATAAAACCCAAAGATACTACCTAATTAAGCTATTCGTTATGAAAATACTAGTTAATATTAAGATGGTATATTACCGTTAAAATAGAATTATATTTTGAAAATTCTACTAATATGGTTTGTTTAATGTATATTATTTTCTGGCAAAAAGTAATTCCTCAGTTATGATGTTCAAACATACATATTTTTGTTGGGTTCTACAAAATATATATGGGCCTACTCATATTTATCCTTTCAAACATTAAAAACAAAATTGAATAACGTCTAGAAAAACAAGTCATAAAATGCTAATGAAATATCGTATCTCATACAATAGAAACATGCTATTGCTGTTTATAAAATTGTTACACGCATGCTCTCAATATTTGCGAAAAGCCAGGCTTGCGAATAATTTAAAAACATAGATTCATTTAAAATTCTAGCACGTCACTTTGTAAGAAAACTTCTTTTTTCCTACGTGTCAGTGAAGCCACTATTCTTCTCGGCATCGACCTCAAAACTCCCCTGTACAGATAGGCGCGTCACTGAGAGTAGTTATGGGTAACATGGCAGGGCCAAGCGTGGTACATATTAATTAGGAAGGAAGATGAAAAGTTTACTCAAAACATCTTTGCTAGTTTACTCAACATATTTTTCTGATTTTTTATCAAGATATTCTAAGTAGTTTATTATTTGTTCTATTTGATATAAAGGTTGAGTCGTCATTGGCTGCCACAGTCTAAACTATATCAGATACGCGGAGGACACAGTCTGATAGTAGAAAAGAAAATGCAGGAACTTCTACAGAATGTAACAAGAGAAAATGAGAAGAAAAGACTCAACATAAACTGAATGTATGGTCATCAGCAAAACGACGAGCCTAATGTGCCAACTACAAATCGGAGAAACTAATTTAAAACAAGTAAAAAGGTTCAAATACCTGGGAAGTGCTTTGACAGAGAATGAAAGTTGCAACATAGAACTCAAAAGATGCATTTTCATGGGCAAAGACGCATTTCAGAAGCTAACCAGAACACTGAAAAACAAGAGAATCCCTTTAGAAACAAAGAAAAGAGTGCTGGATTGCTACCTGATATATGTCGTTCTGTATAGAAGTGAATGTTGGACGATCTCATCAAGAATGAAGGAGAGACTTGAGGCAGCAGAAATGTGGTTTTAAAGGAGAGTGATGAGAATAACAAAGACGGATCACGTGTGTAAGTATGATGCGTTGGAAAAAAATGGAAGCGAGAAGAAATCTCATAATTAATATCAAGAAGAAACAAATGTGGTTTCTGGGACGCTAAATGAAGAAAGAGAGCGTAGAGAATTTAACTCACAATTCGGATATATTGAAGGAGAGACGGGGGAAAGCAACAAGAGACGTACTTGTTTGGTCTGAGAAAATGGATGGCAGAACGGGGTTGGGAAAAGATACCATTTGGAAGTTCAGAGCGACAAGGGACATAGCCAATTGGAAGTCTATGATCGCCTACTTTCTGAAAGGACAGGGCACACGAAGAAGAAGATTCTAGATCCAATATAGGAGAAATAAGTATTTTGTGTTTGTAAGACGCACTTTCCGCCTTACTGTAATTCTTTAACTTTATGTCGTGTTCTTTCAGGACGTAACCGACCATGTATTTCCACTTACATGTATCTCCTTCCCCTCTTAATATTTTTCAATTGGTATCTCTCCCAAATTCAGCTCTGCTATCCACCTCCTCAATCTCATCAAGTATGTATCGAGCTGCGTTTCCTGTCATCCATTCCGTCTACCCTTACTGTGTGTCTTAGAATCTACCATCATTACGTGACACAAGAAACTCAGCTGTCTCATACTTATGCCAGTTATAAGTTTGTCTTCGTTTGCATTTTGGCTCACATGTTTGGTCAGTGCTATCCTCAGCATTTTGCTGCATAGCCAAATTTTGTTAATCCGAGTCTCTCAACTTTGATGGATAGTCTAGTATTCTCTACCATATAGAAGGAAAGATATCACATAACTATCTTATACTCTTTTCTTTGTCCACAACAAAAGCTTCCTATCTTTCCAAACAATGCAATATAATAGTCGTTTTAACCAGATATTTATATGGAAATTCTGAGTATTTAAAATATTTGCTTAGTTTGGATTTGCTTGTTTATACTACTAAGGTTCTGACTATTGTCCTAATGTTTGTTTTTGAAACATATGAAAGAATCGACACTTATTGTAGTCTGCTTATATAAGATCTAGAAACATAAATCATTTTCGGAGAACAACTCGGTAGGTCTATGACTCTGAGATAAACCAGCTCTTATTGACAAGTCCAAATTGTGGCGAGACGTATGGAGACCGCTGATTTACATTTTTGAATAACTTTTACGTGTGCTGGAAGCTTTTGCTCAAAGCTAAACAGATAGTGTTTTTATAAACAAAAAGAGAATTTCATCTATTTTCTTGTTTTATTTAGGTGGGGGCTGTGAGCAGAAGATAAATAATTTTTCTACACTATTAGATCCTTATCTCTTTTTTTCATGATTTCTTTACAGTATTTTTAATCGTATTCCATCCTTGCCCTTCTATTCAAGTTTGTCTGCATGTTTAGTTATCTGACTTGTGACAATTAACCTTGGCAGCATATATCTCTGAAAAAGTGTTGGTCAAAACTATTCTAAGTTTCTTGGAAAAATGTCATGCTACTTTTACAAGACATTATTTAATTCTGTGGTATCAACTTCTTAAACATATATATATATATATATATATATATGTGTGTGTGTGTGTGTGTGTGTGTGTGTGTGTGTGTGTGTGTGTGTGTGTGTGTGTGTGTGTGTAAACTTCAGAGTTGTGGATCTGACTCTCTTAATCAGTTTTGTTTCATCAATTCGTTTATTTAGGCGGAAAACACTGGATAGATTTAAACGCCTTCAATATATTACTAATGTTTCCTAACTCACAGAAGTGGAATTAGTGTTGATATGTATCAACTTAAATAAACAAACAAGTAATATTTCCAAAGACAGGGCGGGTTAAAAATACTAAACTGAATTGAGGTAATGGAAAATTATCAATGAAGATATTTCACAGCATATTTTACTATTAATTTCTTGCTTGAAATGATACAAAGACAGTGAGAAAAATAAAATATTAATGTATCGAAATACATTAAACTGGTAAATATCCCAAGGCTCTGGTCTCACACAGCGTCAATTGGATTCATTCTACAACTTTCAGTAGTGTAATCATCAGCTAGCGAAAAAGGAAATTTGCACAAAAAACACGGATAACATAAAACGAGTATCCAAGAATGGATCAGCTGAAAGAAATATTAAGAGTAATTCTTCTAGTATATGAACGTCTGCTCATTGTTAAAGAATCTCTAGAGTGCATATACCCATAACGGCCAAATAAATATGAAAGCAAAAACACGAGTGTACATCGTGTTAATAAAAATAACTCATCATTACAAATATATTTTTTCTTTGTAGAGTGTTCTCGTAAACTGATATATCTTCTTCTGCTATGTGTCATGCTCCTTCAAGGCATAGGAGATCATTGACTTCCACATCTTCCTATTCCATATACTTCTTAAGACATTTTTTGTTACATCTACCAAACTCTGCACTGCCATCCATTTGCTCAATCCAATCAATTGTATCATACGTTTTCTCTATCTTTATCTCTATTTGTCATGTGAGTGTTAGATCCTCTACGGCCTTTTTCTTTATTAAATTTTCTGAAATTTCAACTGTCTATTACTGCTGTTAAATATAAGCTTCCTTTTCGTTTGCATCCTCTCCAAATCCATTTTGGTCTATGATATCCTCAGCATCCTTCTGTAAAACAACATTCCTGTTGCTTAAAGTCTTTCTTTTTTATTTGATGAGTTTGTCCAGCATTCGCTTACATACTGAAATTATTCTGTAAGTGTTGGGAACATCTAGTAAATAACGATGAAAAAACAAATGTCATCAATGATCTTATAGAACTAATGTAAAAATGATCATGTAGAACGAACAGGAATAATGATCTTACAGATTTAATTTGCATAATTACCATACAGATATACTTTTAATACTGATCATATAGAACAAAGGTAAGTAATGATCATGTAGAACAAATGTAAATAATGATCATTGAGCATTAATGTAAATAAAGAGTTAATGTTAATAATGTTCATATGGAATTAATTGTAATAGTTATTATTTAGAACTAATGTGAAAAATGATAATTAATATTGAATGTAAATAATCATTATACAGAGTAAATCTAATAATGATCTTACATAATTAATGTTGTTAATGATCATGGATAACAAATGTGAAAGAATTATATAGAACGAATATGAGTAATCATCCTATATAATTAATTTTACTAATTATTGTAGAGAACGAATGTTTATAATGATGATATAGAATTAATATAAGTAATTATAAATTAGAAAATATATGAATAATAATGGTATATAATTAATGATAATAATGATAATATAGAATTAATGCGAATAATAACCATATAGAAATAATGTTTAAGCAAAAGGAATGTTGTTTTTATCTATATTTATATCGTGTCCTGAGGGGTCAGCAACCTTTGGGAGAGTGATGGCCAAAAAGCTATGTAGAGACATGCAGGAGGGCCAAGTTACTTGGGCTCCATTTTGATGGAGAAGAACAATGTTATTAAATATGTTAAAAAATTTTCTATATTTTTGAAAAAAGCAAGGTTTCAATATAATTTAATACCTGACAAGGATTTTGTTAAGAAAAATATTACATCTTAAAATAAATGTTTCATCAATCAATACAGAAAAACAATTCCACTTAAATCGGTTTATAACGCTATTTTATTATCATTTATAAGTGCCCGCTCACGAAAGCAATTTCACAGAAAAAGTGAAATTGAGGCTGTACGCTAATTTTGGCAATTCCTACAAATAACAAATAAAAGTAAAACACATTCTACAGGTAAAAATAATTTTTCTTTAAATTTCGACGCAATATATTCAGATTATCAACTGTCACTTTGGTTTCGGTTTACCTATATTTATATCGTGTCCTTAGTAATGTAGCGGGTCGGACAAGATTCACTCGAGGGCCGGATGTGACCTGCGGACCGCGGATTGCCGAGTTTTGATATAGACGAATGTTTATATTGATAATAACGAACTAATGTGAATATTGATATGCAGAAACTATCTCAATAATGACATTAAATATCTAATGTGAATGCTGATAACACAAAATTAATGTAAAGTATTATGAACGGAAATAATGATAACATAAACTAATGTAAATAATGATCATTTAGAAAATGTGAGCAATAATCATATAGAACTCATGAATATATGGATCATATAGATGTAATGTGTATAATAATCATATAGAAATGTTTTATAGTGATCCTACAAAACAAACACAAGTAATGATCATATAGAATATGCATAATGATCATTAAGAATTAATATATATAATTATTACATTGTGTGTATGTTGATATTGATCACATAGAATTAATGTTAATATTATCATATAAAATAATGTAAATATTAATCATATGAGACTAATGGGAATAATGATCATAATGATTTATTATGACAACTAATCATTTGGAAGCAAATTTATTAAAATTAACAGAGAAATTATAAGGACAATAATAAATGTATATAACTAATCATTGTACAGAATTAGTGTTAATAATGATCATATAGATTTAATGTAAATAATGATACTGATTAATTAATATGAAGTATGATCATATATTTTTAGTGTGAATAATCATCATATAGAATTAATTTTAATAATGATCGTACAGAAGGAATATTAACAGGAAGTATGTGAATAATACTAATATAAAATTAATGTTAATAATGATAATATAAAACTAATGTGAATAATGAACATATAAAATTAATGTTCTTAATGATAATATGTAACGAATAGTTGATAATGATCATCATGTGAATAATGATCATATAGAACAAACGCAAATCATGATAATATGAAACCAATTTTAATAATGATCATAATGATCTTACATGAATAATGATAATAATGTGAGTAATTATTGAATGCAACCAAACAATACTAAAAGAAGTTTTAATTTGTTATTTATAAAGATGGGGAAAAGCAAATTCTAATAAAGTCTGAGCATCATCTTACAATAAATATAAAGAAAATTACCTCGAGGCAGGCAATTCTTTAACGGCAATCGGGTGAGAAACTAATCTGTGAAAGGTGAAAATATTTAATATAGACGTCGGTGGAGAAATGAAAATATTCTCATAATCATATAAAACGATGGAAATTAAGAGCTAATCTCTTTGTGGCTTCTAACGAGTTGACAATAAGCTTTTCCCCTTAGCATGTGAACGTGTGTGTGTAAAAATGCGTGTGTTTGAGCATGTGTGCGTGCGTGTGTCAGTGCGTATGCGCAGATGTGCAGATATGTGTATGTCAGTGCGCATGCGCTGCCGCGATGCTACTTGTGAAGACTTTATAGAACGTTTCTTTTTGTGTGAGCGTATTAGAGAGATGAATGCAGGATTGGAGATAAAAAGGGGAAAAACGAAAGACAATTGAGAAAATTTCACAGAAAAAGAATTAAATAAAATATAGTCAATAAAGAAAAATGAACTTGTGAAATAAAACAAAAAAACTTAGAATTTTCATAAATAATTCAGGAACTGTTAAAAATATAAATCGAAAAGATGAAAAGCAAACGAAAGACAGAAAAGAATTCATTATAAACAGAAGGAAAAGACAACCTTAATGTAAAAGATGAAAGAAAATAAGAGATTAATCAGATATTAAAGCAAGAGAGAAAATGAAAGAAAATATAATTAATGAGATTATTACTTTTAGGCATCCCCGGTCGTTATAATAACTGAATTCCTTGCCAACGCTAAGGTGAGGTTTAGTGCCTACTCAAAAGCAAAGTAGTGAAAATGTGGTACTTCTGAAAAGTAAGTTTTTCAATTGAAAATAATAGCCGGTCGTACCTTGGTAAACATTCTCTCGATGTTACATTTGCAGTTGTCAGCGACGGGATGTGACATCCCTTTGATTCTTCTACAAGTATTTTTGTAGCTTCTACTCCGCCAAGCTTAACTCGCTGATGCCCACACCATAAGAACTTTACTCGACCAACCGGTTCGGCAACAATGCCCCAACATTTTACAGTTTAATTAACCACTTCTACTCTAACAGCTTCTTTTTTGCCTGTGGAATTACCTTCAGTATAATTTCTTCCTGATGTCTACCATCTCCAAGAATTTAAACGCAATGTCAATTACCATTTCTTATAAATTCCTTCTCTCGTCCATTCCCCATCACCCCGTGATTCCATACCTTCTCTTGCCCCTTCTTTGACACTCCTTGTAACCGGTTCGTCATTCTCTTCGCTCTCCTTCTGTTTAAACTTTCACTCTTCTTTTAAGTAACCCCATCCGTGTAAGATTGGCGGTATCAAATTGCATGGGGTAAAACGAATAAAAAATACGATTCTAATTATTCATGTGCCCTGTTCCTTTCTAGATGTAGGCGATCATAGATTTACATTTAATCATATCAATTTTAGTTTTGGCTTTTCTTGATATATCTCCCAATTCATCTTTCAAATTCCATTCGCTTAAGCCCATTAATTATGACTCGCACTGCTTTCCCATGTCTCTCTTTCCAATTTATTTACCTGTCTGTCTTTCTCTCTATCCGTACAATGAGTATTAGATTCTCTTATCTCTGTTTCATCATTACTGACTCTCCCTGACAGGAAGCATACATTTATTTTTCTTTTTATTCCTTTTCAAAATATTCTCGTTACTCACTGTTACTTAGAGACTTTCCTTCATCGTTGAAGTAATTGTCCTACAGTCTTTACCACAAAGGAGTACAGATATCACAGTCCAATAATCGTTTGTTTGTTTCCAATGAAATCTTTCTGTCTCTCAATATTTTACTCAGCTTTTTGAATAGCGTGCCAAAACACCATCGGTGTCATAGTTCCTGTTCTCTGTTAGAACGCTTCCCAGTTGTTTAAAATTCTGTACCGTTCTGAATTCATCATCACCAACCTATAATTGATATTTTAGGCTTGTCATTTTACTGATGAATATGCTTTCAGTTTAATTGTAATTAATGTTGTATCCATTTTTTTGCATTCTTTAGATATTTTATGTTGGACGTATTGTAGTTTCCTTTCCGTGTCTACTATCATAATCTGACAGTTAAGGAAGGTTAATCTACTTACATACTTAGAAATTTATCTAAATTTATCATGAATGCAAAATAAAACTCTCTACACAAATATTGCTCTTCATTGATGTTTTCTTTATTTTTTCTAATAACTTTTATGACATCCATTTACAAAAGATTGTGAGTGATGTTATTAGATGTTTTCTTTTGATGTTTTCTTTTCAAAATCCTGTTTACCTTCAATATCTCATTCAGTATTGCAGTGAATGATGGACAATCATCTCAAGGATGAATGAAAGAGTCGAAGACACGGAAATGTAGTTCTTAAGAAGAATAAGGAGGATATCATGGAGTGAACATGGGAGCAATGTCAAGGTTTTGGAGAGGATGCAAACCAAAATGAGGCTGACACTTACAATCAAGAAGAGACACGTGGTATTTTTGAGACTTGTAATGAAGAATGAGATTTTGAGGATTCAAATACTCACAGGACAGATAGAAAGAAACAGAAACAAGGGAAAGCAGCGTAAGACCTACTTGATTAACATAAAAAGTGGGCTGCAGGGCTGAGAGTGTGAGATATGTCAAGAGTAAAAATGTCAAAATCAACAACGAATAGGGGTAAATGAAAGACCATGATCGCCTAAATCGATAAGTATGTATAAAGCGAATTGTCTTTAATATAATAGAGAAGATCATATATATATATATATATATTTAGATTCCAGAAAATATTTTAGATATTCTACAATTTCATGTATAATACGTATTTCACAGCGAAAAAGTTTTTGCTGCGAAATACGTATTATTCATGAAATTGTAGAATATTTTTAAAATTTTCGACATCATATTACTCTGTTAAACTAAATAAATAAGAGCTCAATATTAAATTTAAAGAGATGACACTATCGGAATTTACAAGCTTTAAATAGCAAATATTCTACGTTAGATATATATATTTATACACACACACACACACACACACACACACACTTTCTCTCCTGTCACGCTCATGGAGAGAGAGATGACAGCTTCGACTAAGCTCATTCTCTTTATTATTAAGTATTTTACTACCAGTTATGAAATCACTTACAGCGTGCTAGCTCTTTGAATAAAAAACAACTTCAAGTAGTGAAGAATATATATATATATATCCCTCTTGTCACGTTCAGGGATTTTATTATTTTTTATGTATTAATGTATGTTACTCAATAATAGATACATCAATATTGGTGTTGCCGTCATTTTAGACGACATATCGATAGTGAAGATCAAAATTAAATCATAGTTTAATTCATTCTAATTTACGTAGATTTTTTTACATTTTCTATTGTACATGAGTAAATTTTCATACCTTATTTTTTGTTTAATATATGGTTTCCCGGGTCTCTTTATTTTTTTTCTATCAGGGCCACAATGTTGCAACCCTCTTAACTTTACAGAGGTTGGACTAGTCATTGGTTGTGATTTTCCATTGTCGGGTTCGCAGTTAGCTGGCTCGTTGCTTCCGACTAGTCATTAAGAGCTCGAACTTTGTGGTAGCGGAAAGAGGCAACTTTCATCAACAGTTGTATAATAACTTTGTATTATTTCCTTTTCTGGCGTTGAAGTAGCTGTTCACACGTGAAATGACGTCTCTCGGCTTCAACTAGTACAGCATCTAATGCCATTGCTTTTAGAACATTCCAAATGCTTTCAAATATTACGAAACTACTGTGTGATCAACTCTCATAATTCTGAAAATTCAGCTTTTGCTTGACATGAGGTTTCATGAAGTAATGCCTCCAATTTTTTCAACTTCAATCTTTTTAGGTCTCTTTATCGTCGATATTATGATCATTATTTTTAAGCCAATTAAATTAATATCTGCATCCTGCTTCCGAAATAACATGGTCATCATAAGACTCAACAGGAAATTTGTGTGCTTCTGCTGTTCTTTTCCTCGAATTGGTAAGCGTTTCTGCATTTAATTTTGGTGGGCAAACTTGAGGTTACACGATACTCAGTTCTTATCTATTATCTGGCTTGATCGTACTACGAATAATGAGAGATATTGACAATTAGGTTGGTCTTTCATCACTTTCTTCAAAACGAATAAATTGAAAAAAATAAAATGGTATACAACTAAACTAGTTAACAAAAAATAAAAAAAATATCCTATTTAAAGCATCCTTTCATTCATTAATATTCGTAATACCCGTTCCAACGTTTGAAGTTTATAACCATTTTTCACAAAGGTCTTGCCAGATATATTTTCTCTCTGTGAAATTAAGTTAAATTCTTTAATTTCTATTAAATTATTTTTTTTAAGTTAAATTCTTTAATTTCTATTAAAGAATCTATTAAAGAATTTTTTCAAAGAAGTTTGAAGCTATCTTCCCCTGTCTCGAAAAGACCTCAACATTGAAATGCATGTCCTTAATGTTTGCATCCACGATCATCTACCGATGGCCAGGCAATTATCTCTCGAGACATTCGTTTTATACTTGATGTGTTTCTGTCTTTAGTTACATGCACTGTAAGTTATCTCTTTCCCTTTGTCGCTTTCCTATTTTCAGGGCTGCGATCTATCAGACATTATAGAGGAAAGTATACAGAAAACATTTTCTCTCCATTCATCTGGTGTTTGTAACTTTAATACTCACTATTACAGGAGAATTAAATATTCTAACGTTACTGATGTTTCTTGTTCTCAAACATAAATCTTTCTATTGTCCAATCGCTTCTTCAAATCAGAGATGCCCACTGGACTGATATCTTTTACCACCCAATTGAAATTTGCGACTCTGAAATTCCTTTTTCAATATAAGCCGGTATGAACGCTCTCAACGATTCTCTAAAATACGAGGTGAAACTTCAATCCTCTACATGGTTCAACAAGCATGCTCGGCTGCTATAGCACGCAGAAACAACTGGTTTTGACAATTTCAGCGGGATGACTCTTTTCGAAAGAGACATCTGTTTGTTCTTCTCAATAAGCATAAAAGAAGTAAATTACACTTTTGCAGAGAAAATTATTCACGGCATAGCTTTGTCTCTAATGATTACTGCTGAGTCTGTACTAAAGCATTAAATAAATTAAAGTCTTTATGCTTCCGCTTTACGTAAATAGAGGTAATAATATACTCTGCTTATAAATGTGAATTATTTCCACGTAAATGTTCTTCTAACTTTACTCTTAACTGAACCGAAGTATTACAGCCTAACACTCAATTACACTGATTCTCTTTTGAGTGATATGCATGTAACGCATTCCGGGGATTCTGTATCTCTTCCCACCTTGATCCCAACAAAGAATGTGGACCCGATGGTATTCCTGTAATAATCATTGAGAAGTCTTTTCTAAACTTGGATCCTATTTTCTTTTAAATGCATACTAAATGCCTTGATGCCTCCGGTTTTCTTACCTGCTGGACGTCAACATGTGTTCTTGTAGTTTGTTAAAAAAACACTGATGAACTGTCTGACTCTTTCAACTAATGGACTATTAGTATTTGTCTATATTCCTGTGATTAAGTAGTATTTACACTATTTACATTATTCGGGCACTTGTCCTCATCTGTTGCAATTCGTATGAGGTTTCGGCTTTTGTACGCTCCGGCCTTCTTCAGGTACTAGTAATTTCGAACAGAAACCTTTATTACAATCACTGGGGTATATGACCTTCATTTCTTGCGTAACGTTGACTCTTCTGGTAGTCATAAGTTATCTCCCTCTATCCCTGTAAGTTACTTGTTCACTACTGTAGAGTGGTATTGAACTCACAACACTTTGGCTCAAATCAGAAGAACTAACTAACGTCTATATCCACTGGGCTATGTGTCAATATGGGTTTCGTTACTCTACGTGAAGTGCTGATGTACTGATGATAACTGTGAAAGGGTCTATCGTACTCTAGATACAATTTATTAAGCCCAGGTTGTAACATAGATTTTCACGCAAACAGGGTCTTGCATTCAGGACTTTTATAGGTGATGAAAAAGTATGATGCCCTCAGAAACTTTTTTCAGTTTTTTCTGTCTTTTTAATCAAATCGTGAAATCGTTATATTGAACGGTCTATCGTCTACATCATTTCGTATTAACGCGAATCTCATCCTTAGTCATATTCTGTTTTAATTTTTTTGTAATGTTCTTCCTGATGACACCAGTTCCCAACTTGCTATCTACACTGATGATAAAAGAAGTTCTTCCTGCCCGAATAGAACATCTGGGGCCGAGAGGTATAACATACTAGCTGATATCCAAAATGACCTCATGTCTCTCGTAAACTTAGATGTTTTGTTAGGTTTAACAAATCCATTACTAAATTTCTCTCCATTAACCATCTATATACACTTCCGACAGCATGCTAACCTCATGAAAGTGGAACTTTGCCACTTCTTATGCCCACGTTCTCAGCTGATATTAACTGGAACGACTTTATTTAATCCATCGCTATGTCAACTACTATATAATCGATTCAGTGTAACTTGCCTGGCAATTTTCTCTCCATTATCTCTCTAGCATATTTATACGTCAACCATTCGACCATGCTTAAAATATTTCCTCCACAGTCCAGTGCACCTGCTGTTTGTCTTTAGATGCTCGATAAAATTCAATGCAAAATCAGCAATATTATTGGTTCTGATCAGCCCCCTCGGCTTCAGTAACTTTTCCATTACCTTTAGGTAACATATCTATATCATTTCTATAAATACATTTATGGTCATTGTTCAGATTATCTCTTTGCTATGGTACTAAATTTTTAGAATTTAAGAGCAATACTAGATTAGCAGATGTGCGTTGTGTTGCAGTGGATATCGATTCGGAATGACAAATTAGGGAGCTGATTTCGAATTTCAGTGGAATTCTTTGCATTCTCTTACGCACAAATAACCTTGGGAAGGATATTAATCCGTCTTTTCTCTCCAGGTATGGATTAAATAATAGGAATGATTGGGTTCTATAGTTTTGGCTGGCAACCTGTCTACCGCAGAAAGCAATGGCAACGTAACGAGGGTTAATCTTCTACCTAAAGAGTCATGTGTCGCCCAAAGCGTATATTACGTATAGCCACTAATTGACTGACGAGATTGCATTTAAATCATATCAATTTACAGTTGAGCTCCTCTGGCATGAGGTCTTTTTGGATATCAGCTGTCATTTTGAACCTGTCGCACTTTGCCTTTCTATTGAGTTAGGAATAGACTGTTACGTAGGGTAACAGAAATATGTGAAGTAATAAAAACAATGTAATAGTATAGAAGTGGGTGTATTGACAGGAAAGAGAAGAATTTACAAGAGGTGAGGATTAGTAGAATACAGAACAAGGTAATTAGCATACAATATCGTCGTAGAGACGTGATAGATTGACTAGTAGAACACTTCCGGTGCAATACCGGAAATACCCGACTGACTCGCTCAATCGAATTCCATACTCGGCTTCCTTCATCGAGGTATAACCACTATTATTTTATATAGTGATTCGAATACTCCATTTTCCTGGAAAGTTGGAGAGCGCCCCAACATAAACTGATGTGTCATAGGTTTAGTGTTGCATTTTTATTCTACGCTAACAGTTTCTTTACTCGCACTTCTCGCTTGTGGAACTCCATTATGGTTGCGTGTATTCCGGGCATCTTTAATTATCAAATATTTAAATGCAGTGTTAATCGCTACCTCCTCTACTGCTGATTACACGCTTCTATTTCTGCTCATCATTATTGATTCTGTTCCCAGTTTCTCAACACCATCTAACCCTTTTTTTTTATTTTAGTGACATTACTGCCTTAAATGGCGTGAAACCGATAACAAAAAAAAATATGAGGTGACTGTCACTGGAAAGTTTTAATGAGAAAAATGTAAAACAGGGAACAAGAAAGGGAAATGAAAACGGGATTCGAAAGGCAGGATAATCATCTAGAAACAAAGATCGTATCCGAAGAAACTATCATCTCTCTATCTTTACTAAAATAGCTACAAGGGCTACCTGCCAGCAATCGAACTAAAGGAAGGGCGTTTCTAACGCTTGACACTTTTAAACTCTCTTTGCTATTATTCTTATCTCTCCTTGTGTTTTGCAACTTTTATATTCTCTCTGCATTCCAACAAATCTTTCTCTTCCCTTAAATTTGCGATTATTTTTTTCACTCGCTGTCACTGACTCGGTCTTTGTTTATTTTTCTCTCTCTCTCTCTCTCTAATTTAGTTTTTTCTCTCTATATATGTTTCACTTAGTTTATATCTATCTATCTCTTTCTCTCTCTCTCTCTCTCTCTCTATATATATATATATATATATATATATATAGAGAGAGAGAGAGAGAGAGAGAGAAAGAGGAGAAGTTCATATATATATATATGTGTGTGTATGTGTATGTCCATATATATATATATATATATATACATACATAAATATGTAACTGTGTTATATATATAAATATACACACATAAGAACATAGATAGATAGATAGATAGATAGATAGATAGATAGATAGATAGATAGATAGATAGATAGACTCACGTAAACAAACACACACAAAATATTCTTTCCTTGCCCCGATGGCCTGCTGGGAATGATTTGCAGGCTGCTAACGAAATTAAACTAGAGCACCTGATATATGTCTCGATCGGGATAAACAGATCAATGCAAAGCAATTAAATTATGCCTTCTTAATAACGTAAAAACCTATTTAGCCTTTTATGTTAGTAACTTGGAAACATCATCACTTCAAAAGCATATTCACAATTCTTTAGAAGTGTATGCATTCTTATTTTACGCCAAAGCCAGTGATATGCCCACAACAGTTAAGTACACAGAATCACACACACAAACACACACAAACACACACAGACACACACAGACACCAACACACACACAGCATAAAACCAGCAATCATACAGGCGTACATACAGACACACAACGATACATACATCAACAAAGACGCGCACGCTCACAAAAACACAAATAGCAAACAAAGAAAAATACATATACACAAAGAGAAACACAAAATTGCACACACATAAAAACACGTACACACTCACTCTTGCACACACACACACACAGACGCACACACACACACACACACACACACACACACACACACACACACACACACACACACACACACACACACATATATATATATATATATATATATATATATATATATATATATGGGAAATTAGAAACAACCAGAGGATAGACATAGGGAGCGAATGAGAGAAAACGGTGTGAAAGTTTTGTATCTTCTCAATGGAGATTTTGAAATTAGAATATTAACTAAATTACATAAAGTTAGTTGAGTGCGTTCTTTCGGATTTGGTGTGGCAAATATATGTCACTATTTTCAGTTACAAGTACTTAACTTTCGCACATGCGCACTAAACATGCAGCTGTAATTCTATGAATCTAATGTTCTGGACAAGCGAATTCCAGCAACTTAATTAGGATTCGTTTTTGTCAGTGCTCTAAGTGCTGAATTACTTATAAATATCTCCTTATGGTGGTAATGGTTTGAATTCTTTTAGCAATAAGAAGGAAGTATAGATGTGTTTTAAAGACAGTTGCTGGGAATACCGTGGGTTTAACATCTGTAGTAACAGAAGTTTCAAAGAACAGTAACTATATTACTTTATATACGTTCAATCAGAATG